>LR812528.1:24797351-24999851 GCA_903798195.1 Danio kyathit
TTTTTTTAAGGGTAAAAAAACTCCCACACTGCCAACATCTTGTCTTGCCTCTAGCAAAAACTCTTCTACAGCGTCCGTCTGCTGCATGTGACGTGTCATGTCATGTGAATGGCACTATTCAAAACCCTGATGGCCTGCAGCCAGCATCTGAAGTAGTTCAACTGGCATAATAATCCACAAGGGGCCCTAAATTGTGGAGTATTCCTTTAATCACAACCAAATCTTTTATGATATCAGCCTATTGGCCACCAACATAAATGAACAACTGAGGCGGTCACCACATCCATACATCAAAAGCCCACAAGTGCTTCATGCTTTCATCATCTAATAAAGACTGATGTCCAAGCTTCAGATTGCTCAACCAAAAACCCCCACCAACAAATAATAATAATAAAATAAAATAAAGATGTCTCACTACAGTATCGTTTGCAGACTGTCAAAACAGAGCATCTTCCTCGACGATCAGTAAACAATTCTCCATCTATAAAATATGATTTTTTAACTTGGGGAACAGTTTGACATGAATTATGTGCCGTTTGTTTGAAGCACAGCTATAATTTTCATAACTACACCCACTGATAATAAAGTGCCACGGGTGGCTGTCTGTCACCTTGCCGGCATTCTGTGACAGATGACATCGTGCTTGGTTTATTCCCAGCTCTCTGCTCTCGTCTCATGCCCTCAGCGAATCACAGCAGCGCCCCGCAAAAGCACAAACATGCTCGACGTGAAATTAAGCTTTTTTTTTTTCTCACCGACGCTGTCAGATAATGCGGCAAGGATGACGGTGACTTGTTTTACGACCTCATTTCTCGTTTTCAAACCTGCAGCTTCGCTCTGTATTTTCCTGCCTTCCTTTGTGACTTCGCCTATGAGAACAGACAGGGCAGGGTGTGCAGAACATAGACAAATGGGCTCTTGCTTTTGTGTTTATAGCTACTGGAGAGAAAACCAAGATGACCAATAAAAAGAGGGGAAGGGGTCAAATGAAAACTTTAATTTGAGCAGCAAAGGTATTCATTTCAACTAGTGTAAAAGCTCATCATACGTTATTTTGAATTACTACAGACAGGCCACTTTTTGAGCGCAGGTTTCTCTGAGGCAAGGAGCACAGTCCAGGGTGAATGGACAATTAGATCCATGTAGGCTGATCTGCACTGAGTTTTTCTCCAATTATCTCTGGTGTAAACCACGGGGAGGGGGTGGGATGAACCTGGCCCTTAGTGAATAATGATGTACAAATGAGTGGAGGGAGGGGGAGATATGGCAGAATAGTCTATAGCGGCTACATGTGAGGCCTGTGAGGTGCATGTGCTGGAAGGAAAAGATCTTATGCATTACAAAGGTTTCACAGAGACAATTACATATTAAATAGAGAGTAAACAAAAGCTTCTGCTGACATATCTATTAAACAGACAAAATATTCCATGTTCGGCAGGATATTAAAAAAAAATAAATAAAAAAATAAAAAATAAAAAAAAATAAAAAAAATCGGATTTCTGCAAAAACCTAAACATCTTATTAAATCGTAAAAAAAAACAACAACAAAAAAACCTTACCTGGCAAAGCCATTTAAAGCAAATTTTTCTATTAGAAACACAACTGAAAACTAACTAAATAAAATTTATTAAAAAAAGAATCTATCCCATTTTTTAGCATTGCATGATGCTCAGTGGCGGTTCTAGTTTAAATGGCACCCTGGGCGAACCACCCCATACACCCCTCCCCATCCCTTTATATTGTTACATTTATTTTTGAATAAATATAACAATTTATTTATATTTATTATTATTAATATTTTTATACAATTATTATTCTAAATAAATAACAGAAATCAATCATTAAAATTAAAAAGTCACTGGAAAACAATGTAACAACTTGAGTGAAATGCTCAATATATATATGTTTAATGGAATTGTCTGTTGTCTTAGATCCAACTCATGGGCAAGAATTAATGTTATGAAGTCTCCATGAATTATCTCCCTGACTCTTTACCCCTCCTTTCTGCTTCATAGCCATGCTTAGTGAAAGTAACAATCATCATCATCATACTACATGAACTATAGTTTTGTCGACTTGCAAAACTTGCTGCGTGCCGACATCTCTGCACAAAAGCTGTTGCTCCACATGAGCGGCTCGTATTTTATCTGTGTGCATGCAAACAACCGGGATTCACACGAGCATGTGTGAGGCGCGCAGGAAAGCTTTTCTGTACGGTCAGTTTGCTTTCACCAGCATTGTTTCAGTTGCAGATAGACAAAAACAAACTTGCGCGTGCAAAAGATGCCAACTGTAAATGGCCCCTAACGTCTTTATTCTGGAATTGCCACTCTGAATTAATACACTTGCATAAAGTAAATCGTATTTCAATGCTTTTACTAGAGGACTTTTTTTTTTTTTTTGCACCGTCTCCCCGTGCTGCGCCCAGCAAGATGCCGCCCTGGGCGATCGCCCATATTGCCCGCCACTAATGATGCTTCAGAAATCTTTGTAATATTACACTTGTCTACACTGTCACTTTTAAACAATTGTATGTTTTCTTGCGGATAAAAATGATTTAAATATCACCCAAAACTTTAAAAATAATTAACAGCAAAAAAACATTTCTTAAACACTAAATGTACTTTTTTTCTGAAGCATCACGTCTGTACCACAGATATTTTTGCCATTAAAAGGAATAAACTACATTTCAAAATATATGAAAATAAAAAGCCTGTTTTAATTTTTCACAATACTGTTTTACTTGGTTGAATAGGACTTAATCCTATTAAAGCATTTGTTTTGAAAAACGATAACAATCTTAAGAAATTTAACCTTTTGTCAGATGTAAAAATTTTATGTGACAAGCTTCTTAAAATTACTATGAGGCTATAAGTTTGTACATGTATACAAGGAAAATTGCATAGTTTTTATGGTAAGAATGGCAAACACTTCTCGTGTAGTGTTTGGACACTAATATTTGTTTTATCTGAGGTTCATAAACAGATGTTGAAGTGCTTATGAGCACATCATGATTTTACCAAGAACAATGCGATCCTGGATTAACATTATGTTGATCCTGGAACATCATTTTTGTTGTAAAATGTAATCCATACCCATTCCCTACTCCTAAACCCAACTATGACTGTAAATAATTCCCAAAATCAGGAAGGAATAATAGTTGGATAACAATCATTTAAAAGTCCAAAAAAACCCAACTATAAGCCTAATTTTAACATAAACTGTAAACATATTCCTTAATTCTGATCGACTGATTGGAATGTTGTTCCAGAATCAACATAGATGTTGTCCTACTTGGGAAAATCAGGTTGGCATTTTTATGAGCTGCTGATAAACTTTGCAGGTTTGAGTTCAGTGGATTAAATAGCCTACCTCATCTCTGTTCAAAGCTGCGGATTTCCAGTTGTGGGTTTTCAACTAGGAGTAAAAAGAAAATGCTGAATGTTATATGCTGATTGCATGAAAAACAGCTTCTCAAATTCAATTAACAAATTTGGTGGTTGGCTAATGTTGGTTCACATATTTCTCAGTCTCACCTAACGAACCACAAGTGTGTTGCAGATCACATCAACACTGATAGCATCGTTCTTTACAAGCTCCATGTAACACCTTTTAGCATGGTAAATTAGTCCGATTCTCAATCATAAACAAAAGAATCTTATGAGCCAGGGATTCGTCGGTTCTTCCAAACCATCATTCAATCACAGGAATCTTTCAAATCCTTTCCTAAACCAATCTCCCCTTCTTATACAGTCTTTGACTAAACTGTGTCACAAGTTTTCATAAAACGAAATCTTATGACAGTGGTTCTCAATTCATGGCCTCAGGATCCCCCCTGCACATTTTGTATGTCTTTCTTATTTGACAAACGGGGATCAGTTCATGGATCTCTCTGTTAATGAGCTCGTGATCTGAATCAGGTGTGTTAAGTAAAGAAGACTTTAGGTGCGTTCGACATGAAGCACAGCTGCAGCCGGTGATCAACGAGATTAGCCGAGCGCAGGCGGGGGCGGAGTTGAAAACGGAGCCGTCAAGCCGGACACTTCAGGGTTCAAAGTTGCGGCAGTCATGATGATCGATCACATGGCGTCATCATCATTTTTTATTTTTTATTTATAACAACAAAAGATTTACAAATAAATCACAATACAATCTCTACAAACTATATATTTTTTTTAAACAATAAGTGATTTATGAATTAAATATATTACAAACGCATGAGAGAAATAAGGGGAAACGAGAGGGTAATATAAACACAAAAACGAACAGGCCTATTAAATACAAAGCAATAAACACAAATTCTAGGAGTTTAAACATCACTCTAGGCTAATAGTTCTTGTTTTAGTGTCATTACTAACAAACTATTACCGTCATGTAGGACTTTTCGCCATATTTTCCGACAAGATCCACACAGGCGGCTGTCAGTAAAGGACCGCACAGACACACAAACGCACACACACACACACACACACACACACACACACACACACACACACACACACACACACACACACACACACACACACACATCGCGAAATGCGGAAGTTTTTTTTTTTCTCATTTGGCGTGCGTTATTAAATTCCATAACACTCTCACCTGTCCTTACTCATTTATTTGCGTCTAATACCCCAGTTTGTCACGAAGGCATGAATTAAATGTTCGTCAGTTAAAGTGAAACTGCTCAACTGCAGTTAGAGTCAGGCATCATGCTGATTTGATTCAGAAGGGCACTTCTTATCCAGATGGCTCACCGGTCAGGTATACATCCGCGCTAAACTATCAAGGTGAAAGTCATCATAGCTTGCGTAGAAAAGACCCAGCTCCCAACCCAACTTTAAGAATAGATTAACGGCGATATTTTTTTTTATCGCGCGATAAGAGTCTTGCGTTAACGCAGCACTTTAACGCCGATAACAGCCCACCACTAATATATATATATATATATATATATATATATATATATATATATATATATATATATATATATATATATATATATATATATATATATATAATAGGCTGGCAGGATCAATGATGATAATTATATTATTTCAAGTTTGTAAGACTTATTTGAGTTAATATTTAGGTTATTCACTAAATATTTATCATTTAAATCGTTTATGGAGCTGAATGCAGTAAATAGTCTGTTTAAAAAAAGGCCAAATAAACCTGTGCAAACAATCTAGTCATTGTGAACAAATTATTTAATAAAAGATGATACTGCAGTAAAATATTTGTAGTCTTTTAATAAGCATGATATTTACTGTATAGAAGGGGTATGAAAAGTTAATTGTTTGTTTTGAAATTTGTGAGACAGAAGTTGTCCAATAATAAACGTGAAACACACGTGGTTGTTGTCATGCGGTGAACTCGACTAATCATTTATTATCGGTGTCGTCATCGTAGCTCCAGCAGTCGCTCTTCAGATGCTGAATCAATCGGCTAATCTCGGAGCACTGTCGTGGTAGTTTAATGCTGCATTAAGTTGAACGCACCTATAGTGATTAATATTCATAATAACCGTAATATTCACAATTTCATAATATCCATAATTTAGAAAAATTGCTGAGTAAATAAATGCATAAACACAATTTACATGCATACAACATTTTGCGTATTTTTAAATCTTAAACTTTATTGTTTGTATTTTTTTCACAGAAAAACAAAATGACATGGCTCCCAAAACCTTTTAATTTTACTTGCTCTAATTTGAAACTGAAAAGCAGTACCTTTCAGTTAGAACAGAATATTTAGAACAGAATTGTCAATTAAATCTCATAAAGTGATTTTTCCCATTGACCCATAAAAATATATATTTAAAAACAAAATTTGTAATAATTTACTCAACCTTCATTTGTTCAAAACCTATTTGAATTTTTTTCGCCTGTTGAACACAAATGAAGATATTTTGATGAATGGCTAGCAACCATTGAAAAGGTAGTTTTCATTTTTGGTTGAGCTATCACTTGTAAAACTTGTAAAACTAAGACATTGTAAAAGTTGCATTATGATAGTTTGGTTCAAAAACTGAATCCCCAAATTTTTGATCATTCACATTTCCCAAACTGTATATGATGGAATATATGATATGATGGAAGTATTTTCATTATTTTGAAAGCATAGAAGAAAAGGAAAAGGAGATTGTCTCAGTAGACAGTGATTTTACTTAAAGTTTTTGACTCTAAAAGCATTCTAAAGCATAAAAAAATACCATAATATGTTTGCAGATATTTAAGAAACATGCTAAGTGAACATTATTGTTTATCTGAAAAACAATGCTGAAGTCAGTTATTCTGCTTTGAAAATGGGCATTCCGTGCCGGAACACTGTCTTTGTTTTGGTTCTTTTAACCCGTCCAATACCACTTTAGCCAATTATATTTTAGCACCCCGGGTTGGATTGTTGGAAAACAGCGTATTTTATTCATTCATTCAGAAAGGCTCTCAAAGCATGTGTCCGCGACTAAAATGCGACCTCCGGTGGACAGTAGCAGACTTCGAAATGAAACACAGATTTAGAGTTCCACAAGATGTTATTAGTTAGCAAATAATATAAATATTACAATAAACATCAGGTGAGCAGGTTACATTGTAACCCCGTATTCTAACAACAGGCTATGTGATGACATTTACAGTGATGGCAGACGAAACACGACAGAAATTTAATTCAGAAGCACAGAATATGCACTCACTCATGAAATGTTATGTTTCATCATCTAATTAATACATATTAATCCTCTTTAACATTATTAAATGCTGAATCACTGTGTTGGTTTTGAGTCACAGTTCTAAAGATCAATTTCAAATGGTTTATTTTATTTTCAGGATCTGAGGTAAACTGTCTGTTGCTGCTGCTTTCAGTGGCAATAAATGTCATGTAAAATGGCATTCAAACTCACATTGTTAGCATTTAACAGCTGCAAGAAATAGAAGCCGTTTCTAATATATCAATTTGGTGTGTTGATTAGAACAAAAACTCCTTTTAATATTGAAAATATTCCTTCTATCGCATGCCATTGCTTTTATTTAGAACACGATTTAAAATCAGCCTTTAGGCTCGATCGTGAGACTCGCTCCTGTTGGTCCTCAATCTGGCAACCTGCGCTTGCATTTGTTTTGACCCAGGAAGGCAATACCTAGTTCAACCACTGGGTGTCAAACTTACATACTGCACCTTTGACTAATGAGATAAAAGTACAAAAGTAGCAAACACATTGCTTTAAACTTTCATCAATCTGTATATACGACATGTATAGCTCTGGGGTCAGGATGTTCTCAGAAGATAACATTATCCTAAATTAACTCTTTTTTTAAATGTAATTATTTAAAGTTAAATAAATGTTATACAGTACGTTGTTAATTGCAGAGCTCTTCTATTAAAAAAAAAAAAAAAGTTGAAAAAAAAAACAAAAAAAACATGCAAGTTCTGAAAGAGATCAAGCCTCAGCCATCCAGGTAAGAAAAAGTCATGCAAAAGTAATTCAAAAGTAATGTAACCCATTACTTACCATCGAAAGTAACTTAGTAACACAACTAGTTACTTTTTTGAGGAGTAAGTAAATATTGTAATCCATTACTTTCAAAAGTAACATATATATTAACAAGTTAAACATTTGGATAATAATACCTCATTATGTCTATCTATAGTCTTTATTATAGACATATATTAAAATGATGACATCCCTGAACATTTGATCTGGTCATGGGATGATTGAGGCTCTGTATTTTCAATATGGAGAGTAATAGACTCCATTCATAATTCATTTTTAGGTTGAAATTTTATGGGTGAAAATAGACGAAGCAGGTTATCTCACAGAAAGCCTTTCATTTATGCAGGCCTATAAAATGATGAATTCATCTCATCCCCAAACCCGAAGCTTAAGTGGGTTTTTTCCCTCAAGATCATCTCTTTATAAAGCCGCTGGGAGAGGGTTAGCGCTGGACCATTTTCTCTCCGCGCTCGCTGTAAGGTAAGAGAGTGTTCGTTCATGATATGAATCTCATTTGAAGCAGCCGGAAACATTGCTTTGCATGAGTGGCCCTATCGCACGACTGGCGCGAGAAGCGCAGCGATTTGTCACCCGCTTCCCGCGCTTCTGCAAAGAGCTCGCAAGTAAACGCTCCGTAACCGCCACAAAACAGCCTAAACCACAACAAGCCATTAAAGTTACCTCACCATGAAGAGAGATTACAGCACCTTCTGAGGAAAATAGGTGAGAGAGCCTTCTGGCTTACATAACTGAAACCTTTCAGTAATATAGTCTTATTCAGGGGAGACGCCATATTTAATCTTGTTCTGCTGTACCGTGTCTTCTCAGATTTCCACTATACAGTATGTATCTTTTTACACATTTAATGATCAGCATCTGGGATGGCCCAGGACTAAGCATCAGCATTTTGAGTTGCTCAGTCTCTCTCTCTCTAATAGCTCCCATCAATTTTGTCCAATTTGGCTTCAGGTTTGTATGACACTAGATGTTTTATTATAATATCAGCTCACAGAGGACGCCGGGCTCAAAAGTAAGGATTATTTTTTGCTTACCCAGTTGGGGAAGTAGTTCATATTTCTTCTTGACCTGCCAACATTATCACACTGGCCCAGAAATAAAAATAACAGTGTAAACCCTAATTATGAGATGCAGAATGAAGACATTTAGAAATCGAACAACATGGGTTTATGGTTAAAACAACAAATGTCTTGCAGTGGTGTATGAAAATTACATTTCTGTTGAAATTAAGTTTATTTTGTACACACGCACACACACACAAATCAATTATCAAGACTTATATTATGTCATTTTATTTCTGTAGAATTTTGCACTGGTAATAAGTACACTGTAAAACCCAAAAAGTTAAGGTAACTCAAACCATTTGAGGAAACCGATTGCAACAAACCATTTAAGTTCAAAGACTAATCCTAATGAGTACTGTGAACTTAATCCATTTGAGTAAACGAAGCAATCTGAGTACTGTAAAACCCAATAAATGAAGAGAACTCAAACCAACTGAGTACTGTAAAACCCAATAAGTTAAGGCAACTCAAACTGTTTGAGGAACCGATTGCCACAAATCATTTGAGTTAAAAAACTAATCTATATGAGTACTGTGAACTTACTCCATTTAAGTTGAAGTAATGAGGTATTTAATTAACTCATTACCTTCAACACTGAGTTCAAAACTCTTTTCAAATGAGTAGAATTAAGTTTCATCCAGTTTTAAGTTTATGATACTCATTTCATTTGATAAAGTTGACTGTTGAGTTTTACAATGTAACAGATATTGAGCAAGAGAGTATCAGCTTTTTGCAGCGTGACCAAGCACCAGTAAAAGTAAGTTTCATATTCTATCTAGTGTTTGAGAGCCTTTGACTTAAACCTTGATCAATTTTGGAAAATATTAAATAAAATACCCAGAGGTCTGTACATAGTTTTATGTAGGTCTTTTAAAAAGGTTATTTCTTTTTATAAAACCTGCAAAAACCTTGTCTATTAAAGCCCACATACTCCCAAAATATGTCTCTATGCCTAATAGAGTAAAATAATAGTAAAAATATCTCATTTACCTGACTGTCTCTTCTTAAAATTGCCTGGACATTCAACTGTTGTAAGATGCCATGAAGTATGGAACCTGCAACCTTTTTAACAGCAAGGGCAGTGGTTTTGTAGTCGATGCTTTGAAGAGACTTGATAAAAACCATTTGTGGTCGTACAAGCACAGGACAACAATGCCACTGGAATATGTTTGCAGGTATTTAAGAAACATGCTAAGTGAACATTCTTGTTTATTTGAAAAACAATGCTAAAGTCAGTGAAAATGTGTGTTACTTGCAGGAAAGGCTGTCTTTGTTTTGGTTCCTTTAACCAACCTTGGCGTGTTTGATTCATCCAGTCAGGAAGATTTAGAGTTCGACATGAGATGGTTATTAATTAGCAAATAGTATAAATATTACGAATGTAAACAATAGGTGAGCAGGCTACATTGTAACCCCATGTCTAAACAACATGCTATACGAGACGATACAGTTATAAGTAATTTAGATGTTTGCACCAGACGAAACATAGCAGAAAGTTAAATACAGCCATTTAGAAGCAAAGAATAGTGCACTTACTGCACTCCTACGAAATGGTAAGGTTTATAATCTAATTAACACATATTAAACCACTTTAACATAATTAAATATACATGCTGAATCATTGATATTTGTTGGCTTGCACTGAGTCACAGTTCTAAAGTTCAATTTCAATCATCAATCTGGCAACCTGCGCTTGCGTGTGTTTGAACCAGGCGTGCAACACCTAGTTGAACCAATGGGTGTCAAACTTGCATACTGCACCTTTAAGAGAAACTTCATTTTGAAAACTAGCTCGACACTCAATTCAAAAACCATCCAGGTGCTTTCTATGGCAAGTCAATCCCAATCAATAGCCTAGTAAACAACAGTACAACCCACTGAACAGACTGCACATATATACCTCATATCGTTTTCATTGCATAAATGAAATATGGTGTCTCTACCAAATAAAGTCCATTTGTGCTCATGTATTGTCTTGTTCTCTGTCATAACCTCTGCTTATTTCTAACAGAATTATACCATTGCAAACAACAGCTCTGGAATAATTGACTTGTAGCTCTGCTTTATTCATTTTAATTTTCTGACTATGCTGGAGAAACCTGACCGCACTCGTCAGCTCTGCTTCAGACACATTCACAGTGATGAGAAAGAGAGAGAGCCGAGCTCCACCGGCGTCTTCCATCTCACAAGAACAAAAAGGAAATACAAGTTTAGTCAAGTGTGAAGGAAGTACTCATTATAAAAGTGAAACATGTCAGTTTTGGTGTAAGAAATAAATTTAAAATGCATTTGACTTCTTCCTCTCTCCAACAATAGAGCACTTTTACATTACATGATTAGTGTTGCTCAGGAAAAAAAGGGCTCATTTTCACACTTTACAACTCTTTACGAAGTCAACACATCCTTTGGGGAATATTCTCCATTCCATCATGAAATCTAGTGGAGTTCAGCCGAGAGGTTATCAAGTCTCACTTTTTCCCCCCATTTTCCTCCCCAGAACAAAAGACTTTCTGTCTCCTGGCAACAAAAGAACAAATTTATGGAGAGTGGAAGAGAAGAAATGTGACAGCATGTGGCACCCAAAACATATGCTTTATTTTTTTTTACAGAGACTATTCAAAGTCCCTCAACCGTTTCTTCAAAAACACATCATGCGCTGAATAATGGCTTTGAGACTCGCCATTATCTTGAATTCAATGTGTTGTTGTTTTGAGGCACAATCTGCACTATCGTAATTGGCCAGCCAGGCCTGGTGTGTGTAGCTCTTGTCTGAAAACACAGTAAGTCGGGTCTGTGAGTTAGTGAACTGGGAGAGATACTTCTCCTGGGAGATACGGGCCTGGCACTGAGGACAGTGGAAGAAAACGAGCCCCCCGAAAAGAAAAGAAAAAAAAAAGCCAGTGACTTTGCACTCCTGGTTCGAGATGGAACCTCCAATTCCACATGGCTTTAGAAGATCCAGTCTGGGAAGCAACAAAAGTGGATGGGCTGAAATTGGCTGGATGCCGAGGGAGAGAGGTGTATTGTTAGGGCTACGGCGAAACCTCGCTGCCTGAGGAGGGAGACAATGATCTTCAATTACCAACAACTCTCAGTCCAATTTACTGCGGACATGAGAGGAGGAAGGAGGAAAGAATTGTCTTCAGAGGAGAGCTTCGGGTTGTAGAGGATAAAACTTTTCCAGAGTGATCTGCGAACAGAGGAAAAGGTGAGATCTTTAATTTTTTTTTTATGTGCGGCTAAGTGGATCGACATATAGAAAAGTGAATGGGAGCCTTTTAATTAGATGACGGACACAAAGAAAGGGAGGTTTTAATTAGAAAGGAATTGATTCCGAAAGGAAGAAAGTTTTATTCAGAAGGGAGATGGGAGGAAGGAAAAAATGGGAGCTTTTAATGAGACTACCAGATCAGAGCTTGCGCGAGGAGGAGGATTGCAATTTCGTTATTTGAGGTAGATGGGATGTGACACTAGGAAGTGCTTGTCATTAATGGCTATGCCTGTCATTAGACGTGTGATGTATTTTACTATAGGCCGCAACGCAGACGCTGGAACATGAACTGCGGTACATGGGAGTAGTAGGGTTCCCACTCTAAGCCAAATGTCAAGTTGATATTTGTTATATGCTGAATTTATATGACCCATAATGAATAGAGAAACATGCAGCCGTTGTGTTGAGCAGTGTCTCCAGAACTGTGTGATTCTGGAATCGCTTCATTTGATAAAAGAGTTAGGCAAATGGAATTAAATTTAAAGGGGCTTGCTATTTTTATTGCCTCAGATTTTCAATAGTATCTTGATGCAGACTTTGCAAGCTGAGACTGCATATCTCAGAAATACAATGTCAGACAGAATGCACTCACTGCAGCTAGTGACGACACTAAGGGGTAGGGTTAGGTGTGGGCATCAAAAAGCATTGCATGCAGCTCAGATTGCAACTGCACCGAGTCTGCATCCAGACCCATCTCAAGATTTTGGCCAGCCGTGACTAATGTATATGTTCAAATGTTCAAACATATGTTCTAATTCCTTCCTCATTGTTTTATATCAGAGAACATTATATTTGTGGATAGAAAGCGCTCATCCAGTGTTTGATACCTCATGTACAGTTGAAGTCAGAATTATTAGCCCCCCTGAGTTATTAGCCCCCATTTATTTTTTTCCCCAATTTCTGCTTAGCGGAGAGAAGACTTTTTTAACACATTTCTAAACATAATAGTTTTAATAACTAATTTCTAATAACTGATTTATTTTATCTTTGCCATGATGACAGTAAATATCCTTTTACCAGATATATATATATATATATATATATATATATATATATATATATATATATATATATATATATATTTAATTAGGTTAACTAGGCAGGTTAGGGTAATTAGGCAAGTTGTTGTATAACAATGGTTTGTTCTGTAGACTATCGAAAGAAAGAAAAAATAGCTTAAAGGGGCTAATAATTTTGACCTTAAAATGGTTCATAAAAAATGTAAAACTGCTTTTATTCTAGCCGAAATAAATAATTTAGGACTTTCTCCTGAAGAAAAAATATTATCAGACATACCGTGAAAATTTCCTTGCTCTGTTAAACATCATTTAGGAAATATTTAACATTCAACTGTATATCATATCATATATATCATTCACCTTAATTGTGTTACCGTTCTATATGCATTATGTTTATCTCAGGCCCCGTTTACCCTAATACATTTTAGTTTTTAAGATTTGCTATGGTTACGCATTTCGTCTACACTACCCCGGAGTTTTCGAGCCCTGAAAATGGACAGTTTTGGAAACACTGAGACGGCCGTTTTCATTTTAAAACACTGCTGCTCCATGTCAATGTGGATGGGGGAAAACAGAGACATCTGAAAATGGAGACATTCACCTATCTGATTGGGGCTTTTTCTCAATATTAAGTAGGCTACACAAAGTTCAGTCTTGTGTCCTTTCCTTGTAAGTTCAAACTTCGAAAGTTTGATATGGAAAACAAACTCTCGAGGACGCGTCAGGTGAATCTTCAAAGCTACTGGCTACTTAGTTTCACTATCTTAACAATAAAATGAAAAGATGATATAAGGAACTGCCTATTTTCATTTTGATATTAACAACTTAACAGAGAGCAAACATGCTAAGGCATCGTGTAGCTGCATATTTATCTGACCGTCATCTTCACTGTGTGCACAGGGCTCGAAATTGCGACCATTTTGGTCGCATATGCACTCGAAATTTTATCTATTCGACCTCAAAATATATTTTGGAGCAGATTTGTTTAAAACAGTCGACATGTCAACTTGCTGCAGTAAACAAATTCCGCAATGCTTGCCCCGCCTTCAAGTCCTTCTTATTGGCTAACTGTTCTAGAACAGAACGTGAATGGATTGGTTAATATCAGCTGTCAATCACTCAGTTCAGATGACAGGGAGCTACAGCCATGAAAATGTAAAGGTCTGGGTACGAGAGAATGAAAATAATCTTGTTTTAGAAACTACCTAAAGTTACAAAGATTGGCACATCTTGTTAGTGATCATGTGGTGAATGTTAATCCAGCATTTACACTTTTCAAAAGTGGATAAAAGACTTCCAGTGGGTTAAAGTCCGCTATGAAAATGACTAAAGCCATTCACCGTGAAGCCGGTGGGACAGAGATTTCAGGTAAAAGTGTTTGCCACATCTACACATTTTAAGCACGAGATGTTCTAATGTTATTTAATCCTTCATTTAATCGTCACGGTGCTGTCAGTCGTGCAACTGGCAGCACGTTTACTATTGCAAAAGAGCATGCATTCACTCAGATTAAACTAATATTGCAGCTCATTAAAAGACCGTTATTGCTATTAAGATGACGTATATTATAAGTTATGTGTCAATATCATCTGTGCAATATCAGACACCACCCGTGAGAACAGCACAGTTATTATCGCTAGCTCAGTTCATCTCATTCACATCAAGCAGTGCGTACAGGGCCGGTGGGCGCATGCACATTTTTTTTATTTGTTAGCTTTGATTAGTGTTGATTTCAAATACTATAAATCTGTTCATATAAAACTTGTAGTAATAGTGCACAAAATTTTGGTTGGTGCGCCAAAATTTTGGCTGGTGCTACCAAGCAAAAAGGTTCATTTCGAGCCCTGATGCATATTTATAACAAAACGGAGCCTATAACATAACTGCCTCCTTTCATTTTTAGTAAAAAATACTAAATATACCCTCTCTTTTGATGAATATCAGTTTTAATAATCAATAATGGCCATTATAAAAGTAGAACGTACAATAAGTTTATAGATTATAGGAAATAAAGGCAAGCAATCAGTTAAATGTGCTAAATCAGTGTGTGTGGTCACGTGATGTGCGTTTTCAGCAGTTTCAGCGGACGGTGAGCTGTTCAGGAACGCTAGGTGAAACGCCAGTGTAATCAGGGCCTCAGTGTTGCTTTTTTTATATAAATTATAGACCAGCGGTTCTTGAGGTCAAAAAAGCTATGATAAAAAGTAATACCCAAGATGTGTACATTTTAAAACAACACAATAAGTGTTACCACAAATTTTGATAAAATTCACCATTTTAGGCTGCAATCATCTGATTTTATTCTCCCTTTAAAATGCATAAGAGAATAGTTGAGCATTGAACAGAAAAAAAAAAAAAAACAGCCACAGACGGTATTTTAACAGGCACAGCATGGTGACATTTGATTGCTGGTTGACAAGCGGGGAAGGAATAAAATAGCAGTGTAAAAGTCTTACCATAATAATAGACAAAACGTGAATCAATATTATTAAAAATACTATTTTGATAAATGTAAAATTAAAAATGACAATTATTTCATGACTTGGACATACAGTGCATCTGGAAAGTATTTATAGCGCTTCACTTTTTCCACATTTTTTTTTTAATGTTACAGCCTTATTCCAAAATGGATTAAATTCATTTATTTCCTTAAAATTCTACACACAATACCCCATAATGACAATGTGAAAAAAGAGTTTTTGAACTTGCAAATTTATTAAAAATAAAAAACCTGAAAAATCACATGTACATAAGTATTCAGTATTGCTCAATACTCTGTTGATGCACATTTGAAAGCAATTACAGCCTCAAGTCTTTTTGAATATGATGCCACATGCTTGGCACACCTGTCTTTGGGAATTTTTGGATGTTTCTGTACATTGCTGCATTCATCTTTCCCTCTATCCTGACTGGTCTTCCAGTTCCTGCTGCTGAAAAACATCCCCACAGCATGATGCTGCCACCACCATGCTTCACTGTAGGGATTGCACTGGTGATGAGCGATGCCTGGTTTTCTCCAAATGTAACGCCTGGCATTCACTCCAAAGAGTTATATTTTAGTCTCATCAGACCCGAGAATTTAGTTTCTTATGGTCTGAAAGTCCTTCAGATGCCTTTTGGCAAATTCTAGGTGGAGAATGGTTTCCGTCTGGCCACTCTACCATACAGGCCTGATTGATCGATTGCTGCACAGATGGTTGTCCTTCTGTAAGGTTCTGTTCTCTCTACAGAGGAACGCTGGAGCTCAGACAGAGTGACCATCGGTTTATTGATCACCGCATGGCTAAGGCCCTTCTCTCCCGATCACTCAGCTTAGATGGCTGACCAGCTCTAGGAAGAGTCCTGGTGGTTCCAAACATCTTCCACTTATGGATGATGGAGGCCACTGTGCTCATTGGAACTTTCAGAGCAGCAGAAGTTTTTCTGTAACCTTCCCCAGCCTTGCGCCTGTCTCGGAGGTCTACAGACAATTATTTTGTCTTCATGCTTGGTTTGTGCTTTGACATGCACGGTCAACCCTGAGATCTTAAATAGACAGGTGTATGCCTTTTCAAATCATATCCAATCACTTGAATTTACCACAGGTGAACTCCAATTAAGCTGCTGAAACATCTAAAGAATGATCAGTGGAAACAGAATGTACCTGAGCTCAATTTAGAGCTTCACGGCAAAGACTGTGAATATTTATGTACATGTAATTTTTCAGGTGATTTTTCAGGTTTTTTAAATTTCAAAAACTCTTTTTTCACATTGTCATTATGGAGTATTGTGTGTAGAATGTTGAGGAAATAAATGAATTTAATCCATTTTGGAATAAGGCTGTAACAAAAAAAATTGGAAAAAGTGAAAACCTATGAATACTTCCCGTATGCACTATCTAGACAGTGCCTATAGAAAATCATCATATGCCTTTTGAAATAATTACTTTATCTGTCATTCAGCCTGAAATCAAATCACATTCCAAATAACTTTTCTAGTCTTTGAAATGTTTTTGTAGCCTTCTCTTAACCTTTGAATTTCTAACAACTTTGAAAGCAGGGTGTAATGTGAGTATAGATTTTCACAGGGTGTGATGATTTTCTATAGCCACTGTATATATTTTCATGCCTTTTAATATCTGGAGTAGACCTTTTAAAATTCCATGATGTTCCAGAAATTTCATGACCCGTGGGAACCCTGGAGCAGAAAACAAATCATAGCATGCTTCACAAACATTGGTTGAGTAAATCGAAAGGATTTGCATTATCCGCCTTTTGTCCCCTAATCACGTGCATCCAACCTCAGCAGTCGACAAACAGGTAAAACCGTTCCCCGACACCTTAGACAATTGGCGCAGACTTAGTCCGACAGCACAGCAATTATACTTTGATACGGAGGGATTGAAAGAGCAGAAAATGAGCGCGGCGCGGGTTGATCAGAGTCTCCCACGGCTGAGATCAGCTGATGCCACTCAGCCGCCCAGGTGTGTGCTTAATCAGGAGCGCTTCTCCTTTAGGTTTCACGTCGGACAGAAGGAGCAGGTCCGCCGGGAGCCCGCCTGTCAGTATTCATCTTCTAAATGAGAGCCCCCTTCCCCACTCCATCATGTAGCCTGTCTCTTCTTCTCTGGGAACTGCCAGTTCTGCTCTCCCCAGCAGCTACAACATTTCTCAACAAAACGCCGTGTTTTCCAACTGTACCCTGACTGTCTTTACAAAGCCATCAAGCAAGTGCAGGAAAGCCGCCTCTGCACCCTTAGAGGGAGAGGAAACACTATAGCTTGCTGTGCCTGTAGGGCTCATTCAGGTGCATAACAATATCCGACAAACCTGTCGAATAAATGCAAACAATGCCGCTACATAATCCGTCCCTACTCGGGCAAGATAAATATGTAAAAGCAGCTCTGATTAGGCTCTCGACTGATCCTTCTCCAAAATAAAGTGCTTCTCTCCGCCATTAGCGGCGTGTTTTGTACTAACTCCGTATGGCCTTCAATAAAATCGTTCAGAGCAGCTGTACACATGATGTTTAATTGCACCCCCTGTGTTTACAACAAAAGATCCATCTTTCTTTGCTCTCCATTTCCTTGCCTTTACTATCTACCTCCTGAGCATCTGCTTCTATCCACTTTGTCTAAGGTTGCTAAGTGAGTTTCTCGCGGGAGAATCTTTCCGTTGCTATATCGAATCTTGTCTTGATTTAAGAAGTTTGCGTTTTCTCTAACTTTCCTTTTTAGGCTTCTGTTGCATGCTGAAAAAACAAGGGAGCGCTGTTGCTTGGCTGGACCTCTTTCCCATAGGACTAGAGGAAGAAAACACTGATGCCCACAAGTGCAGATGCAATCGAGGAGTCAGAAATACACAATGTGCTACTGGAATATAAAGGTATTATCAAACGGTTGTCTAAACAAATGCTTAGAGACTAAAAATAATTCAGGAGGGTGAGGGTGTAAGGTAAATTACAGAAATTAAAATAAAACATCAGTTTGAAAATAAAAGCAAAGGTGTAAATGAATGTTAATTAACACCCGTTTGCAAGGAACAACCTCGTTTTATTTATTTTGGTCCATGCTTAATGTGATGTGTCACACAACATAAACTAAATTAGCTATCACATTTGCTAACCTGTCTAAATGGCAGAGTAATTAAAATCCTTTTCTGCCACAAAACATTTCTTTTTCTAAGGATGCCAAGGTTAGGTGCTAATCAAATTAATGAGAGCAAATCGTCAACAAACATCATACTACATACATTTTGGTCAGCGGGAGAGTAATAATTGGTTTCGCTTCAATGTAAGGTGATTGAAAAGTGCCATGAAAGTGCATTACAGTAATAATAATAACAATAATTTCGTACATTTATATAGCGCTTTTCTGGACAGTCAAAGCACTTTATACATTTTTTGGGGGGGAATCTCATCCACCTCCAGTGTGCAGCATCCACCTGGATGACGTGTCGGCAGCCATATTGCGCCAGATCACGCACTAGCTGATTGGTGAAGAGGAGACAGAGTGATAAGGTCAATTATGATATGGGGATGGTTAGGAGACCATGATGGACAAAGGCCAGTGGGCAAATCAGTGGGATTTTTAATGGCCACAGAGAGTCAGGACCTCGGTTTAACGTCTCATTCAGAAGACGGTGCTCATTGAGCAGTATAGAGTCCCCATCAATATACTGGGGCGTTAAGCCTGGATTATACTCGATGCTTCCGCTAGTTCGCTGGAGTGCGCACGGCGAATGTGACATCATCGCAGAGTTTGCGAAGGTTCGATTTGGGTGCGTGTGACATGATTTCGGCCGGCGGAGTGCATGTTTTTTTTTTTACTCGAGCGAACAGTTCGTGCGGCGCCGCGTTTTATTTGAGTTAAATATAAACCACTTTGAAGAGATTTTGTCTGAAATCTTTATGATCTGTGATCATAGAGATAACCTGATGATCAATAATTCTTGGCTAGAAATTGCAACAGCCATGGGAAAGGAAGAAAGTTTTTGTTAAAGGTTTGGAAAAACCTGAGGGATAAGTTTGTTAAAGCCAAACGTCGCCATGGTAAAAGTGGAGACCCGGGTGCACAATTACAGAAATATGTTTTCCCACCATTCATAGGTTTTACAGTGATGTATATATTAGAATTTTGAATTTAAAACAATTTAATAGTTACAAAACCACAATTAAGAAACAAATTATTGCTTTAATAACTGGAAAGGAATATTTGAACCTATCAGTTTATAATATAAGTAAGTGTGTAAGTGTGCTTTTTTTAATTTTTGCTTTTATTCTTGCCATAATAAAAATATATATTTGTAGAGCAATTCCTGTTCTGTTGTCAATAATATTTTAATAAACTTTAATAGGTAAAACTGTCTGAGATATGAACAAAAGCAAGTGATGCATTAGTTTGATAAAAAAAAATCTTGAATGGTTATAAAAATCCTTATAATCGTTAAAATAATTTATAAAAACAATAAAATAATTAGTTTAAATAAATTGAATGATATTAATGATATGCCGTAGTTCCGGAAACTTCTTACTTCTTGTTTATCTGTCTGACTTTACAGTCAGTTTCTTTTGACCGCCCCCTGTCATTTTAACGGGGCAAGTATAAAAGCCTCGTCCAGCGGAGGTGTGCAATGCGCCGGCAAGCTAAAGTATAAATCCCGCTTTAGGACCCACATAGATCACAGGTTGAGCATACCCTACTGGTCTTACTAACACTAGTTCCAGCAACAATCTGGCTTTTCCATGTGGTCTCCCATCCAAGTACTGACCAGGCGCAGCCCTGCTTAGCTTTAGTGGGCAACCATGTGAGAGTTGCAGAGAGCTAACTGCCAGTATCTACCAAAATGGGCTTTCATTGAAAGGCCAAATTCCACAAAGATTGGTGAAGTTTTTTGTGTATTTCCATCACTATGAGTAAATGAAGACAAACACAGAATTTAACACAAATTATGATCGTTTACAGCACCAGATACCAAAACTACCATAACCATTTCTCACAGCTGGTATAATCTTTTTGAGTCATTGCACAAAGCCAGATGAAACTCATAATCTGCCATGAACATGATTGTTATGGGGTCATTATTATCATGCTATTAGTCTCATATAAGCTCTTATAATTAATAGTTTTCTTGACCTCAATTACAGTGGTACAATTTGAATTAGTCATTAAATATTAATGACACTATTATTAATAATTAGTTATTAATAATTATTAATTATATTATTTGACAGGGTGGTGCGGTGGCACAGTAGGTAATGCTGTCGCCTCACTGCAAGAGGCTCACTGGTTCGAGCCTCGACTGGGTCAGTTGGCATTTCTGTGTGGTTACAGCCTGATCTCACGAGGAAACGTAAGTATTTTACGTTTTGTCAGTTTAGTGGCTAATTCGTACAAATTCGTAGAGTTCAGTCGTACGAAAATGTACGATTTTAAAAAGGAGGCGTGGCACCCAACCCCACCCCTAACCCCAACTGTCATTGGGTGATGAGTAAATCATACAAAATTGTACGAATTAGATCGTACGAATTCATATGAATTAGCCACTAAATCAAACAGTTACGAATTGCTGTGAGATTGTGTTGGGAGTTTGCATGTTCTCTCTGTGTTCTTGTGGGTTTCCTCCAGGTGCTCTGATTTCCCCACAGTCTAAAGACATGTGCTAGGTGAATTGGAAAGGCTAAATTGTCCATAGCGTATGTGTTTGAATGAGTGTGTATGGTTGTTTTCCAGTGATGGGTTGCAGCTGGAAGGGCATCAGCTGCATAAAAACATATTCTGGATAAGTTGGTGGTTCATTCCACTGTGGCAAGCCCCGATTAACAAATGGACTAAGCCGAAAAGAAAATGAATGAATGAATGATTTGACAGAATATTGACACTTTTTTGAAAACAAATGAATTTTGTTCCACTAAAAAAAGATTATCAGAAAAACGTTTTTGACACCTTTATAATTTCCTCTTGACACTTATGTTTATGACAGATTTATGACAAGTTAAGTTGTCTTGGTAATGCCAAGTTGTCATAGCAAAATTAAAGGCAGGATGTTATATATTTGTTTATGTCAACTACTGTAAATGACTCTTAATGGCAGATGTCAGAAGCATTTATAAAGTCTCGTCATATTTATGACGTGTCATGTCATGCTTAAAAAGATGCTATGACAGTCTCATGAAAATCCCCAATCAAGTAAAATGTTACCTAAATGCTTGGTTTGAGACTTGTGAAGTTGCGCATCGATGGATTTGCTCTTCAGTGTTTGGACTTTCAGCAGTTAAAATTAAACCACACTGAACTGAACTAAACTGAACTTCAACTCTGAAAAGTGGACTGACACACTTTCAATGTACTAGAACTTTTATGTGAAGCTGCTTTGACACAATCTGCATTGTAAAAGCGCTATAGAAATAAAGATGAATGGATTGTTACACTGTCACATTTAGGAAATAATTGTTTTAATGTTATATATTTAAATATGTGTTACAATATATATTGCAAGACTGAATAATTAAACAAACGTTGTCTCTTCCACTACAGTCTATGTGTATTCATTCATAGATTTACTTTGCTTTGTAGTGACACTTGATACAGTAACAAAGTGTACAGGGTTGGCAATTGAAAGGTGCCTGTGGCAAAATGGCTACACAAAATAAAGATGAAAAAAAAATAACCCTCCATAATTATATTATTTATCATTACTATTTATTTACTTGTTTGTGCAGTTGTCTCAATTTAATATGCATTGTTTTATTGCACCAATATCACTTGTGTTACTGTTGAGCTTATGAATGCAATGACCAATCCGCTTGTCCAAGGTCCAAGCTGCTACTCATTTGAATTGAGAAAATATTCGTTTATGACCACTTTTTTGTCAAATCACACATTAAAGGTGAATTTTTAAAATAAAATTATGGTGTACACAACAGTCTCTGGACTTGCTGCATCACAGACACCAATATTTTAATAATTTACAAAAAATTATTACTTTCTGGCCAGCAGATATTAGGCATGGATATTTATATACAGTATATATATATATAATATATAAAATATATAAATATATATATATTGCGATCATGATTTTTAAAAGTATTGCATGGCTTTGTAAACGTTTATTATTACCATTTGTTGAGTGTCCCCAATCCCCATACAGTTTGATAGAGCGGAAGCCTTCGCGTGACGTCATACTTAACAAGTAGATTGGAAATATTTAGATTTATCACTGACTGAATCCTATCATCATAAATAGGAGGTCAGTACTGTATTTGACTCATCTAGAAAAATACCCAAACAATTTTTCATATACGTACTCTATTAATCAACAAGAATAACTACTAAGAGCAATAAATGTAATATTTCTGTCATATTGCAGTCATATAACCTTTAACGAGCTTTAACAGTTTCCTGTTGTTAGGTAACTGATTGATGTAATTGCTTAAACATAAGTATCTGAGGTAAAAGACAAACCAGATGCAATTAACACTGTAATCCTAAAATTGTCTTCACAAATGTAAAAAGAAAATATTCTTAATGGAAAAGTTCATTTCTGGTAGAAAATGCTGCTTAATAAATAGTGCCTTTTGTGTGAAGCTTGCAGAGTGCCTCGAGTGTAATTAAGTGTAATTTTAGTTTAAGGCATTTGTGACTTTCTACACAAACCTGTTTTTTCCTGTACAGACATAAAATCTAAAACCTTGAGCTACAGAATATAAATATTCCTCAGGTATAAATGCACACACGCAGGTGACTCAGACATTGTAGAATCCATGTATGCCAGTGGCTTGAAAAGCTGTTTTTAATTCCATTTGGGCAGAGACTCGCAGTAAATTAGATTAATGTTAAAGTGTCATGTTTCCAGGATTAGAAGATGAATTCAAACGAGTCTCAAGGTGTGTGTCGGTGCTCAGCGGGTGGGCAGGGAAGTGTTGAGCGACTTCTCTCTAGATCTTCGCCATGTCTTTGCCAATTCAATAATCCGTTTTTAAAGGGGTGGTCCACTACGATATCATATTTTAAACTTTAGTTGATGTGTAATGTAGCTGTGTGAACATAAACAACATCTCTGAATGTAAGACACTCAAAGTTCAAAGCAAAGGGAGACATTGGCTTGTACAGAGTTAGCTTAGTGAAGCCTACAGCGAACAAAGTTTGGGGACTACAAAAAAAATATATCCGGGTTAATGTTGTCACAAACCCTCCACATGGAAACAACCTATGTGGGCATATATGCGCATATATGAAACCTATATGCACATATATAATAATATATATGCCGCATATATGCATATATATGCCAAATATAGGCAAAATTGAGGTGTATATACTATGGGCATATACAGGCCACATAGGTCTCCTGTATTGCTCTTTATGTTCACAGTTGAAACCAGAAGTTTACATACACTGTATAAAAAGACACATAACCATTAAAAAAAAAGTCAGATATTAATGTGACTAAACATTTTCTCTTTTAGGTAAGTTAGGATTATCACATTTGTTTCTGTTATGCTTAATAGCAGAATAATGAGAGAGATATTTTTTGAGAAATTGTTATAACTTTTTTTTAAAGTCAAGTTTACATACAATAAGATTATTATGCCTCTGAAAAAGCTCAGATGATGGTGTCAAGGTTTTGGAAGTTTCTAATTGGCTAATTGACAACATTTGAGTTAATTGGAGGCACAACTGTAAAATAGTATTTAAGGAAAACTTCAAACACACTGCTTCCTTGTGTGATAACATGGGAAAATCAACTGGGAAAAAGAATAATTTTGGAGACATGTCCTGTGGTCTTATGGAACTAAGATTGAACTGTTTGGCCATAATGACCAGTGTTACATTTGGAGGACAAAAGGGAAAGCTTACAAGCCTAGGAACACCATCCCAACTGTGAAGTACGGGGGCGGCAGCATCATGTTGTTGGGCTGTTTCGCTGCAGGAAGGACTGGTCCACTTCATAGCATAGATGGCATCATGAAGAAAGAACATTATGTAGAAATACTGAAGCAACATCTCAAGACATCGGCCAGGAAATTAAAACTTGGCCACAAATGGGTCTTCCAAACAGACCATGACCCTAAGCATACTGCCAAATTAGTTAAAATGTGCTTTAAGGACAACAGAGTGAATGTTTTGGAGTGGCCATCACAAAGCCCTGAAAAAGCCAGAAGAGTTGAAAAAGCTTGTGCGAGCAAGACAGCCAACAAATCTGACTCAGTTACACCAATTCTGTCAGGAGGAATGGGCCAAAATTCCTTCAAACTATTGTGAGAAGCTTGTGGAAGGATTCCCAAAACATTTGACCAAATTTATACAGTTTAAAAGCAAAGCTAAAAAATTACCAAGGAAATGTATGTAAACTTTTGACTGTCTAGAAATTAATAAAAAATTCTCAAAAAAAAAAAATCTCTCAATTTTATGGCATTTAGCAAATGTAAATGATTTAGGTAATCCTAACGGGCCTAAAATAGTAAAAGTTTAGTATTATTTACCATCAGACATTTTAAAAAAAAAATTCAGAGTGCACGTAAACTGGTTTCAACTGTACATAAAAAATATGTCTTCTATATAGCTTATATCTCACTTTAGCAACTGTCATACATGATGCCTAGCTCATATATTCTATTATCAGGGCAATAACTAAGAACAAAAAAAATGCAAAAATCGTATGCATGTGCGAACACTTGAAATTGATATTACATGTAATTGGCATGTTATGGAATTAACTATGGCAAATAAGTGAGAGGCTATGAGCATTGCACTGTTATAGCAGAGACGCTTCCTGGTGACATAGAGACTATCCGCAAATCATAGCACATTATGTTAACTGATCAATCAGAGCCTCTTGAGAGCGGGTTTTCAGAGGAACTAGGAAATATGGCGTTTTTTAATGTTAGCTGACTAGCAGTATATAATTAAGTGAAGATATATGAAAAAATAATGTGATTTTCTCCAAATGAAGCATGAGCACACATTGCTTTGCACCCCATAAACAAAACTAAGCCTTAAAAATACACTCTGGACCACCGCTTTAACAAGCCGACAAACACAAACAGCGCGGGTCAATAACACATGTCTTTAAATATTAGTTCCTGTTGGACTATAGTCCACAAATGTGAACTCTTATAGTACCCTATAACTCTCTCTCTCTCTCTGCCAGTCATGAGCTATTGGCCATTTTTATCAAGCAGAATGCCACAGACAAGGCAGTGAACGAGTGTGGGAGAGGGACAAGTAGTTATTCAAAAAGTGATTTTCCACTTGAACATACAGGAGAAGCCTCCTGAGGCCTAAGTGACTGTGGAAGGCCCAGTGAACGGGTGAGAAGGCACTAGCGTGAGGTGTAACGTTCGGTCGCTGTGTTTGTCAGGGCTGATGGATGGCTCTGGGCTGTTTCAGGATCATAGATGATTGGAAGATTGAGTTCATGTGGGACCTAATCGGGTGTTAAATGAGACAAAGAGACGCTTTATTGACAAGAAAGGCGTGCATAGAACGCTGCATGAAAACTGACGCAAAATGAGGTTTTTTTATGTGCATTGCCTGCGCCTGCGGTTTCCGAAGCATCCCCGCTGTGCTTATTGACTTAGCACGTAAACCTTTTTAATGATGATGCTGTTTAAATTGCGCCATTGATTTTAATGCACCAATTACGTCTATAGTGTATGAGAGTCGATATGTAGGACAGCAGTACAAATAGCTGAATATGAGAGGGCTTTAGTCCAGCAATTTTCTATGAGTCTTAAGTGCCCACGATCTGTAAAACACCTCACTTTCCTGAAAAATGTGCAATCAATACTGTGGAGAAAACCTTTTTAAGGCTTGCAGCTACACGCATTTTCTGCTGAATGAAAGAATAATCAAGTTTTTAGCGCCTTGTGACTACGGGAAAAACACAACGCACCGCCTTCGCCATCATTATGGATGCTGGCGGAAATGAATGGAATCCGTTCGCGCATTGATCTCTGCGCCTGTTTATTTTGGCATGATTCAAACTATCCTTCTTTTCAGAGGCACAAATGTGTCGTGTGATAGGAGGGGACGGCGGGAGGCGGCGGTTTGAGACGCGCCGTTATTTGACAGTGTTTAATTGGAGAGTACATTTGAGAGGCAGCCGTCCCCGCCGCTGGCTTTGCTTCTAATTGCCAGCAGCACCGCGCTTAACGAAGCGAGCGAGAGCGAAACGAGCGTGGGTGAGGGAGAGCATGAGCAACAGAAAAGAGAGAGGGGCCAGGTTTCTATGGCAACAGCGGATCAACAGTAGGCAGTAGCCGAGGGGGTAGTTTCATCTTGAAGAAAGACCCTCTCTGCCGAGCCGAGGCTCCCTCTGCAACAAGAAACAAATGCCCCAGCCGCACGTAAACAAAACACCGGCGAAACGGCTCCTTTTTAAAGCTCAGCCTGCAGAGTGCGAGGCGAAGCGAAAACCTATCCATTAGAAGGAGATTAATGAAAAAAACTCAGTGGGTCCTCCCATCGCAGCCTCAGTTAAATAAGCCGCTACGAGCATCCCTATCTGCCAAATGTGCTTCTATATGTGGTCCACTATCGTCCTGATCTCAATTATTATTCATGCGGCTCCGCTCGTTTCATCCGACGTCCTCGGGAACGTGTGCACGCTGTAGGTGATGTCAACAAGAAGCTGAAGAACACCAGCAGAAAGGAAGGCTATCTGATTCATTAATCCTGACTGTTGAGTATCAGGTATTAAACTCTAATCCCTCTCCTCGGTGTTGGCTTTTTTAAAGAGGGAGTTGTAGTTCTCCAGAGGACCATCGGGTGGCAGTTTGGCCTTCTGAAAGCTCGACCGTGTGACTTACATTTCTCATATTTGTTCACTCTCATACTTACTTTGAGTATTTACCTCACTTTCCGTCATGTATTCTTTTGTAACTTGTTTATGAGCATTGGCTCACATCCATTTATTTTTATCTGTGAAAGCTATCATTTCAGAGGTGCGCGAATTACGCGGTGGCATATCTATAAAGACAGCGCACCAAATGAAAGCCGGATTGATTTATTGTCTTTCATCTGAGCGTTATCATCTTTACGGCTTTGTCTTTATTGTGCTGTCGAGTACTGGGAGGTCTTGGGTGTAACGGTTTAACTCCTTGTAGAGGAGAGAATTAGGTTTGAGAAAACTCAGGGTCTTGCGCTTTTTTGATCATTAATATTGATGGGCAGCTTTTGTGAAGTGAGTGCTAGATCTCACATTCGGTATTCTGTTCTATTAAGTTTCTGTCAGTCTGGCGAAAGCGTAACCTTTAGCTCTTTCTCTGTTTACACAGGCAAAGAGACGCAGAATTTGAGAGGGGGAGACGAAGAAAAAAAAAAAAAAAGAGTCTTACATCTTTGTCAGATCAATTTGCTTTATTAATGAAAACGCTCTATGGAGAGATCACAGTCCCTAGATTCATTCTTAAACAATGACTCACCAAGCAAATGTATTTCTTTGTTTTTTGTTCTTTTTTCTCACTCGTTTTATTACAAACTTTGCAAGGACTTATTACAAGGGGGTTGTTTTCAACATGCGGAAACAGAACGAAACGAAACACATGGGAATCAAACAAACAAGTCGGATCGGACAACCCACTGTTCACAATAAACATAAAATCTGATAAAGCCCTCTGTGACAGGAGCCAGTGAATGACTACGGTGCAGGCATACGACGGCCACATTCACACTGACTCTGCAAAAAAGATCGATCCATCCAAGGCAAGATGTGCACATATCTCAATAAACACTTTACGATTTTTATATGCCATCGGCTTTTGTTGTAAGATTTAAAAAGCTTCACTTGCATGTACATAAAACTGTACAAAAACAGATCATCACAAGCATTTTTAGTCCTATATAAATATAACCAACAATTAAGGATAACAAGTTTTGAACTCTCCTGCAAAAGACATACTTTCAAGGCAGCTGTCTTCAGTTTGGGGTGAACGGTGAAGATGAGTTTTGTGCAGTGAACGTCGCTTTTGTTCTCAAGAAAAGGTTTCTGAACCGGCACTAACATTTCAGCAAGAACAGTAAACGGTTTCTACCAATTATCTTTGGAATTCATGCTCAACGCGTCGCCTGCTTGACACCACGCACGGGGGGGGGAGGATGTGGAGAGCTATGTACAGAACACTTTTGAAGAGATGTTTACCACAAACACCAGTTTTTTTCCGTTACTCTATGAAGAAAAGTCTCGCTCTAAGGACGAAGAAAAAGACTCCCTCGTTCGTTATGGTCGTCTCGTCACATCCAGACATCTAACAGCGAAAGAGCACACATCTAAACACCAGTTTAAAAAACAACCACGAGAAGTGGACATTCCTCCGTCCGTCCTCCAGAAGGACTCGAGGAGTCTAGCCTTAGAATTACTAGCACTAAAACAGCCCAGATGAAGCCAGAAGAGTCTAAACCTGCAATTCAGACTATCTGACTCAGGCTGGCACCGGAGTGGAGGAAGGTCAAAGCCTGCATCACTCCGAGTTTGAATAGATGAAAGCCTGTAAGTGGTGGTAGACTTTTGTGGTCATCTCTATCTTTTAGCCGTGTTAAGTCCAGGTCAGCGATCTCACACGTTCGCCTGGGAAGAAGAGCGCGCTTGCAGCGGAGAAGAGGGAAAGCGAGCTGGGCTAATTACGCCGGATCATGACTCTTGCTGGATACCCCCTCCCCCTCGCCCCCCATCAGAGTCACTAAATGGCTTTGAAAACAGCATAATGTGCTTTCTTTCCTTAGGGTGGGATAATCATTCGCCTTATTTAATCATGGCTACGTCCGGTCATTTCCATACGTAATTATTCGGCGAGAGGTGCTGAAGGCAGTCGCGATGAGGTAAGTGCAGTGAAAAACGCGACTCAACAATTGAAGCGTTTGGATTGGGGATCTGTGCTTCCTTTGGGGGGAGGGGGGGTTGTGCACCACACTCATTACTCACCCTAATTAAGGAAATGCCCATTGCTGTACACCTCGTCGACCCCCCTGCAGACACACGGGTACCGTGCTGCAGCAGGTGCGGGGGAAAAAGAGTAGAGATATTGAGGCAATGCACCGTGATGCAATAATAATGATAATGTCCATCAGATTTATGGTCCTTGAGCACACTAGATAGTCAAAATGGTCCCCCAGAGATTCTCTCAAACATGGAGGGAGACACAGCTTTAGAGCAAGTTAGATAGTCAGCACAGTGTCAACGAAAAAAAGAGAAGAAATACCCAATCGATGGAGGACGGGACATTAAATGCGAAAAAAAATAGGCAAAATGTGGTGATGTAACTGTTTGCCATTTTTTGATTGTGGAAAAAAAACATGCACAATTGACATGCCAAAGACAAGACAGGATTATCAGTCTAATTTGTCCATTGTGATTGTTATATACAACTGTTTTTAAGGCATTAATACATTTGTTCTTCAAACAAAGTCTAAATAGGACACGAAGAGTTCATTTAAAACCATGTAAACAACCAAAACAAGACCGTGATTATGACTGTGGCCAAAATGGAATGGATACGAGGCGCGTCTGTGGACTTAACACACCATCAAGTTAACGAAAGTGATAATTTGAGGGGAGGCAGGTGGTCTCCTCCTCGCTGAGGCTGTGCTGTGTGAGCCGTAGGCGTCATTGCCAGTGCCAGGTAGCTTTTGCACTACACCGTGGGAGTTCAGGAGAGATTCACAGTGCCAAAAAACACAAGTTCTGCCGCATGACACAAAAGTATGCGCGCACATTCTCATCTGTTGAATAGTGTGTTAATGTGCCAGGAGCCACATGTGTTACTTTTCGTGACGGTAGGTCCCCTGACGCGCTCACCGGCATATGTTAAGGTCTGTCAAAGCGAGTTAATCGCTGTTAAAACCCACCGCCCGCCCTCACTAAATGCACACCTACACACAGACTATACAGCGCGCATACAGATCTAAATTCTAGACGGGCACGGCAAGGGTCACAGAGCACCGTCAGGACGTCACAACCCCATTCACAATCCCATAAGAAACGCTCAGACCCTCAAAAGCAGTGGCACCGACACACACTTAAGGTGTTCAGGCTGATTTAGATGTAACTTTTGACCTTTATTTTTATTTTTTAAAACTCAAGCCGGAGAGATATATTCATATATACACCATACAAATGTATTTACAGCGTTTTACACGTATAAAGACTGCTCTCCTCTGAGGACAGGATCAAGCTAAGAGTGTTAGACACTCTATGTGGCTCAAGACCCTTTACAGCAGTATCTCCTGCTCACTACAGCACTTGGTAGTCTAGTAAAAGAACCCATGGACATTCTGTAGGCTAGCGAAGCTAAAAGTCGGTTAGTCGAATGACGGTATGCAAAAACGGTACAAAAGTTTAAAAGAAACGACATGTTAAAAGTGATAATAAATAGATGAAGGTATGAATAAATAAATAAAATAAATAAATAAATCTACTTTGATGGCAATAGTGTGTTTTCCACTATTCGATTGATATTTTATCCTGTCGCAGATTCGATGTTCGCGTTTTGCGCACCGTGTCTCTGGAACTTCTGATGTGCGTCAATCAAAGATGGTGGGCGTGGTTATCTCACAGGTAAATCTCTCTTTTCGAGGCGTGATTGGAGGGGGGGCTGGTGGGCGGGAACTCTGATGTCACACTCAGAGGCACCTCCTCCAGTGGGGCGTGGTCACTGGGGGCGTGCTCACTACTGGAGTAGGCACTACGGGAAGGTGGGAGGCGTGGCCTGTTCTCGTCTCCTCCCAGCCTCACGCTCCCATTGGCCAGGCGTCCCAGGCTCCCCCTCTCCTGATAAGGCACAAACGTGGACAGTTTAGGGGGGTTGCGGGTCTTGCGAACAGGCGAAGGCTGACCGGGCATCCAACAGGCGTCTGAGTGACCCAGCTCGCTGCACTCCTGACTGCAGTTCCCTGTCATGGCAACATCAGGCAACGAACGAATATCTGTGAGAGGAAGACACACACAAGAAAAAAAGCAATCTTTAATGATGACAGTTTGTGATATTAAACAACAGCAAACCAAAACTTGTTTTGATACGCTCCACTTCATCTCCACCGGGTGAGTCACAAAGACACTGCAGTTCACCTAGCGTCAAATGCAAGCAACTAACAGGGAATACACAAAGAGCTGCCAGTGGTTGCTATGCACTGTGGTGTGGTTGCTATGTGAGAGACAGTTGTTGCTATGCACACTGCTGTTGTTATGCACTGCATACTGGGATTTCTTCAGTGGCTACTGTGGGTCAGATTCTCCTGGTTTGATTTCCTTCAAGTGATGTGACTGTGAGGGTGACTGAAATGTGTGTGTGTCTTTTTCATAGCGTGGATTGACGGTTGATTTAAATCTCTGTGTAGCCATACACAAATTGGAGGTTTAGTGGCAAAATTGTGCGCTTCACTTTTTTTTTCACTGCATTTGTGCCTCTTGAGACCCTCGAAATACATATCTTGAATATTTATGTACATACAGGCATTTGGTATCCTACATTCAACACAAAATGAGACCCACTACAGCCCCTGAAGGAGAATCCAGCGCTACGGCTTATTGATTGGCAGGTCTGAAATTAGTGAGCCTCTGATTGCTATCCATTTTCCATTCCACTGTTCCCTAATTAATTAAATAGGGCCGAGACCCAGTGACCTCATTCCAACGAAGCCACACAGAGAGATACATTAACACACACACATGCACACCCTGTAATCCACCAACCACATGTGCTCTTTCTCAGGAGCCGCTCCACTCCGTGTACCATGTTCCTCACTCATATTCATTCACATTGAGGTTCTCAACCTCAGTCATGAGCCCACGAGGGCATGCTGGAGATGTGCACGGGGTCGTGCTCTTTTTATTCATGATACATTTTCTGAATTTTTATAGGTTTAGGCAGACAGTTGAGTCTTGGAAATATAGCAAAATGATTTCATGATGTTTGTGAGGGTTTCCAATGGGGTCAGGAATCGGAATGATTCTTGCATGTGCATTTTTCCACAGATGCGGAAAGAACTTCTTGTTCAGCTGCAGCACAACTGAATTTGTAGCGTGAAACAGATGGTGCAAAACAGTATTTTTATAGAATTAATCAGAGTGAATCAAATACAACTGTGAGACTTAAATCAGACTTACTACATGTAGATGCTCATAGCCTGTGAAAAGGCCAATTAATAAAATGTTGGAGGAGCAAAAATATCTTTGCTTGAACTTAATTAAGAAGAGATGAAGAAAAAGACAAAGATATTTTTTGCTTTGACTTATTATAGACATATAATATTTCCAAATATATTCCTCAAAATTGTTAAATGAAGGCAAATCTAGCCAATATTCAGAATGGCAAATTATTATAAGACTAATAAAAACAAATCCAGCCAATATTATAATATAGAGATAGAGTCATGTTTGGGCCAATTAAATAAAAAGAGTTAAAGTAATGTTTTAGGGAGAGAAATTGTGAACACAAATATCTGTGGATCTACTTACTAAATAATTAACTGAAGCTGCTTGAAATGCTTACAGTATATGCCAATATAAAGTTCAAGATACAGATACATTTTCATCTGATAATTTTTAATAAGTAAAATGTTATTATGGTATTAATATAAATACTTTAGCTTTATTAGGTAAACACACTGTAATTAAAATGTGCTGTTTTAATACAGAATAAAGTCATTTTTAAATGAGTGAATATTCTGGTATATATATTTTTAATATATTTTTATATTTTTATTCTCAAATTTGATAAATTCTAGGTAATTATGTCTAGTGTTTCAAAGTTTAACACTCAAATTAATAAACACTACTAACTATTTTGCAGTGCACATATGTATGTGCTTAAAAAGTGTGTCTAAAAGTCACTAAATAACTTTTGGTATAAAATCGGTTTCACAGTTGCAAGCATGCTTGTTCCTATGAAAATTGCTCTGTTTGGGACATTGCGGGCAACGCAGTGGCGCAGTAGGTAGTGCTGTCGCCTCACAGCAAGAAGGTCGCTGGTTCGAGCCTGGGCTGGGTCAGTTGGCGTTTCTGTGTGGAGTTTGCAAGTTCTCCCTGCGTTCGAATGGGTTTCCCCTGGGTGCTCCGGTTTCCCCCACAGTCCAAAGATATGCGGTACAGGTGAATTGGGTAGGCTAAATTGTCCGAGTGTGAATGAGTTTGTATGGATGTTTCCCAGAAATGGGTTGCAGCTGGAAGGGCATCCGTTGCGTAAAACATGTGCTGGATAAGTTGGCGGTTCATTCTGCTGTGGCGACCCCAGATTAATAAAGGGACTAAGCTGAAAAGAAAATGAATGAATGAATGAATGAATGGGATATTGCGTTGTATGATAATATGTATCATACCTGTATTTTATTTTTGCAATAAATGTTCTGAATGACATGGATATGTATGTGTAGTAATTTTGGTTACTTTTTTTAACAAAAAAACATGTAATTGTTATTAGTTTAATAGTGTTGTAATCAAGAAATCCACTAAAAATACCAGTTTTTATTTATTTTTTCACATTAATGTTTTATTTAATAATAATATTTAATGAATAATTCCTTACATTTCTATAGTGCTTTTCTGGACACTCAATGCGCTTTACACAAAGGAAAATCTTCTCATCCACCACTAGCGTGCAGCATCCACCTGGATGATGCAGTTGCAGCCATATTGCGCCAGACTGCACACCACACACCAGCTGATTGGTGGAGAGAAGAGTGATGAAGCCAATTATGATATGAGGATGGTTAGGGCCATGATGGACAGAAGCCAGTGGGCAAATCTGATGTCCAGAGTTAAACCCCTACTCTTTTTGAAGAACATCCTGGGATTTTTAACAACCACAGAGAGTCAAGACCTTGGTTTAACGTCTCATCCGAAAGATGGCGCTCACTGAGCAGTATACTACTATACTATACTGGAGCATTAGGACCCACACAGACCACAGGTTGAGCGTCCCCTGCTGGCCCCACTAACACCACTTCTGGCAGCAACCTAGCTTTCCCATCTGGTCTCCCATCCAGGTACTGACCCGGTGCAGCCCTGCTTAGCTTCAGTGGGCAACCATGTGAGTTGCAGAGAGCTAACTGCCAGCATTTCTGATATAATAGAGTAGACACCATATTTAATTTGACCTCAGAACATATGTGTGTTAGTTGTTTCTTCATTTTTGTATCATTGCATACAAAAATAGCTCAATCAAACAGATGAGCAACCAGTTGCCTTGTAAATGAACAACCATCATTTTACATCTGACCTAGCTAATTCAGTTTTACTTTAGGAATTCTCTTAATAATACTGAGTTTGAATTCATTGTTCCTAAGCTGCCAATCAGTTTAGTTATTAATATGTCTCTAATTTTGAATAAGCTTAAGTTTTTAAGGCAATGAATGCTTAAGTTTAATGTGCAGTGATCGTAATCCAAGGCAAGTGCATTACATGTGTATAACCTATTTTTCAGCAGCTTGTTTGAGTCACAGATTTCCATTTTCATCAAACACTAATGAAATTAGTCGCAGCGCACATCCCTACTCTAATCCCAAGTTGCACCACACTATAAACCTTGTTGAACCCTAGTTAAGGTCAACTGGTAACTGATTACAAAAAAAGATCCCATTAGTTAATGTTAGTTAACCTTTTACAAACATGAACAAGCAATGAACAATACATTTACTACAGTACACTTTATTCATCTGTTAACAAAATATATGCCACAAACACTAATGTTACTAATAGCAATGTTAACAAGCACAACACTGGCTTTTAATAATGCATTAGTAAATAATAAAACTAACCTTTACTAAAATTAATAAGTGCTATACAAGTGTTGGTCATTTATAGTTCATGTTAGTAAAAATGAAGCCTTATTGTAATGTGAAACCACTAAAAAGATTTACTTTGTGTACATTTTTTTTTTACTTTTTGTGTACATGCATTTATTCTGAAATAATCTCATCAATCAGCAAATCAATATGCATTTCTTATGTTCATTCCACAAGTTCACCCTTACATCTAATCTGATTGAACACAATGAGCATTTTTTGTTTGTTGTGCTGTCTTAACCTGAACCAGAGAACTCCTCCGTAACTCCTTGTAAGGAATAAGAATAGATGAAAAGTCAGCATTTTGGGGTTGAGTATATGCCATAAAACTTGATTAGGATAGAGATGAGTGGGTTGGATATTTATACATGTGATGTACTAGTTAAGATGATTACAGTAGCTAAACCGTTATTAGTTGGTCAAATTGATTTGGCTGTTTGTGCTCCTCCCGAACATTGACTACCTTTACATGGACATTAGTAATTAAATTATTTGCCTTAATCTGATTAAAACAATAATATGATTAAGGTGTTTACATGAGATGCTTTTTGAATGTCCCTTTCATGGTCCTGTTTTACATGTTATAGCATGTAGATTGATTAACGTCATTGTGTCACCACGCTTTGCACGTTTCATGTAATTCGGGTGTTTCATTTAAAATTTTTCGGCTTTAACCGGAGTTCAACAGTTTCATTTTCATTCAGGAACATTTCATTCATGCCCCTGTGACAAATGGTTTGATTAAGGTGTTTACATGTCTGTACTGCACTTTAATAATGCAACTAAATAAGCACACTCCACATGTCTTAATACGATTTCTGTTTAGTTTGATTATGACCATAATCAATTAAATTAATCAAAAAAATGCTGTTTACCTGGTAGACTCATAATCAGGGGTGCCTTCCCCAAACAACAACATACAGTAACTCGTGGCTGAACTATCACAGTACGATGCATCGTTTGGGAAAAGAACATTGCAGTGATGAGTGTTTCCCAGAATTGTAGCTGCTTTGTCGCAGATCCATCATTTGAACCACATTAGTTATAGTGTAAAACGTCCATAATGACGATGTAAACGGGGTGCAGTAGCAAGTTCTTTAGAGAAAAACCACATACTTTCTTTGTGGAAATTATATTGTTTTATACGCACACGCATTTTAAAAAAAATTATATCAACAATATTAGTTTTGATCAAAATATGCACTAGTTTTCCATATCAATTAAAATATAAATGGAACATATAGGGTCTATGTTTCCTTTACAAATATTATTGAAACTATTCCTATTTATTTACTTCATTCATTCATTCATTGATTCATTCATTTTCTTTTTGGCTTAGTCCCTTTATTAATCTGGGGTCGACACAGCGGAATGAACCGCCAACTTATCCAGCATATGTTTTACGCAGCGGATGCCCTTCCATCTGCAACCCATCTCTGGGAAACATCCATACACACTCATTCACACTCATACACTACGGACAATTTAGCCTACCCAATTCACCTGTACCGCATGTCTTTGGACTGTGGGGGAAACCGGAGCACCCGGAGGAAACACTTGCGAACGCGGGGAGAACATATTAACTCCACACAGAAATGCCAACTGACCCAGCCGAGGCTCGAATCAGCGACCTTCTTGCTGTGAGGCGACAGCACTACCTACTGCGCCACCGCGTCACTCTATTTATTTACTTAGTTATTATTATTATAATTATTAATTTATTGTTGTTGTTATTATTATTATTATTAAGTAGGATATTGTTTATTTATTTTTGAAAAGTCTACTTTTACAATTTGACACATTTAAACCACTGGAGAAATGTTCTAACCAACAAGCAGATGTCTTATTGTCCTACAGTACAGTTACATTTCTTAATAAATAACCTACTGTAAATTAAAACCATTAGCGTATGCTATATTTTTTTGTTTTCATAAACTTTGGAGACATGCGAAAATTCCGCTTTATAATAAATGTTTTTAAAGTGCACTGCAAAGGGAGACCGATTGTCAATGTGAATGCAAAAATTGAACTGTAAAAATACATTGAAAGCAAATTAAGAGAGATGAATTTAATGTTTTTTTAATCATTCCAAATTGAAATGTTGGAATGTTGAAACGAATAGGGGAGATAATGGAATAGAACACAGCCAGGAACTATGCTTCTAACTATGTACAGCTCAAGAAGTGTAGTTGGAAACCTACAAGTTTGCGACGCAGTTTGCAAATGTTTGATGGAATGCTGGATTTGGGAAACACCAAATCAACAAACTTTGTTTGTAACAACGGAACTTGTGACCTTAGTTGGCTAATGACGGTTTTTGGAAATGCACCCCAGAGTATTTGTCTTCAAAATCGCAATATTGGTGTCCATGCAAATGTACTCATTGTTAATAAAACATCATATATACAGTATATACTAAACCCGAATGCTTAAGAAGAATCAGATTTGATACAATATTTTGGATCTAATTTATTTCAGATCTCCGAGAACCTGTAATCTGCACACAGTGCCTGCCAAGACACAGTTCTTTCCATTTTCGATCCTCACCACAGTTCCAAACTAGTTAATCTTCCCGAGACAGAGAAAATGAAGAGAAAAGCAGTGGAGACCCTTAAATGTGCGAGAGATCTACAGATGGCAGCCCTGAGGCAGACTCTTGGGCCCAGGGGACGTACCTCCACTGGCCTTGAACATCCATGCAGCTTTAATGCACTCATTAAAAAGAGCTCTGTAAGGCTCCACGGGCACAACATAACTGACAGTTCTCTCCGCACGAAAACACCACACTGACCTTACCACCGTAAGTGTGGCACGCAAAACGTAGGCTTCAAAAAAAAAAAACTCCCAATAAGCAGGAGCCGACATGGTCAATACATCAAAGAGGTCTGGAATAGTGTAAAAGAGGGCGTTTACTGGAGGAGGAAAGAGGCTTTATATCTCACCAAGCGGAATAGATCAACTCGCCCCTCTGGAACAAACACATTAGAGTCCTGCAGTCTTGTTTGTGTGTGTGTTGCTAGTGTGTGTGTGTGAGGGGGATGGAGTGTGTGGGAGAAAAAAAGTGTGTGGTATAATTGAGTCTGTGCGATACAGGCACAACCTGTGCGTGTGTGTGTGTGTGTGAGGATATGCGTAGGATCGGAAGCATGTGTGTTAGATGACGCTGTGCGTTTGGGAAGAAAGAGTGTGCGCACGTGTTTGCGCAAGAGAGATGTGTGCTACAGATGGTGTTTGAAAGGTGAGGTGTTGGACTGGTACAAATGTATGTGTGTGTGTGTGTTTGTGTGATGTTCTTGTTGGTCTATGTAGGCAGGTGTGAAAGCATTTTCTACATTTATTAGCCATTAGTGAAAGCTCCAAGTTTTAAAATGATAGAATAGTTGTCAATCACTAGTTTATGAATGCTGATCATTTACACTGTTGTTTGAGATGAGAACTGGAAATGAAAGCATGGATTTAGATGTGAGCATGTTCTTGTTTGTCTTTGATTGATCAGCACACGTTATTAAAGGACATTTTCATGCTCTTTCATCAAAATAACTTAATAGCTTTCTCTTCATCCAAAATGGCTTGATGAAAGCAAAGATATATTGGCAGAGATAAATACATTCCTGGATCAAGAATTATATGTAATCAATTTTAGTTTTTTGTAAAAATGTTCTGTTGGTTGTTGCATATTTTGCTGCAGTTAAATGTCCAGTGGCACTGAAAGGTGTTTTCAATATTCTTAGAAACAAATCAACGTGACTGTGGCTATGTTTTAGCTTGGTGCATGTGTATGTACAGCAGTTCAGAAAGACAAAAACATAAAACAAAATGTAAAAGAGGTAACTATGCCATTTTACCTTGTTTTTGCAACATTTAGACACATTTTTCCAACACATTTCTAAACATAATAGTTTTAATAACTCATTTCAAATAACTTCTGATTTATTTTATCTTTGCCATGATGACAGTACATACTATTTTACTAGATATTTTTCAAAACACCAGTATTCAGCTTAAAGTGACAAATAAAAGCTTAACTAGGTCAATTAGATTAACTAGGCAGGATAGGGTAATTAGTTATTGTATAACTATGGTCTGTAGACTATCAAAAAAAATTTAGCTTAAATGGGGCTTATAATTTCGACCTTAACATTTTTTTTTTAAATAAATGCTGCTTTTATTCTAGCCGAAATAAAAGAAGTTAGACTTTCTCCAGAAGAAAAAATATTATCAGACATACTGTGAAAAATGCCTTGCTCTGTTAGACATCATTTGGGAAATATTTAAAAAATAAAAAAAAATAAAAAAGGGTCTAATAATTCTGACTTCAACTGTACTTTGTGTGATGCACATGTTAAAATGCATTAGTTTACAAATTGCACACTTGTTTTGAAGTGATAACATAGGCTGTGTCTCAATCAGCACCCTAGCTCCCGAGGGTATCCGTCAGTAGGTTGTGTGCACAAATTCAGGCACTGGTAAAGACAGTGATGAGCTTGGTTCAGAAGACCCAGCATCGATGTTAACCCGTCGTCTTCAAGCAACTTAACCCAAAGTACTTTCTGTGAGACATTACTTTATAACAAAGAATATGACCCCCCTGGAGATTACTCAAATGGTTTAGTTGGGTCACAACTCTTGAGTTCCTGTAGGCCATTTGGTTCACACCTTTTCAGATGCAGATACATGTTTGCATATGAAACAAGCCATACACTCTATCAATATCCTCACTGTAAACCTCATCAAAACTAGTATTTAAAAAACAACAGCAGAACTAATAATTTTCATATATTAATTTTACTACATTTTTAGAAGTATATTATAGTTAAATAATTAGATTATTTCATATACCAGCAACATTAACCATTAAACAATTCTAAATGTTTGCTAGATTTTTCCTAACCTATCTAGCTTTGTTTGTTCATGTTTCGTTATTACGTTTACAAAAAACTTTTACGTTATTCTTTTTATTTAAACGTCTCTCGTTTATCATTACATTTGATGACTTGGGTCACGTGATTCATATTTTATGCTTCCAAACTTCCGTTAAAGGCGTGCATATCGATTAAAAAAAATGTTGCGATTGATACAGCTCCTAAAATGGCTGACACCCCGATCAGTACACTGACTACTAAATAAAGGTGCTGACTGAGACACACCCATAGTATTGAAAGGTACCATATGAAGGTGAGTGTTTAATAATATGCACGTAATACATTTCTGCAAGGAAAAGACATAAAAGTTGTTAGTGTTTTTGTGCCCCTAGTGTTTCATTTTATCTGAAAACTGCAGTGAAATGTTTGCAAATTATGTGAAACGTCACACACATGCATATAATCAATATGAACAGGCATATAGTGTTTCATTACAAAGTAACAACACCAACCTGGCATGCATAATACAGATTTATTTGGTTGTTTTGTTGTAAAATTTGAAAATTTGAGAAATTCTGAAATGTTTGCATATTTACATTATGCATTAATCAGAAGCTGAAGAATTGGCATGACTATAGCTGGCTATGAACAGTGTTCTTTAAAACCTGTGTGAAATCAAAATGTTAAATGTTTATTTTGATAGCAAACATTGTTATTATTTTGTTATTATTGTATTATTATTATTATTATTGTTGTTATTGTTGTTGTTGTTGTTGTTGTTGTATTATTACTTTGGTAAACACTTAATCTGTGTAACAAGTTAATCCACTGAAAAAAAAAATCGTTTTGGTAATATCCAATCAAATCTGATCATTTGCTTCCACATTTAGAGTGGCAGTTTGACAGTTTCAGCCACAATAATCTTAACACACCTCTCTTACCATTAGTTTGCTATGAAGGAATAATATACAGAAAGAAAGCTACTCAATATTCCATTTCAGTTGGAAGTACATCACTTTACTGATATAAAAGTCTTTGCAACTTCAAGTTCACGTGGACTTAAACACAACATAAATTAGCCTTTTCCATTCATAAAGTCCTAACAGGTGTGTGTGTGTGCTTTGTTGTTTACTGCAGTTGGCATTGTGCATGAGGTTTGGACTACACTTTGGTGTTCTCGCTATGCAACAAAAGCTCTAAACCATCCAGGTTTACAGCCTTAATCACAGCACACAACCTGGAAGAGACCAAAAGGAAAACCAGAAAAAAGGAAAGATGAAAGAGCACAAAAAAGGTAAACTGCTCGCTACAGGGTGCTTTGCCGTGACCATCTTAGTATGCAAAACTTGCCCGTCCTTCAATTTAAGGCACATGTAAGGGCGAGTTGCAGTGTTCTTGCATCAGGGAACCAGTGGGATGACTGGTCTCCTGAATCTGTGGCAGGTTTCCTCTCTGTCTGATCTCCAGCCGAGGGGTAGTGGGGAGGGGAAATAGGCATGTTGCTCTTCCTGAGATTTCACAGAACACCTCCTGTTTGATCCGGCGTGCACACTTTCTAACATACCCTCAGCCTATTGCCCTCTCTCTGTCTCTGCGATACACTTTTTTTTTTTTTCGAATCACTCTCTCTACCTTGCTATTCTCCTGTAATTCAAATGTTATTCGTCACAGCAAGACTAACAACTACACACTATGAATAGTCTATTAAGCATTAGCAAATAGTGAATTCATTATTTGTTAAGCATTAATGCTACATTAATAGACTTTAATGAGCAGTTTAAAATACAGCTACAAATGCTGTATTCTTGACCTATATATAATGTGCTTAATGATTGTATTTTCATACTTTGTTACTTATTAATTGTTCATTACGTAATTCAGTATTGCATTATTTACAAACCATTTGTAATTATGAGTAGTTTTTTTTTTGTTTAAAGATCATTCAGAATGAGTAAACGATTAATAAAGTATTCAAATATTTAATTTAACTAATAGTTAATTTGTATGTTAATGAATGCTTTATTAAGTCAACTTCATCCAGTTTTGTGACCTAATCGAATATGAGGACTGTTTATGCTTTATAAATCCCTTTTAAATGACAATTAAAGGCTCAGTTATGTAACACTACAGTATATAATAACTACTGTACACCCTTTAGTTAAGAATAGTTGGTGCTATTGTAAGATCATTCAGAATGCAAAACTATTCAAATTAACATTTACATTTTATTATTCAGGCATATACTAATAGTTAATTTGGATGTTAATAAATGCTTTATTAACTTTGTCCAGTTTTGAGCCTGACTGTAACTGAGCCTTTAATTGTCATTTATAAGAGATTTATAAAGCATAAATAGTCCTCACTTTTGATTAGGTCACAAAACTGGATGAAGTTGACTTAATAAAGCATTCATTACATACAAATTAACTATTAGTATATGCCTGAATAATAAGATATAAATGTTAATTTGAATAGTTTATTAATCATTTACTTATGCATGCTGAATGATCTTAAAATAGCACAAACTATTCTAATAATAACTGGTTTGTAAATGATGCAATATGTAATAAAGTAATGAACAATTAATAAGTAACAAAGTTTAAAAATGCTATCACTGAGCACATTATAAATGTGGTTATAAGTCAAGAATACAGCATTAGTAGCTGTATTTATAAACTGCTTACTAAGGTCTATTAATGTAGAGTTAATGCTTAACAAATAATGAATGAACTATTTGCCAATGCTTAATAAATGATTCATATTGTATTTATAAAGTTTTACCGAAATAAAATATAGAAACATGTAGATAACCTCTTAAGGCCCAAGGTGTTTTTTTACATGCAATTTTTTTATTTCTCTTTGCTATCTGGACTTATTCGAACCCAATTAGAATAAAAATCTAAGTATCATCTTTTGAGATTATGTACTTTTAGAGAAAAATGATGTCCATATATGTGGACTCATGGTCCGAATTTACATAAAACACCTTTTCCTGATTTTTTAATGCATATATAACATAGATTTTTTTTTTTTTTTTTTTTTTTTCTGATTTTTTTTTTATGAGAGTAAAAACAACATTTTTTTCCCATTTTGGATAGTTAAAAATAGGGTTTGGGACATTTCATGTGCTGCAAAACAGTTGCAGGATGACACTGTATGTCTGTAACAAAATATAAAACATTCAAAGTATTTTAAATAGCCACTTAAGAGCTAAAATGTGCTGTCCACATATGTGAACACTCAAGCCCTAAGAGGATATAGAAATGATAGCTATAAAAATAACAACAACAACAAAAAATATTGTGTATACACAGTGAGTAGAGTAAAAAAAAGAACTGAATTGTAATATAGATGTCCAAGGTGCAAATGTGCATGAATGTGCAGGTGTAGAATGTCCATAAATGTGCTTTAAAAAAATTCTTCCACCCCTCTGTTCCCTTTTTAACTTTCTCTCTCTCCTTTTCTTTCCCTTCAATCTCTCTCTCCGTCTCTTTCCTTCTACCTGCTGCTCCTGAGTGCGCCGCTGTGCTCTAATCAGCTGGAAATTACAGTCCAGTCCACGAAAAGCACGGCAGACTAAAAGAATCTGTCTGACTCCTCAATTGTCCGTGGTTTTAATCAAATGTGCAAAATGCTCTCATAATTATAAGAATCTATTATCAAAAATCAGGTGCCCTGTGGTTAACCACAAAAAAAAAAAGAAAAACAATGATGTCTGTATTTCTGTAATAATTTGTGGCAGCCGTCTTCTTGCGGAGAGAAAATGACACAGCTTGGTTTTGCCTGACATGCTGAGGTTATTATCAGACACAGAAGCTCCACTAACAAGCTGGCACTGCTGAGTACATCATGTTCCTCTCTGGAGCAACCAGGAAAGACAAAGAAAATGAGAGAAATCAGCCGAGAAAATAACACAAAATAAGACAGATCTTGGAATCTTTCATATAATGGCAAAGACATCCCAACAAGGATACATATTTAAGAAGTAATGATGGCAGATTTTCAGGTGCTGAAGCATTACGGACGTCTATTATCCTGTGTTGTTTCAATAACAAGGACATTTCTGTTGCTCTATGAAGGTAAGGCCATTTCTTGGTTACGAAACCCTTCATATTTGGAGCGAGAGTGGCTTTTGAGGGCACAACAAGCAGCATTTCAACTAACTGATCATTTCTAGCCACCCTTCCATTTCCGCCGCCTCAGCGTGGGGCTTTTGTTAAGCTAATCTCGGCCTCTAAATTTTTCACTCCAGAAAGTGCAAAAAAAAAAAAAATCCAAGGAAGATTTGATTCATTATTGAACACAGCACTTCTCTATTTTGGTACATCTGAAAGTGTTGATTGCAGCTTGGAGCGTTCAGGATGCTGCAGTTTTCCAGTGTTCGGCTTGCTGTGACGAGTCTTTCCGTTTGAAAATGAGCAGATTTGGAAATGAGAAGACCTAAAGATGCTCCAGAACAGGAAAGGGAGGGGAAGGTCGGGAGGTGGTGCGGCCATTCTGATGAACTGATTAGCTACTCATTTCTGCCAGGTCCTCCTGATGGGCAGCAATTTTTGGGCTGGGGATCATTTTCCTCTTGGCGCCGGAGCGACGCTGCTTGGCTGTAGCGCGCCCTGGGTTTTATTATGGTGATTGCTGGCACTTGTATGGTCGTATCTGGCTTTGATGCAACACACTTTGGCACTATCAGTTTGCTGTTGGATTATGGGGTAACAATTAAAGTCTGGCTTTCTGGTGTGTGACTGTATAATCACAAAGCATTAGAGCATGGAGCTACTAGGCACTGGTGCGTATGGCCGTATCGATACGTGCACAGGAACGTGAGTGTGTTCTGTCTGCAGATTTACGACATTTGACTACATGGAGCGTGTTGCCTTCGGCTTGCTGGTGAAGATGGAGAGCGGACGCAGTGGACTTGCTCCTCTCAGCACTGCTGAAAATAAGGAAGTACATGTCAGAGCCACACAGCTCCGCTCTCTCTTGTGCCATCCATCATGGCAGGCCAGTTCAGTAGTTAGAGAGTGCTTCGCTGGCTCTCTGTGTATGCGCGTGCGTGTGTGTGTGTGTGAGTGTGAGATGGAGGTATAAGCCCCAGGGCCTTTCTTTGCCTGTATGAGCAGCCCAACTGGGGTGGAAGTGGATTTGGCCGCAAGCCAGCAGTCTCTCAAAAATGCCCTTTGCTCTACCTGCTCTAAGAGAGCTTTTCTGGGCAAGACACTGCGGTGCAGAGGTGGTTCATGGGTTTTGGTGGCACATAACCTCGCCTATATCATTTACTAGAGTCTTTTCTCATTTCCGGTGGTTGCAGAAGCAAACATTGTTAGAGTTTTATAGTGATGAATGGAAAGTACAACAAATAATGTTTTTAATTTCCTACTGTATGTGCTCCAGGGGCAAAAGAAAAAAAAAGTACAATAGCATTTCTATAATCCCATGTGTTAGTGGTTAGCTCTGTTGTCTCACAGCAAGAAGGTTGCTAGTTCAAGTTTTGACTGGGTCAGTTGGCATTTCTGGGTGGAGTTTGCATGTTCTCCCTGTGTTTGTGTGGATATACCAGGATTTACACTACGGACAATTTAGCTTCCCCAATTTACCTGCAGCGCATGTCTTTGGACATGTGGGGGAAACCGGAGGAAACCCACGCCAACACGGGGAAAACATGCAAGCTCCACACAGAAATGCAAGCTGACCCAGCTGGGACTCGAACCAGCGATCTTCTTGCTGTGAGGCGACAGTGCTACCCACTGCGCCACTGTGTCACCCCTGCGTTTATATCAATTTAAAAAAAATGTAAATGAGCATTTTAATATCTTCTTACTAATTTAACTTTTTGTCAAATGGGTTCAGGTAGTGCCTCTGTCCTGCTGGGCTTCAGCAAAATTCAGCACGATAAGCAAAATGACCACCTTGTGTCATATAACATATATCAACCAATCAGCGCGGTTGTCAAGGCAGAATTTCTAGAGCAACCAGTCGTTTTAAACAGAGACATGTTGAATCGTTTCAAGAAATTAAAATGTTAAATTCTGAGAACTTAAAATATTAATTCAAAGTTTTTTGTTGTCTAATGAATAAGTTAAACACACCTGTTTAAGTTTTGATGCCAAAACTTGGTATTTTAAGTAATGTCAAGTTATATTAACTTAAAATAATAATTAATAATAATTCCTTACATTTATATAGCGCTTTTCTGGGCACTCAAAGCACTTTACTCATTGGGGGGAATCTTCTCATCCACCACCAGTGTGCAGCATCCACCTGGATGACGCGATGGCAGCCATTTTGCACCAGACCGCACACCACACACCAGCTGATTGGTGGAGAGGAGACAGAGGGATGAAGCTAATTATCATATGGGAATGGTTAGGAGGCCATGATGGACAGAGGCCAGTGGGCAGATTTGGCCAGGATGCCGGGGTGAAACCCCTACTCTTTTTCGAAGGACATCTTGGGATTTTTAACGACCACAGAGAGTTGGGACCTCATTTTAACGTCTCATCCGAAAAACGGCGCTCACTGAGCAGTATAGAGTCCCCGTCACTAAACTGGGAAAGTATAAATCCCGCTTTAGGACCCACACAGACCGACAGACAGACAGAGAGTCAGGACGTCTCATCTGAAAGACGACACTCACTGAGAAGTATAGAGTCCCCATCACTATACTATACTGGGGCATTAGGACCCACACAGACCGCAGGTTGGGCGTCCCCTGCTGGCCTCACTAACACCACTTCTGGCAGCAACCTAACTTCCCCATGTGGTCTCCCTTCCAGGTACTGACCGGGAGCAGCCCTGCTTAGCTTCAGTGGGCGACCATGTGAGAGTTGCAGAGAGTTAGCTGATATCTTTAGTAATGACAAAAGCAGCGTTTACAGTGTACCTTGTTTTTTCTGCATATGTTTAGGGGCATTAAAATGTACATTGATGTCTCTACAGACCGCATGTAATCCATAAATCATTCACTCAACAACGCAGTGTTCAATCGCCAGGAGTCCATGCCATGAACTTCACATGCGTTTGAACATCCAGTGTTCATTGTCACAGTTGTAAACATGAAGGCTTTCTTCTACCACAAGGGTGTTTACTGGTACAAAGGCTTTGTTTCCAGGTGGACTGTTGAAGAACACAGCACACACACACACACACACACACACACACACACACACACACACACACACACACACACACACACACACACACACACACACACACACACACACACACACACACACCACACACACACACACACACACACACACACACACACACACACACACACACACACACACACACAAACGCAGTTCAGCTATATAGAAAAAAATGACATCAATGCTTCTAAAGTGTTTTCCATTTTGTGCGCTTTATGCATCAGATGCTCAGCCATTGGTCTGTATACAAAACATCTGAGTCTGAGACAAAAACCCCTTTCACACATACATACAGACTTTTCCGGTAAATTACTGGCAATTTTCCACAAAGGATTTTGTGTGAACAGGCTCTTTTTTGAAAATACTGGTAAATTTGTTCCAGCAATTTTCCAGAAAGAGAAGTTGTAACATTACTGGTATTTTCCCGGAATTCTGCTCTGTGTGAACATAAAAGGTAAATTGCTGGAAAGAGGTTTAGATCCTGCTGACATGGACATCTACTCCAAATTCTAGACAAATTCACATCCGAGCTGTTTATGAAAATATACGGCTTTAAATCCTTCTGCAGACACATTTAGTTGTTGTTGATAGTCAATGACATTTCTATGTTCCTTCTTAGTGCCAACTGTGGAAAAAAATGATTGATAAAATGCTTATGAATGATAAAGCGCTGTGAGTTTACCTGCATTCATGTAAAGGAGTGTTCCTGTGAGTCAGATTTGAGTAGCCTACAACACCGGGAGTCTTTCGTTTTAAAAAGTATGTCACAAGCTGCAGCACAAACTCATATGTACATCTCGGTATGCAAAAATGTTCCTCCGTAATCTTTTCATTGATGTCCCAGCAGGCACACAATATCATAAGACGTTAATTTTAGGTTAGAATTAGGTCATGACGTCAGGTGACCAAAATCCAATGTCTAGCCAATGTCTAAGGACAACGTTATTTTGACGTCCAATAACGACATCAAATTACGTTGATATTTTTTTGATTTTAGGTTGTGCTGGAAAGTAGCCAAAATCCAACGTCTGATAGATGTCATAGTAGTAACGTCCACACAACGTCAAGGTGTAACATCGTCACCTTAGAATTATAAGGTTCTATCTGACATTTTTGTCAACATTGAGTTATTGACATATTCTTATTAAATGACAACTTATTTACATTTTAAGACTTTTTATTTAAAAAACAAATGTTACACACATACTGTTTGCTATGGAATGCAAAAACTTTGAAGCTTAATATCTCAAAATCATTCAGAACGCAGATACAGTAGAACCTTATAATTCCAAGGTGACGACATGATTAGAAATTGATATTTAGTTGATTTAAGGTTGATTTTGGGTTGGACATTGACGTCGGCCTGACATTGGGTTCTGATTTTCATTTCCAAACAAAATTCTACATCCCCATGACGTTGGGGTATGTTGGGGTACAATGTCAATATGATGATGCCATGTTGACATTCTGTGCCTGCAGGGGTTGTTTACAATATTCATTATTTGGTCCGTCTCTGGGACAAAAGCAGCTACATTAATGCTATAGTTTTAAATAAACGTGAAACCATCAAGAAAAAGACATACCCCCTTCATGTTTAATACAAGCGCGGCCATTTAGAGCTCATTTTTGGTTAATGTTGTCAGAATTTATCTTAATTTTGGTATGGATGTTTGAATGGTCCGGAATGTCCTTGCCTGTGTGAACAGCACATATTGAATTTACCGGTCGTTCCGGAAATTTTCCAGATATTTACCAGTATGACTGTGTGAAAGGGGCTATAGACTAGAGTTCTAAATGTAACAAAATATAGAGGTATTGATTATGCTGGTCTATAAAGTGAAATGATGGTCTATACAGTGAAAATAAGTGCTGTTTTTAGCTGTATTTAAAGACTTAATAATCCCAAAATAATAATTCTATCATCATTTGGTTCTCCTATGTCATTCCAACCCCATACACTTTGTATAAACTTTCAAACACAATGAGGATAATTCTAATATTCAAACCTAAGAGGTTTCTGTCTCTCCTACAGTTAAACAAAACTTAAAAGATCGAATTGGGTCATAAGGCAATTATAAAACTAATCCATATAAATTGAGTGCTTTAATCTAAGTCTTGTGATGAGATGCAATCCCATTATAGGGTGATGAACAGATTTAAATTAGGCTTACACATACACAATTGATAAACACAGAAGGTTGAGTACACGTCATTCCCTATGACAAACACCTCAAGCATCTGTGCTAAACAAATGTGATGTCTTCGCATTACATATTCATATATGGTCAACCATTGAAGTAAATAAAATGCAATTTATAGTCAGTGTATCTCTTTATAAAACCTAATTAAAATTCTGATCCATTCACAGTAATCCATGTATGACCTTTTTGGATCTTTTACATTTTTGGTTACCTGAACATGAAGAGACAAAATAACACTTACTTTGTTAACGTAAGTCTTATGTGCTTGGAATGACATGAGGGTGAGTAAATGAGTAAATGTTTACTTGGGTAACAAAGTGTAGTGTTATAAATCTATGCAGAAGAAAATGAAAATATAAAAAACTTTGCTAGATTTATGACCTTAAACCTATTTTCTATTTTTTCCCAAGACCTATCACAATAATAATTGTGAAAATGCATTATCACAGTCTGTAGAAGGGTCCGTTGGCCCAAAGCAAGTCAGCTTTGCTCACAAATCAGCTCACAAAGACTATGGAGCTTTTACTTGAGCTCCTGTTTTTCTTTCCTCTTTGTTCTGAGCTAATTCTCCATCCGGCTTCGCCTCATTGCATCCCATCAGCCGCTGTTCTGCAACGTCAGTACACTACAACCAAGCTTACAAACACTGCTGAGTATTTTTATGCACTTTTTCAAATTACCCCCCACACCTCTATAATGTAACAGTTCCCCTTCCTCGACTAACTTAAGTCTATAATGTCAACTCCTCAAGTTTGCGTGTTATTTATTGGGTTATGTTGTGCTGTGTGTATTGTAATGTTCTCCATCTGTCAGACCATCAAAGGTGTTTATTGTGTGAGAAATCCACATGGCAGGATAAAGAGTTTCACTTCTGATTTGCATACAGCCACACACGCTCAGAAAAATAATACATCCTAATGTTCCCAGAAGGCACGTTTGAATCGACTGTGCGCAAACAGAATGCTGAATCTATTAAAACTTGCTGGAAAACAAAAAAATCTATTGAAGTGCAAACATTTATGAATTAACTAATATCTTACGGCCATTAAATAAATCATAGCATGGTGATATATTATTGAACTTTCAAGCTGGATGTCTAAATGACTTCAGACCAAATCGAGATTGGAGATAAATGATATGTAGCATGAAGATGAGAAATCCTCAAGCAGAAAAAAAGCGTGCTTTATAATACTATAGTTGGATATATACAACATCCAGCCAAGCTTGTCAGTCCGCATGATGTAACTTGAGGAAAAATTGGGCGTTATTTGCTGGAAAATGAGCGAGGGGAAGGCGAGAGGTTTGAAAGGGCTTATTTGCACTTTATTGTAATGTGACATGATGAGGGTATAATCAGTTTCATTGAGGCGCAAACCGAAGGCTGATGTTGACGTTTGGCGAAGGCGATAATCATCTAAATTTTATCTATGATCAGCTCACATTGCCGAGACCCCATCAAGCCCTGAACCCGCCGCTGTACTTTGAGTGATCCACTTTGTCCTAATGACAGATGTTATCTGTGCCACTTGGGCCAGATCGTCTCGCAGTCATTACAGACAATCCTGGGTAAACGTCGGAGCCACTTGTGAAGAGAGGGTTGAAAAACGGGCGTTTGGAGAAAAGGAAGAAAGTAGATGCATGTGGATTCAAAACATTGGTAAAATTGGACCACAAATGCTTATGGAAGAAACAGCTAGGCCTGTCGCAATTATCAGTGTATCTACTTGAGGCACAATACGTGAACATGAACTCAATCATTTTGGTGACACAATATATATCGGCCATCATGTTTACCAAAAAATGTATGCCACCAACATTTTAGCTGATTGCACAGCCTCTGTCTTATCATATAATCTCTGTTGGAAGTGTCAGCGAGTTTAGGGAACTCCTTTAGAAACAATGCTTACTGACAGGTGAAAAAAAGGTGATTTTTCACATTTCTCTGGAAACTACTGACAGTTTGGTAGAGGTTGTTCAGATGAGCTCTGTTTCAAAGCTGCTGTCCACTTCCATGAAAGTTACAGCATAAAAAGGCACACATTCACAAATGAAGTTAAAACCTTTTGACAAGGACATTTAAGGCCCTGATATTCTTCAAATGGAATCGAAGACTTGAAATGACATCATTTCCAACTAAATTTGGCCAAAATGAAGTTCATCTCGACCAAGGTTAAAATAGTAGTTTTCAGTCGTTTTAGTTTTTATTTCGTTTTAACTTTTTGTTTTCAAATTCAGTTAGTTTTATTTAATATTTTACTAGTTTTTATCAGATTTTATGTTTTGAAATTACTTCGTTTTAGTTTTGTTTTTATTAATTTCAGTATAATTATTATTATTATTATTTTTTTTTGTAAATTAGGATATTTGTTAGGTGCAAGATTCAAAATCATCAGAATAAACATTGTATAATAAAAACTCAACCAAAGTTAAGCTACATTTTTTGGACACAAGAAAACTACCATCTACCATTACCATCTAACCATCCTCAAATTCAAATACAACAGCCTAGATTAGATACAGCAGTGATGGGAAGTTCGGATCTTGAACGTGAACCGGATCTTTTGTGACAATCTTTCCATGTTTGGACTTAACATATCAACAATATGTAGTCAGCAATCATAATTTCAGTCAGTTAAAACATCACCATGATCTGAAGTTCTTACAATTACTTTTTGCAACCCAACTGAAGCATGATTCAATTTATTTAAATTCCATTACGACTTTTTGTTATGAAATAAACTTACATTTCGCCAGATCTTCTCATTTAAGCCCGCGGTTTAGCCACGCTACAGTTGTTCAAGTTTAGTTCAGTCACAGCAGGCTGTCATGTACTGTTTGCGTTTGGTTCACTAAATCACGCATGGGCAGTATTCAAATTTCTCAAATCTGATCTCAGTGTACTGTTCTAAAAACTGAATAACTCAGTATATATTGGTTTATTTCGAGTCAGAGGGGGTATCAGGCATGCAAACAAGTTGGTTGTCGATAAGTGCTTAATATTACAGGAGACATGAATCATTTCAAATTATTCCGTTGACTTTGCTGAATTAGTTCAACCGGTTCACTTGTAAGATCTGGTTAAAAAGAACAATTTGTTGGCAATCCCGACAACTAATACAGAAATAAAACGTGTAAATAAAACGGCACAAATGTGTTAAATTAATACTTTTAAGTGTCTGCTCGGGTTCAAAAACTCTCATTTTTATTGTTATTTCAGTTAACAAAAAAGTTTTTTTCAATTCTAGCTTTCGTTTTTTATTTGTTTTTATTAACTATAATAACCTTGATCTCGACAGTTCGTTTTGGCTCCGAAACACCTTTGAACTACCATTGGTCTGTGGCAGTTACACAATCGGTGGGCGTGTTCTGGAATTGCACCTCTTCTTTGAGAATTGATTCATATCTTATATCCATGGAGGTCAGACAGGAGAAAAAACATCCAAAACAACAACTTTAAGCTAGCAATAATAGGCTGCACTCTTGGAAATAAAGGTACGAGAGCTGTTACTGTGGTGGTGACTTTTCAAAATGTACACATTTGTAATTAAAAAAAGTACATCAAAAGTGTATATTAGTACCTAAGATTTTTAAGAGGTACACTTTTGTACTTTTTAGGTACTAATATGTACCCTTGAGGTATTAATATGGATATTTTAGGTACCACCACAGTGACAGCTCTCGTACTGTATCTTTATTTCTGGGAGTGTGGAGGGTGAAGTAGCAGAGCTGGTACAGATGTATCCGCACCTCTACGATTGCTCACAGAGAGATTTTTGAAGACTCAGTGGAAGTCACACACCAGACAAGAAGCCCAAGCATGTTGCACCATGTCTTTTAAAGTTCTAAACAATTCTGTATCTTTCTGCGACAAGCAAAAAATAATGTAATGATGTGGTGCACCATAGTGCCGCTTCTCGTCTAACATCTGCCATCATTGTGTTTAGGGCAAACACTTTTACAAGGTGTTGGAGTGTTCAAAAACAGTTTATTGGTCCTCAAATGAACAAAAAATAATAACTTTGTTTGTATTTTAGTGCCTTTTACATTCTACATTACCACTGTCAAAGTTCATATCAGGACTTTTACTCCTTTAAAATCTAATTTGATTCTAAATAACTTTAAGAATGAAAGTTTTTTTGTCTCCTGAAAGTGTTTATGCCTATTTGCTTTATTATGCTGTTGTATACAATGAACTTTATAATCAGTGGCTTAGTATGGTTTTAAATGACAACAACATCACTTATAACAATAATTTCTGTGGCAATATGTCACACAACAAAACTTAGTTATTGTCACGGTCCTTAAAACAGCTAAATAAAAATGAAATAAATGACTTTGAAGTAATCCTTCAGCATAAAACAGCTTTATTCAATTAGAGTCAAATAACATAAAAGTGTGACAAATTCTAAGTAAATGGAACGCTCTGTGTGATTGAACTGGAAGGTGCCCTTTGGTTTGTTTTCTAATGAATTGAGCTTTCAGAATAAAACCTTTTAGTAGAGGAAAAAAGCAAAGATGTCTGATTGATTTACAGAGTTTAAAAAGAGAAATGCCAAGAGGTCACTGTTTTTTACTCCACAAATAATACCACCTGTGTATAACATAAATTAATAAAAGAGGCTATGAGAAAAATTATGGTGAATGCGAGCAATTCAGTGAAAATATGGTAAGAGTGTGCACACAGATACTCAAATATGTATTTGAATTACTTTAGCTGTAATAAAAGTCTACATATTAAAGTCTACTGCAGATATGCATTTTTTAGATGATTCAATATGCATCTCACATTTAGACGTTTTATTCTTTGTGGATCCTGTCAACTGAATTACCTGTATTCACTGGGGCAGCTATTTTATTCAGCTTTATGAATATATTTTAAATGTAAAATCTTTCCTAATACATATGGTATGACAGAGTGACTAAAATACCAATCTCAGAAATATAAATTAAAAAATATAAATGGATAAATCTATGTTTAATTAATCCAGTCATAATTAAACAAAACTTTCACACACATGTTAAAATGTCATTGCCGCTGTTTTGTCTCAGGATGCACACCAATCATTTGCTTTTCTACTTATTTTGGGAAAAAACCTGCTTAAATATCCTAATTTAACTAAGACTTAGTCCTGGCTTAAAGGGATAGTTCACTGAAAAATGAAAATTCTGACATCATTTACTCAGCATCTACTTCTTCAAAACCTATTTGAGTTTCTGCTGAACGGAAAAGAAAATAATCTGAGAATGCTGGAAAGCAGCAGCTATTGACTTCCATATCTATGAATTTTTGTTTGAATATGAGTTTAGTGTTCAATGGAAGAAAGCAATTCATAAAAGATTAGGACCACTTCTAAACTTCTAAACCACTTATAAAGTAAATGTTGAAAGTTTTCATGCATACACTCACCGGCCACTTTATTAGGCACACCTAACTGCTCATTAACAGCTCAAATTTCTAATCAGCCCATCATAGGGCAGCAATTCAAGGCATTTAAGCATGTAGACATGGTCAAGACGATCTGCTGCAGTTCAAACCGAGCATCAGAATGGGGAAGAAAGAATATTTAAGTGACTTTTTACATGGCATGATGGGCTGATCTTCATAAGTATTTCATAAATTGCTGATCTACTGAGATTTTAACGCACAACCATCTCTAGGGTTTACAGAGAATGATCTGAAAAAGTGGAAACCTTCAGTGAGTGGCAGTTCTGTGGGCGCAAATGCCTTATTGATGCCAGAGGTCAGAGGAGAATGGCCAGACTGGTTTGAGCTGATAAAAAGGCAACAGTAACTCAAATTACTACTTGTTACAATCGAGGTATGCAGAAAAGCATCTCTGAAGGCACAACAGGTGCCACTTTTGTCAGCTAAGAACAGAAAACTGAGGCTACAATTCACACAGGCTCACCGAAACTGGACAATAGAAGATTGGAAAAACATTACCTGGTCTGATGAGTCTCGATTTCTGCTGTGGAATTCAGATGGTAGGGTCAGAATTTGGCATCAACAATATAAAAGCATGGATCAATCCTGCCTTGTGTCAATGGTTCAGGCTGGTGGTGGTGGTGTAGTGGTGTGGAGGATATTTTCTTGGCACACTTTGGGCCCATTAATACCAATTGAGCATTGTGTCAACACCACAGCCTACCTGAGTATTGCTGCTGACCATGTCCATCCCTTTATGACCACAGTATACCCATCTTCTGATGACTACTTCCAGCATGATAACATACCATGTTATAAAGCGCAAATCCTCTCAGACTGGTTTCTTGAACATGACAATGAGTTGACTGTAGGGCTGGGCGATTAATCAAAAAGTAATCGACATTTAGAACCTATAATCGATCAAATTTTTCAGGTCAATTTTTTTCATTTACTTTTCCTAGTTCTTTTTTGACTGTTCTTTTTAGTCAATGTGTGTTTCAGTTGTTCAACGTTGATGTTCAATAAATAATCATAGATAGTAGATAGTGTGTGTTTCTTTCAATTATTTTAAAATCATGCAATGCACCCTTCATTTAAAAATCTCTCATACAAAACCTGTCAGTGAACTATGAGGGCAAAAATAAATAAAAAAAATAAATATATAAATAAATAAATAAAAAAAATAATCTTTCATTAATCGTAATTGTGTTAAAATGTTCAATTAATCGAGATTTAGATTTTAGGCCAAATCGCCCAACCCTAGTCTACCATACTCAAATGGCCACCACAGTCACCAGAGCTCAATCCAATAGAGCACCTTTGGGATGTGGTGGAACAGGAGATTTGCATTATGGATGTGCAGCCTACAAATCTGCAGCAACAGCGTGATGCTATCATGTCAATATGGACCAAAATCTCTGAGAAATATTTCTAGTACCATGTTAAATCTATGACACAAAGGGTTAAGGCAGTTCTGAAGGCAAAAGGGGGTCCAACCCGGTACTAATAACCTAATAAAGTGGCCGGTGAGTGTACATGACTAGCATCATGACCATGCAAAGCTGGTAAAGCCTGTAACTTTCCCTCAATAAAGTCCCATGATAACAATAAACATAACTACTGTATACGATTTCAGTCAAATTCACACCACATATATAACAATAACAACCAAGAGAAACAATATTTGATATCATGTATAGAATGAGTTTTTTTTTCCAGCTGATTCAAACTCATTCAATCTGAGTTCACCCAATTTTAAAAAGCATTTAAATCCGCACAAATGCAGACCTGGCATATAAACAGAGCATTTTCATCCACTGATATGGAAGCTGAAACAAAAGACATTATTATAGTTATTGTTTTTGGTGAGAAAATCTTACATAAGAAAAATAACTATATCTGCCTACAATACATAAATTGTTCAATTCACATTATTTGGTTTAGGATTTAAAAAGGTAAAGAATTTGAGAACAATAACCCATAATGCTGTAACAAAAACACAGTGTGCACATTTGATTTCATTATACGTGCCTTTAAAAAACATAACAAAGAAGCGAGCTGTTTTCTTTTATAACCGAAACACTCCTTTAAACCCTGACCCACTCTCTCGATCTCTCTGCGGTCTGTTTGAATTCGTCCAGAACTCACAATACACACACATCTGAGCCCTGGTTGGATATTATTTTTTTTTCCTGCCACAGCACTGCAACTGTAAGCGGCGCAGCACAGAACAATAAAGACGCTAGAAAATGACCGATAGCACAATGAGCACAATAGCTGTGCTGGAACCTGCTGGCATTAAGGCCAGAGAGCCACTGACAGCTCACCTCTGGAGGGTAAACAGAACCAGGACACATTGTTTCACTTGCCCCCCCTCCACCTGAAACAACCACAGGGAAAAGAAAGAAAGGACAAAAAAAGAGAAAGAAATACTGTCCGAAAAATCCAGAGCATCACATGCGCCTCTCTCTTGTGGGGAAGGTTGAGCAGAGAGCAGAGAGCCTGGCTCGGGCCTCTGCAATCAATTCTACTAACAGGCAGGGACTCTGACAAGGCCCAACGCCATCTGTCTGAACAGAGCCGTGCCCCGCGTCGTCACGCCACGCTGGCACCCGGGCAACAGCCCAAGCTGGCACCCACAAGACAAACAAGCCCCCTCAGACTAACACTCTGTTCTTCAGTCTGTCCCTCTCACTTCCTCTCTTTCAACACACGCATTGTCACATACCGAGCAAACAAAGACACGTCATCTTCGGTACGCCCAACAAACTAGCGAACCATCAACATACAAAAACAAATCACTCACAAACAAGACTGACCGCCAAAGAGACGCGAGATCTGAATGCGATATGCAATTGGATGTGCTAAAAAATGAGCTAGGGACACAATGGAAAAATGATTTTGGTCAAACCCAGAGCTGGAAATGAGGAGGACACAATGAGGATCGGCATGAAATACACTCGGGATTTGTCAGGGGTCTGATTAGGCCATTGTTGTGCCATACTGAAAGCAGTATTTTCCTTATAAACTATGCAAATTTGCAAAATTTTGTGCAATTCTAAAGTTGGAAAAGTCTTAATTCAGTACTTAGTAATACTTATCTCAGAGTCCACATCTTGAATGAAAAAATACATTAGAAAAATAATGTAAGTACTAGTAAAAATGAATAAGTATCAGTATATTGGATCTGTGCATTATGTCTTCAAGTCAGCATGAAGCAAAGTTTGTATTGACCTTGGAGCAGAATACTTTAAAAATTGGAGCAGAATACTGTATAGAATGTAGAGTTGTATTTTAGAGCTCCGCCTTGCCATTTCTTGTTTGCAGCAAGCTATGGATTAACTTGCACTGATTACTGTTTACCTAAATAATAGCAACGTGCGCTAGCAAAGTAAATGGTGTTCATTTCCATTTAATGATGACTTACAAGTGATCACACCCTAATTTACCGGCTGGTGTGTTTTTAATGGCGTTTGGCGTTTAAAAGCATTTTTTAAAGTGTTAAATAAAACTAATTTTACATTAAAAATGCTATTTGGTCACATTTTACTTTAAGGTACAATTCTAGCTATAAATAACCATTAATTGTTTTTTTTTAGCTCAGTAAACTCCTATTTTGCTGCTTATTTATAGTTATTAAGGTAATAGTTGGGTTTAGGTTTTATGATTAGAGATGTAGAATAACAACTTGCAGAATTTACTACTGTAAATAAGTATTAATAAACAGCCAGTGTCTTAATAATAGGCAGGTAATAAGCCACTAGTTAATAGTGAAAATTGATAGTTAAACTAAAATGTTTTCCACTCTTTCTGTTACAAACCTGAATGATGTTTTGTGAAATTTACTACACTGTTAACGATTTTTGTAAATTATGTGAAACAGAGGCCAGCTAGTAAAGTGCTGTGCAGGTAAACCTCACTCCTCTGAACCTGAAAAGGTACACTAGGTGCTCTAGTCTCTAGCCTCTTTGTTAAAGTAACTGACTGCCATACAAAGAGTCGCCGGTTCGATCCCAGCTTGGAGTGGGTTGGGTAATGTAGTACCGGCGGGGTTTTATTGGTGCCGTGGCCGGGATGAGAGTGGGGTTTAGGGAGGTGAGTGTAACTGAGGCCAGCTAGTAAAGTCCTGTGCAGGTAAACCTCACTCCTCTGAACCCGAAAAGATGATCTAGGTGCTCTAGTCTCTAGCCTCTTTGTTAGAGCAACCAACTCCCATACAAAGAGTTGCTGATTTGATCCCAGCTCTGAGTGGGTTGTGTGGTGTAGGACCGGCAGGGTTACATTGGGGCCGTGACCCGAATAGAAGTAAGTTTTAGGGGTGAGTGTATCTGAGGCCAGCTAGCAAAGTGCTGTGCAGGTAAACCTCACTCCTCTGAACCTGAAAATGTCCTCTAGCCTTTAGCCTCTTTGTTAGAGCAACCATCTCCCATACAAAGAGTCGCCGGTTCGATCCCAGCTTGAAGTGGGTTGGGTGATGTAGGCGTGACCCGGATGCGAGTGAGGTTTTGGGAGGTGAGTGTAACTGAGGCCAGCTAGTATAGTGCTGTGCAGATAAACCTCACTCCTCTAAACCTGATTAGGTGCTCGATGTGTTCTAGTCTTTAGCCTCTTTGTTAAAGCAACTGATACAAAGAGTTGCCGGTTCGATGCCAGCTTGAACTGGACTGGGTGGTGTAGGACTGGTGGGGTTACATTAGTGCCATGGCCCGGATGGGAGTGAGGTTTAGGGGGGTGAGTGTCACAAAGGCCAGCTAGTAAAGTGCTGTGCAGGTAAACCTCACTCCTCTAAACCCGAAAAGGTGCTCTACGTGTTCTAGTCTTTAGCCTACTTTTTAGAGCAACCGACTCCCATAGGAAGAGTCGCCGGTTCGATCCCAGCTTGGAGTGGGTTGGGTGGTGTAGGACTGACAGGGTTACATTGGTGGTGTGACCCAGATGGGATAGTTATGTAGTATGTTATTATATTTTAAAGTTACATTATGTAATATATACACTGTAAAAAATGCCGGTGATTTCAATGGTAAAAAACTGTAAAAATGCTACAGTACAAATCCGTAACCTGGTAAACAGTATGTTTCCTTAATATATACGGCGAATAACCGTAAATTGACTTTCCCAGAATTCCCTGCGTGGCACATCACTTTTTATGCTTTTAGTTGACATTATTATGGATCTTTTTAGTTGTTTCCCCATCAGTAATGTATATTAGTGAGTTATGTTACATCTACAGTAATGTTGATAAACAATGTTTATTTTATGACTTTAATTTTATGGGTGTTACCATACTGGTGTTTGGTAGCTGTGTGAATGACACTGAGCACCTTCTTTACACTGATACACTCTTCTGATTGTGGGAAAAGTTGATTGTGATGAGCATTGATTCATTATGTATGAACTTTCTCTCCACCACCTGCATGTGGCTGTGTTATCATGTCCATCTGTGTAACAAAAGATGTGTAGATGTTGCTAATTTAAAATACAGACATATTACCTCTATAAATTAATAAAATACGGTAGTTTACTGTAAAAATGAGAAATTACTTTAACGCTTTGTACCGTATTTTTTACGGTTTAATACTGGCAACCACAGCTGCCGTTTTTTTACTGTAAATTTTACGGATTTATTTTTTACAGTGTATGCAGCAAGATAAACGGTCCTGTAAATGTGAATACAGTGAAATCTGTTTCCTATAGCATTTGTGTGTGTGCATAAGATCCCTTTTATTCTCTTCAGTTCCAATAGTTCTGGAATGTTTGATTGTGTAATTTAAATCGAGAAGTTCTTTGTAATAAAGACAAAACCTTTTTATATTGAAGCAGTGATGTCAAACGTAAACGCAGGAGGGTTAGTCATTTCCTCTCAACATACGCATTGTGACATAGAACAAAGACAGTCATCTCTGATATACCCAACAAACTAGTGAACGATCAACATAAATCACTCACAAACAACAGCAAGCACCAAAGCAGCATAAGATCTGAATGTGCCTATGATTGAACGTAAGAAAAAAATGAGTGTTCGGGACACAATGAAAAATGATTTCATTAAAACCCTGAGCTTGAAACTAAGAGAGAAGCTGTCAGTGGAGTTCAAAAGACGTGCTACATTATTAGGACTTCATAAGCCACCGAAACATCACAGGAGCAAAGAAGAAAGAAAGAAAAAAATCACACAGCATTGCTAAAGTTCCTCATCATTATGCAAATGCCATTTTATTCCATTTTATCTCTGTCTCTTTTTCCACTCTGGCCATATGTGCTGTGGCTCATGTTGGGGGCTTCAAAAGAAGGCTCAGCCAGGCCACATGCAAATACCCCCATCTGGGGATCAAACAGCCCAACCTGACTGCCGAACGCAAAACAGAGGGGGGGGGGTTTGGACATGCTGTGGGATCCAAGATGTGGTCAAACGTCACCGCTGACCTGTATAAAACACCCAGCGAGCTCTTGGGGAAGAAACCTGTGCACTTTCTTCTCCCTCTGGGACGCGCGAGTGCTTGTCGCAAGGAGTACAAAAGCAATCTAACACGAGCAAGACCCAATATCGGTGCCTTAGAGACCAACCCTTCTGACAATCGTGTCTAATGAGCCTTTAAAAGCGTTTCTGAGAGTCAAATTATTCCAGACGCACGCAAGGCTGGATTGTCGTTGGAAACTGCGACGTTCGATACAAAAAAAAAAAAAACATGCTTGATAGTTCCTTCATAAATCAAAATTAGCAGCCCTAATCAGAGTCAAACAACCACTTATCAGGAAGGAATGATTCATCAGCGTCAATCCCTCCTCTTTTTCCTTCTCTCTTGAGTGGAGGAAGTGAATTGGAAGCTGCAATAAAGAGAAAATCAGCATTTGCTAGCATGTCATTGTTCGCTGGCTGTCACTCAAATTGCCTACATAAATGAGTTCTGTACACCTGGCTCGTCCAATCAAACGAGTCCAATTAAGAGAGAAGATTATAACTCTGAACCAGTTATGGCAGACGTTTGCACCGCTAGCGCTGCCTGTCTCCAAAAATCATAATCAATCCTTTCAGAACTAGCTTTTCCTGTTAGAAATCTCTATCTTGGGTGGACCTCGGTCCTCATAATACAAATAAAAAGCATCTAAAATGGAGCACAAGCTTAAATAGTACATTGAAACTGTGCTGTCGCCATTGTAGGGGTGTGTTTATATACAGGCGAGTTAATTTGTAATGCATTTACTGTAACTCAAGCAGATGGGGCCACATACAAACACGCTTCCCGCTGCAAACAAACCACTGATGAGATCTGCGAGGAAAAAAAAAGTGGCTTGTCGTTTATTGTACACTTTTTGATTTCATGTTCATTTTTCATCATAATGCTAATACGATACTAATAAGCATTAGCCAGCACTTAAACTAATGACGTTCATCAATTCTAATAATGTCGGCGATGATGACAGATTTATTGAAAGACTGCGTTCGATACAACTAGAGAGGCTGACAATCATTCAGTCCTAAGCAAGTGATGACTTTTTTCCCCCTGTTTATTAACTGTGGAGTCTGAAATGATTTGTAATTAACATTAATCTAATTATTATACAGCGCTGTATCATTTATCTGCCTACATATGGTGATATAGTGATGCAAATTACTCATCGCTACATAAATATGTATGGCTGCTTGGGCAAATGTTCATTTAACAAAATCAGTGCTTTTCTACAAAGTTGGTTTATGGGAAGTCTTTAGCCAAACTCAGAACCAGAGCACAAAAAGAGCCGATTTCTTTTTAACCATCCAATTCACTACTACAGGAATTATGCTAATAAAGTAATGGCTGAATACAGTTTTTTTGCACTGAATTTCTCTATTTTGAGGGTTGGTATGTTAAATTGTGGAGGATTCAGTGTTCTGGCATATTTTACTGGAACTATATGACATTGTATTGCCAAATACATGTATATTTTGTAAAAGAAGACAAACATGGTCTTTAAAATTTCCAATTTAACCCTGCCTTTGATGGAACTTTCCCTCATTTAAGACTAAACGTTTCATTGCCATTTAAATAACTTTTTTGTTACTCCAAGTTTTCACTGTTACTCATTAGGGAGCATTATTATGTATCTTCTGAAATAGTACTGAACAGTCTTGGGGAAGTTAGAAAGTAGTGAAATACAATATTGAGTTACTCCCCAAAAAGTAACTAGTTGTGCTACTTAGTTAATTTTTATGATAATTAATTTGTTACATTACTTTTGAGTTACTTTTGCGTTACTTTTTCTTACTTGGATGAGGCTTGATCTCTTTCAGAGCTTTCAGAGTTTTATTTATTTATTATTTTTAAATAGAGGAGCTCTGTAATTAACAATACACTATATAACCTTCATCTACCTTAAAAAAAGACATTAAAAAAATTAATGTAGGATAATGTTATCTTCTGAGAACTTCCTGACCCCAGAGCTATTCACCTTATTCTCCGCGTACGAGCGGGCGCAGCCATTTGAATCATTTTGGCTCGAGACTTCCGGTCTCATTCACTTCCATTCATTTTTAGACGTTAAAAACAGCCCGTTCTGCTGCTTGATGTTGCAAACTGAGGTTTTCTTATTATATTATTCTATTTTGTCTGTATAATCATGCAAGCACTTGTTTGTAGAGCGAGTAGTTGACCGTTTTCAGCCGTTTATTATTCCTAGTCATTTCTCCCATAGGCAACTGAATCGGAAGTTCTAAAACAATCGCAAAAACGAGCGCACTTCCGCATTGAAGAATAAGGTCAATACATGCCATATATACATATTAATGAAAGTTTAAAGCAATGCGTTTGCTACTTTTATACTTTGTACTTTTTTTACTTTGTCTTAATAAAAACACTGTCATTTCAGGTAATCTTTTCCTTTTCTTCTGCCATCTTCATTTCTGTCTGTTTCTGCATTCTCTCATTGTGTGTGGGATTTAACGTGACTATGCATATTTTACATTCAAGTAACTCAAACATTATTACTTAATTTTTAAAAGTAATGCGTTACTTGGAAAAGTAGTATTACGTAACTCGCATTGTTAGCCCCAACACTGGTACTAAATAGCAATAGGTGGTTCATTCGGCTGTGGCGAGGAAAGTGAGTGAGTGACTGAGTGACTGAGTGAGTGAGTGAGTGAGTGAGTGAGTGAAATAATTCTGAATCACCAGATTGATAATGTGATCATCAAGCATCCAGAGTATTCATTACAACTGCTGAATCAAATGACAAATCCACATACTGTACATGGTTTCCGCTACATTCATTCTTCCATGGCGGAGCGCCACACCAAAATTCATCCCGCCACGGCTACATAACAGCTTCTCATTCAAAAACATTCAGTCGTTTTTTTTTTAATAGTGGGTTATAATCGCACCAAAACGTATTAAAAGGTAAGTAATTATAACAACGCAAACTTTTCCGTAATCGTAGTGTTGTGCGTTATTTGTTTAACCCTTTAAAGTGACATGCTGACTGTCTGACAGACTGATTGACAGGTGCGTCACTAAAGGACACTAAATTGCACTTCAGCAGCGTTTATTTGAGCGCACACAAGAAAATCTGCACTTGAGCAGAGTATATTTGAGGGCGTGCAAAAGTTTTGTGCACGAACAGAGGCAATCGCCGCGCAAGCAAAGAGATTTGCATGCTCGTATTACACGAATTCGATCTCGACTTGTAATACTGAGCTCATGACATTTGTCATTGAAATAAAGCCATTATCGCCATAGGTAGTTGGTAGATCTGTGTCTACCAGTCCTGCCGCCACAGCTGGAAAAAATCCTAGAGGAAACACTGCTGTAGATGTATATGGCAGTGTAATAATTATGGTTCTGAATCTGATCCAAAAATTGTATTTGACAAAATGTGAATTTATCAGCTTTTTGCTCTTTTATATATATATATATATATATATATATATATATATATATATATATATATATATATATATTTTTTTTTTTTTAATTAATTAATTCGATTTTTTTTGTGTATATATTTATACAACACCATATTGCAAAGGTAGACATTTGCATGTATTCAATAATACAATTTTTTTGGTTATTATATGGTTTTCATAGGCATTTAGATGCCTTGAAATTTTGAAAATCAGTTAGGGGTAATATTGATAGTTTCTGTTTAACCCCCCAATACAGACTGTAAAAAATAATAATAAAAGTAATAATGAAAATAAATCTGTCTTGGTTATTTGATGAGGTTTATTCATTTATCTTTTTGACACACAGTAGTCTGTTAGGGGAAACTAGTGTGTGTTTATTCCCTTAAAGACAAATGGATTAGTTTCATATTTATTAAATTACATTATAGATAATTTTAGGGGGTTCATATCAAAGGTTTTCTAATTTTAAACATAATAAATGTGTTTATGCATATTAATTGATCTTTTGAAAGCAGGTGCTTTGAGTTAGAATGCCAAATGTTCTCCTCCTATTCAAATTTTTACATCATACAAATGGTTTTACAACATATACTGTAATTTTTTTTTTGAAAAAAAAAATAAAAAAAAAATAAAAAAATCTGGAGAAAATAAAAGCAAACATGTTGATATAAGACACTATTAACAAGGCTACATGCATGAAACCATTTTTAAAAACATATGGGTTTAATAGGTTAAGGGTCCACCACATTGGTTGTGTGTGATTGGGGCCAAACAATGTGTGCTACATTCCCTGCCATCGCATGCCTATAGGGAGCAAGGGACTTTTGTGAACACCAATTGTAAATGTTTGTATATATTTCCAATTTGTTTTTATTTTTCAATCACACCTCAAAGTGTATGATAGACCCTGTTTACAGTTGGTATTAAGAAGTGCTTCAATCAATTCCATCAACAGTGAAATCAATAGAGTTGTACTGCAGGTTAAAAGGTTTTGAGCTTTCACAGGCAGTCAAAAATGCATTCGATTGGATTGCCTTTGTAACAGCCAAATGTTTAAATGCATTCTAACTGCAACAAAAAAGCTACTCTCCACCTATTGACCTGTAACATGCCATATGGGATGCACTGTGAGAAACACCAAAAACAAGATATTCATACTATCTTGAACAAAAATACACAGATCAAAATCTTAGTTGTCTTCCATATACTTTTTATATGTTACTATATTGGTTTCCTTCTCTCCTGCCTTCATTAAATAATTTAACACACTACCAGAACTCAGTCACACTTTACAATAAGGTTTCATTAGTTAATATATTTACTAACATGAACTAATAATATACGATACTTGTATATCATATAATAATCATATATCTACATTTAATATGCATTATTGACATCTAAAGTCATGCTTGCTAATATTAATTAACGCACTGTGAGCTAACATGAACAAATACTGTATAAATGTATTGTTCATTGTTTGTTCATGTTAGTAAATGCATTAGCTAACATTAACTAATACAGCCTTACTGTAAAATGTTACCTAGAATTCTATAACTATTGTTAATAGTTTATATGCATTATAATAGTATTAAAATGGCCATAGCAATCATTCTGATCATTCATGCAGTGTAAGACTGTACCAAATTGACTTTTGTCACGTCAAGGCCTTCTGTTGAGATTTTAGACTTAAGCTCCATATACCTGTCATCATAGTTTATGAAGTCATTGCCCTACAAATGCAATTGTTTTTGTAATATAGCCTGTAATTTTGCACTAGTTATTAGACCACCCCAAAGGTGCGTACCTAACTTTGTCCAGAAATCAGGAGAGCAAGTTTTTTTCAAAGACAAGTGTTTTGCTAGCAGAAAGTTATATTTTTGTTAACAGAAAGTTGCTAGGCAACAGAGCATGCATTATCAAAATCACAAGAAACAGTAGCAGAGACTGAAATGTATGCGTTCAACTTGACCATTATGACCATTCAAGGTAGAAACACTCAGAAGTCTTTCATGTTTTAAAAATAAAATAACAATGTTAAAATTATATACTACCTGACAAAAGTCTTGTCGTCAATCCCAGTTGTAAGTGAAACAAATAACAACTTGACTTCTAGTAGATCACAAATACTGCAGAAGACCTACTGGAATCCACATGGACCCAAGATTCTGACAGAAATCAGTCAAGTTTGGTGAAGGAAAAATCATGGTTTGGGGTTACATTCAGTATGAAGGCGTGCGAGAGATCTGCAGAAGGGATGGCAACATCAACAGCCTGAGGTATCAAGACATTTGTGCTGCCCATTACATTACAAACCACAGGAAGAGTTAAATTCTTCAGCAAGATAGCGCTCCTTGTCATACTTCAGCCTCCACATCGAAGTTCCTGAAAGCAAAGAATGTCAAGGTGCTTCAGGATTGGCCAGCCCAGTCACCAGACATGAACATTATTGAGCATGTCTGGGGTAAGATGAAGGGGGAGGCATTGAAGATGAATCCGAATCTTAAAGAACTCTCGGGGCTCTTGCAAGAATGCTTTCTTTGTCATTCCAGATGACTTTATTATTAAGTTATTTGAGTCATTGCAGAGATGTATGGATGCAGTCGTCCAAGCTCATGGGAGTCATACACAATATTCATTCTTTTTTCACTGCACCATGACTTTATTTTCTATACTGTACATTATTTCTGTTAAGTGACAATAACTTACTGTCCTAGTTAAATAATTAAAAATCAAGGCATGATCATATTTTATTTTGGTAAAATAAGCATAATCTAGAGGCCTTTGCCTTTCATATAAGCCACTTCTGATACCAATAGATCAACTAGAAGTCAAGTTATTATTTGTTGTTCATAAAACTTGGATAGGCGACAAGACTTTTGTCATGTAGTGTATGTAGAGTACACACATTTAGGAAATATCAGGGTACATGGATAAAATTTTTTTTTACAAAATTATTAAATTCCAAAATGTTCAAAATGACTGCCTCTAGTTCTATTGTTATTAGTAATCAATGAGAAGGAAGGTTTGACAAAATGGAAATTCAAGTGGTCACAAGAGATGTATTTGAGCATGTCAATACCAAGTACCAACAGTAATGCATCTTGGCTGATCAAATCACATGCTATAATACCAAGGGGAAAGCAGTGTATCCACAACGAGTCTAATTTACATAGAAAGGAGGTGTGTTTACGCTGGAAAAAAGTCAATTACTTAATTTAAATACAGCACAGAGCAACAAACACCTAGTTAAACTGGATAGTGGGTGGTTAATAGAGGTTTTTGCACCTAAATAGTGTGCACTAAAGTGTTTCATGCATTCGCCCCCACAGTACTTTATCATGCGCAGGAAGATCAGGGAAACGTCGCGCAGAACAAAAAGCAAGAGTAAACCGAAAACCAGAGCTAATGTTAACGGCAAAATGAGAACTATAGAAATCAATAGTAACAGATCACATTACATGAAAATCAAATTGTGTATCACAGATCTCAGGAAGCCCGTCTGAGCCTTTTCTCTAAGGAGGAACGCCTTGAGCTAAAGAGAGAGAGAGAGAGAGAGAAAGAGAGACTGAAAAAGGATAGAGGCAAAAACAAGACCGACAACCGAAGACAGAGCAATAGAGAGAGACAGAAACGAATACAAAGACAGGTAGACAGACGGAAAAAGGAGGGGGCGAGAGAGGGTGAGAAGCAGAGCACAAAACACAAAACATTTTCCTTGCACTAAATCACTGAATCCCAGAATTTAAGACCACCACCCCTTCTCTCCCCGACTATATACCACTAAATTACATCATACACTTCAATCTGATCCAGGATCAAAGGGGAATCGCACGGGTGCCATGGAAACACACTTCAAAGACTTCCTCTTCCAGCATCCAGTGTAAACCTCTGCGACTGACTGGTGAGAGACGCTGGCTGTTGTTCACTTCTGAGGAACGTGTCTGACAACTGCCTGAGCTCAAATTTTATATTTACCGAAACAGCGTTGCAAACAGTAAAATGGGAAATGTCAAAGTGCACCTTTTTTTTTCAGTAGAGCATTCGGCAGGACTTGATTAGCATGGGATTCACAGTTGCAATTCATAGAAGTGCTGTTTGTGATGTCACAAGATGGCATGTGTTTGGCTTATGAATATTTATTAGGTTATGTTCAAACAATTTAACATCTTGTACAGTTTTGAAGTGGTTCACTCACCTCGCAACATATTTAATATGATCTAGTAATGTCACTTCAGGGAGCAGTCTGGTCATTGGATGAGTGCATAAATCTGTGGTCGAGTTATCAAAATTCAGCCAAAATTCCACAAGACCTTATACCACAAGCATTATTAATAATAAGAGAATATACAGTTGAAGTCAGAATTATTAGCCCCCCTTTGAATTTTTTTTCTTTTTAAAATATTTCCCAAATGATGTTTAACAGAGCAAGGATATTTTCACAGTATGTCTGATAATTTTTTTTTCTTCTGGACAAAGTCTTTATTTCGCCTAAAATAAAAGCAGTTTTTGATTTTTTAAAAATCATTTTAAGGTCAATATTATTAGCCCCTTTAAGCTATATTTTTTTCAGTAGTCTACAGAACAAACCATCGTTATACAATAACTTGCCTAATTACCCTATTCTGCCTAGTTAATGTAATCAACTTAGTTAAGCCTTTAAATGTCACTTTAGCTGTATTGAAGTGTCTTAAAAAATATTTGGTAAAATATTTACTGTCATCATGACAAATATAAAATAAATCAGTTTTTAGAAATCAGTTATTAAAACTATTATGTTTAGAAATGTGTTAAAAAAATCTTCTCTCTGTTAAACAGAAATTGGGGAAAAAATAAACATGGGGGCTAATAATTCAGAGAGGCTAATAATAAAAAAATATTAATTTGTGTGTACTTTAATAAATGACTGACAATGTGTCTTTAAAATGTTAGATATGAATTTTGAGAAATTATCTGCAGAAAATGAAAATACTTTATGTATTTAAATAAACACAAAAAAGTCCATTCGACCTCTTTCCTTTACTTTTACTCCTTTGTGGAGTAAGGAAACGGTGTTGTACGCACTCCACTGATGACATCCATTAGGCTACATATTTAATTTTGTTTGTTAAGTGCAAAGATTTGTTTTAAAACTATTTCTAAATTCAGTTCTAATTTCCAGCCAATGAATAAATGAACAATAATAAAGAAGTGTGGTCAAAAAACTGAGTTATATTCAAACACATGTCCTATTCTTATGCTCCATATGGTGATGCAGACGTCTCCAAAACCTGACAGGTGGACAAATCTAAACTTGTTTTTATTAAAACAAATATAAATATGCATGTAATAAATAATACTACTAATAATAATAACATTATACAAATGCAAATTGTCATGAATAAACTGAAAAGGCCTCCCGACATGAAGAAGGTATGGAGGTAGTGTTTTTTTTATTATTTATGTAAAAAATAATAATAATTGAATCATTTTAATCCTTAAATTTGTTTTCATATGTAAAGATATTTGTGTATTGCTGTACGTCATGTGTGTATCAAGCATTTGAACCTGCATAGGCGCATTACTAACTTTAGACCAGCTTTCAGTTGGTCAGTGGCGCAGTCTATTTCAGTTGCTCAAATTAGCAACGTGCCAATAATGCACCTTAACACACCTCCTTTTCAGACCGGCACACCCATGAGTGCACAAAGCGGTGCAAATGGATTTGCTACAGTATTTAAACAAAGTGGCACAAAGCGTGAAAATTAGGGTTGTGCTGGTCTGAAATTAGCAACAAAACACATCTTGCGCCTTATTGCGCCGGGTGAATGATAGGGCCTGTTATGTGACTTTATGCAAATGCTCTATATAGAAACCATTATTATTTGAAATTTAAAAGAAGTGTCATTAGTATTTGATGAAGTAAAATAAAAAATATATGTTTTACTAAAACACATGATTTAAATGTAAACCCAGATAAATTGAGAATTTGTATGTGATTTTGGGGGCGACGCAGTGGCGCAGTAGGTAGTGCTGTCGCCTCACAGCAAGAAGGTCGCTGGTTCAAGCCTCGGCTGGGTCAGTTGGCATTTCTGTGTGGAGTTTGCATGTTCTCCCTGCGTTCGCGTGGGTTTCCTCCGGGTGCTCCGGTTTCCCCCACAGTCTAAAGACATGCGGTACAGGTGAATTGGGTAGGCTAAATTGTCTGTAGTGTATGAGTGTGAATGAGTGTGTGTGGATGTTTCCCAGAGATGGGTTGTGGCTGGAAGGGCATCCACTGCATAAAAACGTGCTGGATAAGTTGGTGGTTCATTCCGCTGTGGCGACCCCGGATTTATAAAGGGACTAAGCCGAAAAGAAAATGAATGAATGAATAAGTGATTTTGGCACATAAAAAGCATCACGTGCTACTGATCGATTTATGATACTGGCAATCAGAATCAGCTTTAATGAGCGTGAGCACCTAAAGAGGCAAGATGACAAAACTAATGCAAACTTATAATAATAAACCAAGTATCCTACATTGGTGTAGACGATAATAATATCTATTTTTTTGTTCATCATTCTCTGTGTGAACAGGCCTTGAAGTTCCATATTTGGATCTGCACCAACTTTTCATTTAAACAATCCCACTGTAAAATAGGTGGATGTATGTAAGCACCGGGATGACATTTGTTAGTTTTGTGTTTTCACTAGAACAGATAGCGAGCTGCTGAAGAGATTAGCGGTGAGCTGGAGAGAAAATGCCACTCTCGCTTTCCGCAGGTGATAACAACCACAACAAATACACAGCAGTAAAAAAATAACAAATTCCAGCTCCATACAGCCGCTCATTACAACATACTAACCAAACAAAACCATGCTGAAGAAATTGGAGATGCTGGGGAAACGTTATATACACCCCAGTCACAAACTTTTGTAAAGTTGCAGGGAAAAAAATTGGCCACTGCTAGAAAAGTGGAGATCATAAAACACTGCACAAACTTTTTAAAGGACCTATACTGCTTGCCAGGTATTTTTGGATTGCATTAGTCTATCATTGTGGTGATTTTTTACATTGTTATTATTGTGGTCATACTTTATTTTAAAATACATATCCTTCTATTAACAGACCATTAACTGAGACTTTTAGCTCAACAAATTAAGATCATGCAGAATATGTGCTTAATAAGTACAAACAAAGAGTCAATATAATATTAGCAGACACTACACTGTTTAATGTAAAATAATGTAAAATTAATGTTAAATTTACTTTTCTAGTCATCTCAACTTGCATCAATCAGTCTGACTAAAATATTAATATTAACACAACATTATACAATTAACACAATAAACTTTGGAGAACAAGTAAACAAATTATTTGAAACCTGATTAACTTATTAAAATAACTTAAATCAACATAAAAAATATTTGTTGTCTTGACTTAATTGTTTACAGTGTAGTTAATAGTGAGTATTGGTATTTAAACCAAAATCCAAATCCTCTCAAATTAACATTAAATTCAATTTACATCTTGAAACATTTCTCATTTTAAGTTGACATTTAAGTTGAAGTACTAAAATAACTCTAACTGAATGAAACAGAAAATGTCCCAACTCTAGAGACAATAAAAACAAAAACTTTAAAACTCTGAATTTCATTTAATAAATCGCCACTTTAGAATTAAAAGGTTCTATCTGACATTTTTGTCAAAATTTAGTTATTGACATATTCATATTAATTGACAACTTATTTACATTATGGGATGTTTTTTTTATAAGGTGTTTACATTTTAAGACTTTTTATTAAAAAAAACAAATGTTATGGTTTGCTATGGAATGCAAAAACTTTGAAGCTTAATATCTTAAAAATCATTGAACTGACGAAATGTTAAATTCAGTAAAGTAATATTTATTAAAATATCAGTGATAAGATTGTTTATCAGTGATACGAAAATAAGACTTCAAAAAGTGTGTTACCCTTTTTACAGTTTTACAGTTTCTTTGTTACATTTCTCAGACCAGAATTTAAACTTGCAAAACGGTAAATGCGTTTCTCAAAACAATCCGCAAAACACCATGTATAACCTGCAAAAGCCAGTCTCTTGCTCAAAATCCTTAGTTCATCTGGGAAAACTACATTTCTGTATCAATGAATGTCTCAGTGCTATCAGAATGACAAGTCCCTGTGTTATTGTGTATGGATAAGACAATCAAATTACTTAGTCATGTTATCAATATAACTCTGGATGGCTGTTCTGATGTAAACTATGGCTACAAATTTGATGACAAATATATTATAGTTTTTTGGCGACACTTTAGTGTATGTTGAAGTTTGATTGCAAGAGGACAAGATTCACATTTATGCTTTTACTGTTTGTACTGTGATTTGTTGACAGACCATGACATTGTCATGGAAGGAAAAGGAAAAGACAGCCTGGGAACAGATGACCAATTCAGGATAGATTTAGAAAAAAAAGTCTAATGGGAATGTTTAGAAAAATGAATTATGACAAAATATTATGACAAGTTGTTCAAGCATTTTGCACATAAAGACTTATTCTATGAACTAATGCCTAAATAATGGATGAAACTATTCAGATAGAGAGCATTATTATACATTTTGATCAACATGACTTACGGTAAGCAATTGATAATATTCTCTTTATTCCAGACACTAGGTCCAATAGTGCAAAAGAAAGACAAAACAACACAAACCACACAACATACCTTAAAAAAAGACAGGTATACCAATATTTAATCAAAGGTGAATGAAAATGTACCTTAGTAAGACTAGGGTTTAGCAACAACATTAAAATGCTTTTCTGAGAATCCTCCAATCGACAGATAAACTTATAGATCAAATTTCTCATCAGAGCAAAGAATGATCAAACTCTTACCTTGCAAAATAATTCACTTGCACTACACCATCTATGTTTCATTTTTTTATGAGGATTCCTCATACAATCTTATGGAGACTCTATTTTTTTTAATTATAGCACATTTATAAAGCTGCGTATAAAGAAATGCAATAACTTCTAAGAGGTTTACCTTAACCTGCTTCGAACACAAATAAATCTTTCTCACCAGCATATTTGCTGGAGCATATAACTTTCAACATTCCCTGTAATGTAGGAAACAGAAGAAGTATTGTATATAAACATTTGCATGGGTGTACTAAAGCATTTGCAACTTGTTTAAAGGAATGAGAAGAAGTGACAAGATTATGTGAAGATTGAACAAGTAGTTTGAGAATTTCAATTCTGAGAATCTGAGAAATGTACCTGAGAGACTGAGAAAAACTGTAAAATGAAAACATTTCAGATGCTATGAGACATAACTAAAATAAACAATTTTATTAATAGTAGTTTTCTAAAAATAATATTATCATTCATCATGCTTTACTACATAGAAACCGGCCACCCTGCTCTTGGAAAGCAAAATAACACATCTGTTGACCACTAATGTCAAGCTGTGTGATCGACAGTTTGTGGCTATTGTGGTGAGCGCAATGCACTGTACATGCATATTATAAATCACAGGCTCTCCTATGTGCCGTGCAACACTGTCAAGATGACACCGATAAATCATTGGTTGATTGACAAACGAGAGGTGCGGTGACAGGCTGAAACATTAGCGTCAGTTTGCGGTCTTCTGGATGGATTAGAGGTATCATGTATATTGCGCTCTGTATTGATAGCAGCTAACAATGGTTGTTGTGTCAAATATCCCGTGAAGGGCATATGAAATATTGCATCTGCCATTTGCTCAGCCCGAGATGGACGATATTCGACACGTCGTTCATCCCCGGCTGGAGAAAATGATTGGTTTAGAGTTGCAGAATCAGTCACAGGCTGCAGGTGTTCACTGTATATCTAAAATAGGCAAGAAAACAATGCATCGTGTCTCGGAGAATTGAGAATCCACAAAGGTCACGGCATATCATAAAATACCATCGTTTCCTGCGCAAAGAGGCCAACGGAAAAAAAAGGAGACTTTTCATAACCAAAGGCCAAATCGCTTCAGAGATCCAGGGTGTCATTTCTGCTGTGGGCCACAGACGCATAGGAACGGTGTGTGTGAAGTTCACATATTGCTTTTTATCCCGCTTAAACGGAGTGACACACCGAATACTCCACACACACACACACACCCTTAAACCTGTCAATCATCCCAACGGCGGTGAACAAAAACCCTCCAACGGCCCAGCTTGTCACCCTGTCACTCAAATCCCACCGCAAAAAATAAATAGGGGGCAAGAAGCAGCGGTGTACGCTTGGTGCCTCGGGCCGGTGGGGGAGTGAGAACAACTGCCTTTTTAAAATCATTTTCTCCTTGCTTTCTCAATGAGGGATTTCTTTATAATCTCCCCGAGGTGAGAATCATTTTTTAATTAGGTCTACCTCTGGTTAACAGTTCCCCTCCCCTGCCCGATCAGTGTACGTGCCCACCCGGAGCTGCTGGCAGGCCTGTCAGACTCACTCACTTTCAGATCAAACTGGATCAAATCAAAGATGCCAGCAATCCTCCGTCTTCTCGCTCTCGTGACACCCACCAAAACAAAGCGCCAGTTTGTGCCACGCTAGTCTTTAAGGGACTAGTTTACCAAAATGTGAACATTTGTTATTTACTCTGATGTTGTTGCTTTTTCACTCATAGAATATAAAACAGTGCAATGTTTTACAAAAAAACATAGTTCCATTTGGTTGTGGGTACTAGTCATGTGGTTAAATTAAGCAATGCATTATATTGTGATGATGCCTTTTAAGATTACCCAGGTTGTCGTATTCCAAGTGGTGTTCATCACAGCACTAAATGCTTGAAGACTTAATAGGCAGTTTGTTATCAACATAAACTTTTTTTTTAGCTTAGGACAGGCCTAAGATATTGACTGAGAATTGTTTTGATTTTGGCCACGCAGTGGCGCAGTAGGTAGTGCTGTCGCCTCACAGCAAGAAGGTCGCTGGTTCGAGCCTCGGCTGGGTCAGTTGGCATTTCTGTGTGGAGTTTGCGTTTGTGTGGGTTTCCTCCGGGTGCTCCGGTTTCCCCCACAGTCCAAAGACATGCGGTACAGGTGAATTGGGTAGGCTAAATTGTCCATATTGTATGAGTGTGAATGAGTGTGTTATGATGTTTTTCCAGGTATGGGTTGCAGCTGGAAGGTCATCCGCTGCATAAAACGTGCTGAATAAGTTGGCGGTTCATTCCGCTGTGGCGACCCTGGATTAATAAAGGGACTAAGCTGAAAAGAAAATGAATGAATGAATGAATGTTCTGATTTTTATAGAGCCGTTGCACTTCAACACTTTATAATGAGGCTTAATTGGTTAAATTAAACCAGAGATTAAAAAAAAAAACTTTTAAAGCATTAATTAATCTGATGTTAATTTCTTAGTTAATATTTAAAAACTGAATTCAAATCAAGTTTAATAGCAGTCACACTTTATTTTGATGGTCCGTTTGTTGAATTTAAGTTACATTGCATCTACATGCCAACTCATTCTCATTAGATTATAAGTAGACTGTTAGGTTAGGGTTAGTGTAAGTTGACATGTACTTGCAAAGTCTCTTATAGTCAGTTAAATGTCTGTTAAAGGAGACGTATCAACATATATTAAGCAGACAGTCTACTAATACGCAAATTGGCCAAAGTGTTACCTTAATAACTCTTTAATATCAAATTTAACACTGGAACTACCAAAATTAAAACTACTAGCTTTTACATAGCAGTCATTCTGACTTTACATATAAGACTATATACATACAGACTTACTACAATTGAAGTTTTGTCAAGCCATATATACATTTGAAGCTACTACTAAGATTTTATAATTAAGCTTTGAATGTCTGTCATCATATTTTATCAAGTCATTACCTTGGAAATGCAATCTTTTTTTTGCAATAAAGCCTACTAGTGTACAAGTTACCAGACTGTCTGCGAAGGTGCATATCTCACTTTGTTTGGCAACTGGGTTTTTCATTACAGTGAAAATGTTGTTCTGAAAGACATATCTAAACTTATGTTAAGTTAAAGTTATGTTTTTGCTATCAGAAAGTTATGATTTATGTTAACAGAAAAAAAAAAAAATCCAGAGCAGACCAAAAAGATATCTTTTCTTTGTTATTATATCTGTTTAAGCAAACCTTTTTGCAACTTATGTCAAAACAACACTGCATCCTGTAATAAAAGCTTCAGCAATTATCACTACAAGTATTTGAAAAAGGATTGCTTCACATCTAAATGAAAATTCTGAAATACTCGCCCTTGTAGTGTTGCAAACTCAGATTTATTTATCTTTGGGAACGAAATTAAGATATTTCTGTCCCTTCATTAAAGGTCACCCAAATCTCTGGCACTTCAAAACATTTCTAAATAAACTAAATGGTGTTTTCAATGTGTTCTGAAGAAACATAGTCAGTTAATTTGATGAACAGATTAAATTTAGGCTTTAAAAAAGGTTTTAATAAACATTCCATGAGATTTGGTCATGGAAGATAAAACATGCTTGCTTGATGTGTGAAAGCCAATGCGGTTCATTCTTTTACAGTTGAAGTCAGAATTATTAGCCCCCCCTATGAATTTATTTGTTTTTTAAATATTTCCCAAATTATGTTTAACAGAGCAAGGACATTTTCACAGTATGTCTGATAACATTTTTTTTCTTCTGGAGAAAGTCTTATTTGTTTTATTTGGGATAGAATAAAGGCAGTTTTTATTTTTTTAAAAACCATTTTCAGGTCAAAATTATTAGCCCCCTTTTTTATTCGATAGTCTACAGAACAAACCATCGGTATACAGTAACTTGCCTAATTACCCTAACCTGCCTAGTTAATCTAATTAACCTAGTTAAGCCTTTAAATGTCACTTTAAGCCGTATAGATGTGTCTTGAAAAATATCTGGTAAAATATTATTTACTGTCATCATGGCAAAGATAAAATAAATCATTTATTAGAAATGAGTTATTAAAACTATTATGTTTAGAAATGTGTTAAAAAAATCTTCTCTCCGTTAAACAGAAATTGGGGAAAAAAATAAACAGGGGGCTAATAATTCAGGGGGATAGTAATTCTGACTTCAACTGTATGTCACATCATCATATATGAGCTTCAGAACCAATAAGGTTTTTGATAGTTATTGCATTTGGAGCAACATTAGAATGACCAAATAATGGCAGATTTTAGGGTAAACTTATCCTTTGTTGTTATTTAACCACATTAGATAATGTGAACTAACACTGAAATATGATTACATTCTGATGATTAATTCAAATTTCTGCCACAAGACCCTTAAAAACTATTATTTAAGGCTTTTTTGACTCTACATTCTGCTTAATTTGTACCAGATAAAATTTTTGAGCTTGGCATAATATGAAAAAAGTGTATCATAAAAATTATTACAATGCCCTTGGCGTTTAAGTAAAGTTTTATTAGTTTGCTTAAGTTGTTTAGGTGTAAAAATCACACCTGATCTAGAGAGTTTTACATGATTATGGACATTTTCTGAGTCACTCTGGTGGGATTATACAGTATGTGGTTATAATGAAATAATTTATTATTATTTTACTTAACACTAAAGGGATAGTTCACACAGTGACAATTTACTCACCCAAAAGTGATTCCAAACCTTTATCAGTTTCATTCTTATGTTGAACAGAGAAAATATTTAGAAGCATGTTCATGATCGGTGGCCTTTTACTTCTGGAGAAAGTAAAATATAATAATCTGGATGTCAATGGCTAAAACACTTTTCAGATCTACTTTTATTTTTAAAAAACAAAAAGTATGTCATTATTTACTGATTATGAAAGTGCAAACCTGCCACCTTTTGACAGACATTTTGAATCCCAAATATTTAATTAGTGTAATTCATGTAAATCCGATGATTGCTCGTGTACATGAAAGCAGCTCATGATGTTATAAGCAAACAGTTAGTGCTTTTGCTTTGTTGGAATGGCTTGGTTGGCAGTAAATGCTGTTCCACCTGGCTCCATCTCCGCAAATGCTGTGATTTTGGGTCACTTATAATGTGCATTTAAAAACACAATGTTCGCCAAACACCTTCCCAAATTTGCAATGCGAATTGTTTATGAAAACAGTTGTCAACAATAGAAGCCTCTGGTTTCCTGCCCAAAAAAGCTCAGTTTGTTTGAATGAAGACAGCCATGAATATTAGCATTATATCTCAAAGTATAAGCAAAACAGAAATCCTGTTAGTAGGCCTAAAATCTTTTGTCTCTTCGCAACATGACATCTTCATTCACATGGGAGTTACAGTTTATTAAGGAGTTACAGTTAATCCTTCACCAATTATACGGAATCTTGAGGTAATATTTCATTCTAAATTATGGTTTAAAGGACAAATCAGACAGCTTGTTAAATCCCATTTCTGGTTTTGAACAACATGGTAATAATTAGGAATGCAACGATTATAGATTTGGTTGTACGATTATAGTCTGAGGAATAATCACGGTTTCATGGTTATCACGATTATTATGCATTCATTCATTTCAAAAGACTACTATCACAAGAAAACTCCTTGATAAAGTGTTATTTATTGCTGCTCAGTAACCAAATAATACAGCACAAAATATTAATGAAAACAAACAACAGTCCATTTCTCTTTGGACTTAAAAATAGGTGTAAAAAGTTTTAATTAACCAAGACGAATTAAAGCGCAGTTAATAGGGAAATTGGTTAGACTTTGCATCCCTAGTAATAAAACAGTTATATACACCGTACAAATATGTGTTAATTAACATCTTCCATATTTTGTGACAGGTCATATTTTGTTCACAACACTGTAAAAATTCCAACTTACAAATTGTTAACTTAAAATTCTAAGTTAGGTGGACAAATTTTTTGAGCTCAGTGTTGTTTACTCATGAACACTATTTAGTTGCATGTTTAGAACTGTTTGTTCAATGAAAATGATGAAATCTGTTGAGAAGACGTACAATTTTGATTCCTACATTTAAGTGTTTACTTCCTGCACTGTCAAACATTAAAAGTTGAGTTAACCTAAAATTTTAAAGCAACCGCTGCAAATAAAAAAATAGTTTTTAAATTTCAGCGGTTCAAGTTGAGCCCATTTTTTTATTTTTTTACTTTTTTTATTGAGGTGAATCGACTTATTCCATAAAGTATACTTGACTTAAACCAGCCTTTTCAGTCTACTTAAAAAAAAAATATTTTGTACTTCAACCACTGTGGTTGAATAAACTCTCAATTTCTTTGCAGCCAGTTGCTTTAAAATTTTAAGTTAACTCAACTTAGAAAAAAAAATTGGCACAACTTCAAACACTGAAGTTGAAAACTTCAAAATTGCTTTGCAGCCAGTTGCTTTAAAATTTTAAGTTAACTCGACTTTTTATTTTTAACAGTGCAGGTGCTTTTTGTTAATTTAAGGTTATGAATAGCATTACTGTGGCATGGTGGCTCAGTGGTTAGCACTGTCACCTCACAGCAAGAAGGTCGCTTGTTCAACTCCCAGCTGGACCAATTGGCATTTCTATGTGGAGTTTGCATGTTCTCCCCGAGTTCGCATGAGTTACCCCAACAGCCCAAAGACATGCGCTATAGGTGAATTACATAAACTAAATTGGCCATAGCGTATGAGTGCTTGTGTGGTTGTGACTGTGTATGGGTGTTTCCCAGTACTGGGTTGCAGTTGGAAGGACATTTGCTGTGTAAAACATATGCTGGATAAGTTGGCGGTGCATTCCGCTGTGGTGACCCCTGATAAATGAGGGATAAAGCCCAAGGACATGAATGAATGATCTTAATCACTACTCTGTGGACTTTTGATGTTGAAAATGCAAGTCTATTGTTTCACAAAGTGACTTTTATTGACATTTTAGTAGTTTGAAAGCATATATTGTAAGAAATAATCTAGAGAGAAATAAATAAGTCCATAAAGAAATAACAGAAAAAAAGTACTGTCAATTTATTACCAGGCTTTTGTACTGTAAGTTACAACACCAACCCAGACAATATATCACTTCAAGCTATTAAAAATGTCAATACAATTCTCATTTTTCAAACTTTTCAACATCAAATGATGGAGGAAAGATCAAGGTCCAATGATGAAACTCAAAAGTATAAATAAAAAATGGAAAATAAAACATGGAAAGTAGAGTTTTTTACAGTAGAGTTATATTTTATGGTGGTGAGGTTAAATCCCTTGATTCGAGGTTTCCTGAAAATCCTGGCCAAAGACCATCATGCATAACACATCAGACATGGGTACGACCCACAAGGCAATGTACAAACAAATATTACGTGTTCCTTTGCTGTAGGATTTTCTCTGCTGAACACAGAGCCAGTCGCATGCGGTGCTGACATTTCACTTCTTAAACGGTTGCCCTACAATCCGAAGCACGTCTGTAGGTTTGGCAGACACACCCCAGACGCGGCGCAAGTTCCCGGTGTGAAATCAACAGGACGCAGTGTTTCACGGCGCTTCATAAAACCCTGACGTGACAAGACTGAGGTATATTTCACAGCTAAAATATTAACGCAAGCTCTCCGAGACATCCAGAGGGATATCAGCATGGTAATTAAGCACAACAGCAATAATAGAGGAAAAAATCTCAAGGAGATAGGCCCGAAAAAGTGGTATTATGGAAGCGTTGCAGTCATAATGGAATTTAAATTGAACAGAGACGAATTTAGAAGGGCAACATTTAAAATGGCAGCTGCTGTGAGGATGTCTGGTTATGAGAATGACAATATAAATGAATTACAGGAACAACGTCTAGTACATCTCTGGCAGAATTTAGTAATGGCTGAACGAAATTGACGGTAGACTATCCTGCTTAGTCCTTGCAATTTCGTTTTGGGTTTCGTTTTCCGTCTTATTGTTTTATGACCCCGGCAGCTGCTGCGAGAGCAGTTTGGCTTGAGCAAAGAAGCTGTTTACGATCAGCACACTGTTGTCTGGGCAGACGTCAAAGTGCAGATTTATTCGGAGACCAAAAGCTCCATTAGTCTGAGTTTTTAATTAGCACACTCGTGTGAGAGGGTCATTAAGAATGATTTGCTGTTGTGATTGAGGGCTTGCTGATGGGCAAGACACAGACCCTGCTGAGTCTGCTTCTGACCCCAAACACATAGATCTAGTTCGGCCAAAACAAAGCAGCGTTGACAGAAAATAAAAAACTCACTTGAGCAACTTTGGGCACAGTGTTACCCTGCCAAAGCTCTTACCGGTTTCAGGGTGTTCCATCTCTCCGATGCTGCCATCAGGGGTGGTTCTTTCGTAGTGGTCCTCGGGTAGAGCGAGGGGGCCAATACGTGGCCCTGAAGAACTCTTACTGCTGGGGGTCTCAGACTCCTCCAAGCCACTGTCATAGTAACTCTGCTGAGATGAGTCCTGCTGATCTTGCACCGGATTGGCTGTGGAGAACGTCACTCTGCGATGCGGGAGCTGCAATCGAGAGGAAAGAGGGGGATTCAGTCAGACAACAATCTAATTATAATTTTAGGCCCCCAAAACTAGGCTAATTGACCACTAAATTTGTAATATCACACTTCAGCAGACGGGCATTTTCAATATGTAATTTCCAGAGGGGCAGCTAATGAGGAAACGTTTTTGTTCAAATTGAGGGGAAATGGTAAAGAGGGAATCTCTCATTGGAGTATCTCTCTGCGGAAGGGGGAAAGCAATATAATTCTCTTTTGATATCACTGCTTAGGTGACCGCAGTGTTTTTCACAAGGCCAATGAGGGCAAACACTCATGCTGAAATACAGAGGCGCTGAGCTCATAAAACAGTGGAAATCACAGGATCCTGCAGAAAAGCCTCCATTCCCAATTCTGTGTGAGCTCACAGCTCGCTGACTGCAGGGAGGGATCGATAGTGCCAGCCTGCACACACACGGACAAACACACACACAGACTGGCAAACAGAACCATTTTAGAGTAGGAATTAGGGCCATTAAGAGAGCAATTTCAGTTCATATAAAAAGCCCATTAACACAGCCATTTAAAACATATAGAGAGGCCATTAACGCTACGTACTTCCCAAAGTCGCAAGCCCCCCCAACTCAGTATGCTTATTTATAAGCTCATTCATCAATTTGTTTGCACGTTCTTCTCCCGAAATGTAATTTCCAAATTGTTCAGAAATATTCTGCACATACAAATATTGCAAATCTGTATTTTTGCATGGCTAGTCATGCAACATATTGCTCATTTACACACATGCTAGATCTGCACAGTATATATACAGCATAATTTTCAAAATCCAATAAGCAACATGACAAGTAGACAACTTTTTAAATTATTCTACAGTGAGCGGTTTATTTGTGGCATCACATAACTCCTTAAAGCATAGTGTAACTGTAGGTTGTCCTGCAATATTAATGTGGTAATATATATTATAATTTATCCACTATATGCATTTAGTGGTTCAATTTCTCAGCAACCTGATCTAGTATATGTATTGTTGCTGTATCATGATATACTTGTACTGTGATTTAAGATATTGGTCATTCCACCCACGCCAAATCTATTTCTTTACACACATCCCCTCATTACTTATACGCACACACACTTGCACTTAAACATTTGCACTGTGTGCTCACTCTTTACTCTCTCACGCTTACATGAGTTGTAGGCCTGTTCTTCGTGTGCTCCCTTGTGCCCTGGTATTTACGGTTAGTGAGACACTGAAGTGCGTGAACGAACATTTTCACTGCACAGTAATTACATCGACTTCCTTAGCAAATTCAGACATGGACTCACAGCATGACTCCCTCTGTTGTCAAAGCTTTCTTACAATGAGTGTGTGCAGAACAGAGAAGGAAGAACCGTGGGGCTTTTTGTCTTGGGGCAGAAACTTTTTAATGTACTTCCTTTTTTAATTTTCTTATTAATTTGTAGTCTTTGATGTGTGAGGGACAGCATGCACACCATTCTTCGGGTGGCGCACGTTTTAGTCATTGTTTTATCTTTTGTGAAAATGTGCTTATCGTGCTTTGTAGGAAATGCAAATGGCACTGCTTGATCACTGTAAAGGGATGTAGTGATTACAAGGCCACATGTAATATGCAAATGCAGTGTTTGATCTACAGTAAGGGACTTTGAAAAGAAAAATCCTCAAGTGCGGGTTTTATTAGCGAAAGTGCATTATTACGGTTATGATATTTTAATTGCTAATATCATCGCCATCCCAGGTACCATCCTGGAATAATGCAATTCTCTCTGCAATTGGAATTGTGCTTCAGACACGTTGCTATTTAAACCTAAGAGAGGCGTTTAGTTATTTAAATATGGATTCTTGCTTAAACTGCTCCTACAGGCATTGCTCGAGAGTCAGCACTTTTATCCCCCTTGGCACTGGAAGCTGCATTCTGCAGTTCTGCAGATGGAGTAGAGTCTTAGCACTAGGTCCAGTCTCTATCTGTCCCTCCAGGGGGAGCACCAAAGTGCTGGGATTCAGGGGGAGGGGGCTATGTGATGGGGATGGCAGCAAGTCAGGCCCAAGATGAAGGAATAGGGCATTGGCTCTGGATTTAAAAGAGCCAGTTTCAATTCTAGCTGGCGAGAGTTCTGCACTTATGCCTGAAATAAAGTGATCCCTGATTAGAATCGACCTGCATGGATTCTGATGACTGAGAATTGGGTAACTGGAGTTGGGTACTTTGGAGAGAGAGAGTGTCTCATAACAGTGCCTTGGACTGACACAAGAGCTGGAGAGAGAATCATCAGATTGTAGAGGGACCTGGAATGGACAATCTTGGAGAGTGTCTTGAATTGGACGTGGTCTTGGATTGAGCAGAGACTCTTGGACGGGTCAGAGAGTCTTGGATTGGAGAGGGCCTTGAATCAGAGAGAGAGAGAGAAGGACTGGGCATAGAGGTTTGATTTGGAAAACAACCTCAAACTAGGCAGGGAGTCTTGGAATGGAGAGGGTGTTGGACTGGATAGAGAGATTTGGACTACGCAGAGAGTCTTGCTTTAGAGAGAGGCTAAATCTAGGCAGGGAGTATTGGATTCAAGAGGGTCTTGGACATGAGACTGAGACTTTGATTGTAGAGAGACTTGGACTATAGAGAGTAAGCGCTTATCTGTCTGTCTCCATAACAGAAATAGAGAATTGTAGAAGGGTTAATGCGACTGGAGGTTAACCAGACTTAAAGCCAAAAAAGTTTCAATTATGCACCACAAATATGAATGGACAGTGAAGTGAGGAAAAAAACAACAAGGTCTTGAATAAATTTGAATAAAACTACAACAGAATGTATAATTACATTCCAATATTTTTGACAGTGAAACAAAACTTCATAGACGTGGAATCAAGATGAAGTCATATGAACAGAGACAGAGGGAAAAAATGGCGTTAGCGGGGCTGGGGTGTTGTGCCTCTGAGCAGATAATGGAGAGCTGCTTGATATCTGTCTATTCATCAAGCGCAAGGTGTGGTTTGAGGTGAAATACTCCACAAATGGATAGCCGATACATGGGGTGGTTTAAGCTGCAGGCAGGGCGGTGAGGCTGAGCTTTTCCTACCAGTGATTCATTCAGCCCATTACTCCTGCATGCTGTCATACCAAATGGCGTGAACTATGAGATTTGTCATTAGAAGTGGCAGCTCGGTCCCCTGTACTCTGCGTACGACCAATGCAGGCTTTTACTGTGTTAGTGCTACTGCAGCCTCAAACCCTGTACCAGTTTTAAACATTCTGCTTCAGGAGTGCGGCTTTCTAGGCAGGGAGGGAGATCTATCAAGGGAGAATCTCTCATGTCTCTTAGACACAGAGGGGTTTGTATCTACCGAGCTTTGCTGGTGCAATTAGCCACTAGTGAATGCTAAACAGGTCTGACAATGGCTTTCTCCTGCCCTCTCTCATTTCAATCACTGGCTCTTCTTGTTCTTGTTTCGCGTCTTCCCTCTTTTACTCTTTTTCGTGACCACCCACCCATTCTGTTTCAATCGCCGACACATTCCCAGAGTGCCCCCTCCTCAACTCCCCATTTCTCCCTTCTTGTGTCTCTTTGATAAGTCTGGACTCTTTGAAGACCCCTTGTGTCACACTTCTTGGCTCCAAGCTATTGCACCTACCAAAAAAAAAGAGAAACACAACTCTGGAAGATGGAAGAGGAATAAGCAGAGGAGGTGAGACTCGGATGGAAAATAAGAACGGATCCTTATGTCTATGCCTACCCCCCAAATCCCCCTCCCTCCCTACTCCTTCTCAGCTCTCTGTGATTTTATGCTGGCTGCATCTCATCCGAGGTGCACTCCTTCATTGTCATGTTTGTTTGCGCAGCTCATTTTTCCTCTGCTCTACATGCCTTCTGAAGCAGCGGCTCATTGATCCTCGCACACGCCTGCAGCCCTGCAGCCCGAATGCTCGCTCAGATCCCCTTTAACTAAGGCATGGCGGCAAGAGTTCACCCACCGACTTTAACCAAGCGAGAGCACAGAGGTTCACACTACATCTCCTACTCAGTGTGGGTGCACAAGGGCAGGAAAGATCTCTAAATTAACCATTGGACAGCAGCTGAGAAAACAACCTTCAATATCCAATGTAATATATCACAGCAGATGACAACAACAGATCTTTCCAGACACATCAATAAAATGTCTGTACAAACAAACAGTTAGATATTTTTAATGCCAGAAAAAACTAAGTCCAATAAAATCAGCCAGCCTTCGCTTTATTGGTCTAGGTCCAGATCCATAGAGAATATTAAACATATAACAAAGCAATTTAAAAAACAACAACAAATTGCTGCTCTAATCACTCACAATCCAAATTAGTTTATACTGTAGTTTGCCCTAAAAATCAATTGTATGTACTCTGAAAAAAACAAAAGTAGATATTTTGAAAGCCATTCAGGTAAATTTGCTGAAATAATATTTGAATTATTAATCATTAATTTGAATTTGAACCCTAATATGTAAGTTTACTCACTTTTTTCCTCACTCTCAAGGGATTCAAAACCTTTATGAGGATTATTTGAAAATACAACTGAGGAAAAACTAGTAGAAAACTAGTAGGAAAACAAATACTAGGGATGTCCTGATCCAATCACGACCCTAATCATCAGAAATCGACACGATCACGCGGTTTCAGACACGATTAGAATCAGACATTACCTCCTGATCAGGACTCGAATATACGTATATTTGTATATATATGTACTTGGGATTGCCTGCAGTATTTTAAGTTGAGGTGCTATTTGTTTTAATATTAGATTTTTATATATACAGTTGAAGTCAGAATTATTAGCCACCCTGAATTATTAGCCCCCTGCCCCCCCCCCCCCCCCCCCCCCAATTTCTGTTTAACAGAGAGAAGATTTTTTTCAGCTAATTTCTGAATATAATAGTTTTAATAACTCATTTCTAATAACTGATTTATTTTATCTTTGCCATGATGACAGTAAATAATATTTGACTCGATATTTGTCAAGACACTTCTATACAGCTTAAAGTGACATTTAAAGGCTTAACTAGGTTAGTTAGGTTAACTAGGCAGGTTATTGTATGACATTGGCTTGTTCTGTAGACTATCTAAAAATATATAGCGTAAAGGGGCTAATAATTTTTACCTTAAAATGGGTTTAAAAAAAATGTAATCCAAAAGTGAAAAATTTATGTTATTTATTACTCGATTGTTTAAGCTACCTCACAGAAGTGCTCTGTTTATTAACGGAGTTGTTGAATTTTAAAATAAGGTGAATCAGGGCTTAATTTGTGCTGGAACAAGCCGGATCCGACACCTCTGAAATCTGATCAGGCGCCTCATTTTACCGATCCCCCTCCTCACAACACGCACCCCCCACCCCCGCTCTTCACTTTCTTCCGCGACTCCCCAACCTTCATCACTTTTGACCGCGACACCCCAAACCCTACCCTCTTCACTTTCGTCTGCGACACCGTTATCCAGTTTTGTCTGCTATTCTAATCTGTTCTGGAACCTCGCAACTGAGGTGAATAAAATAAAAAATAAGGAACATCTTGGAAATGTTTCTTCGCTCTTCTTTATTGTTTTTTTTTTAAAATCTATTATAGAAATATCGGATCGGGTTTCGGTATTGACAGATACTTAAAATCAAATGACTCGGACTGTGCCTTGAGGGCAAAAAAACCTGATTGGGACATCCCGACCAAATACTATGCAAGTCAATAGTTTGTAGTTTTCAGCTTTCTTCAAATGATCTTTATCTGTGTTTAACAGAAGAAAAAAAAACTAATTTGAAGATTTGAAACAATAATGATGAAAGCTGTATTTCATTATTATTAGTAAAATTGTTTTGTTACTACTTTTATATTTATTGTTGCCATTTTACCTTTTTATCTCTTGTTATTATTGTTGTTGTTTTAGACAAATAGGAGTGCACTGAAGGGAAGGGCAAACATAAATTTCGTTTTTTTTGTACAATGACAATAAAGATTCTGATTCTGATGTGAGTAAATGATGACAGAATTTCATTTTCAGGTGAACTATCCCTTTTAACTTGTTCTTAGGTGAATTAAGTCTTGACCCCCATAAAAAAAACTATTTTAATAATATTAATAATATTTTTTATTGATCATTGCAGCAGTTATTAATCAAATAACGATCAAATTATGGAGAAAAGCACTATAATTTGGCATACTTTCACATTTGCATTTTAAAGAGAATGACAGCGTTATATAATTTACATAATTCTTTAGTGAACTAGCCACTAAGACAAGACAGCGTGGGCAATTAAATGGCACTAAAAGCAAGCGTAATGCGTCCTCGTGAAATCTCCCAGTGTTACTCTCATCCACAAAATTACTGATAAAAATGTTTGTTAAAGCTTTTTTGTCAGCGTTAATGATGAAATGATGGCTAATCTATTTTAATTTAAAAAGTCTGTTGATGGAAATATGATGAAAAATACTGCAACAACATACTTAACAGCTTTTAAAGTAAAAAAAAAAGACTATTGTCAAAGGGTAAAAAGTTCTAAAAATGAATCATCTACATATAATTCCACTATCTAGACATATTTGCATTCACATTTGCATCCGTAATGTAATAAAGTTAATGTTCTTAATTAAAGTTGTTCTAAATCAACCTTTTTTATATATATTGGGAGCACTTAGGTTAACTGAAAGTCTGAGTGATTCATTTGTAGAGGTTGAAAAGCCCTGGTCTAGACTACACAAAGATAATTCATTTAATGATTATGTTGGGCGCAAGACAAATAACATAATTTCCTCAGTCTGCCACATCAGACGATACAGCTGTCTAATCTAACAGAATCTCTGTCCAGACTAGGAAAACAGTAGCAGAAGCGGCGATCCAGCGTTGGCATTTACTTGTTAGATCACAATGGCTGTCATTATTGACCTTGCTGTGAACCCACAACCTTTCAAACTCTTCAACCTCCTGTCCATCATGTAAAACAAACACTAATCTACAGTACAACACCTCTCTCCATCTCACCTTTACTTCTTTCGCACCATCTAAATTTTAACCTTTTCCTCCTCCCGGTCCCTTCACACCCTCTATGTTTTACCTTTCTCTCCTCCCTTTTCTCACCTGGCATCAGTCACTCCCTCTCAGCCTCCCTCACAATCTCTCCATCTCTCCGCCACCCCGCCTTTCTGCAACTGTAGGCCGCCATTGGGATTTGGAGGAAATTGAATTGAATTATGAAGGAATTTCTCTGCAGTTCGATTGGCATCATTTCCCCCCTCACAATAGAACATCATTCTCATATCTCTTCGTGTGAGAGAATGAAAATAGGCCCGGGCGCCATTCTCTCTCTCATCCTTTTAAATTGAATTTTTCATATCAGAGGGCACCCGAGACATCTGCCGATTCTTTTAAGGCTTGGGAGAAAAACCCATTTCATAACATATGAGAGGTATATACCTGCGATTTCCAACGTCAAAAAATATGACTTCCGAGGAGAAGAGTGCGTATCCTTCATGGCATAACATAAAATAATAACACAGGTCTCTTTTTTACGACATTAGAAGGTGCGGCTGTGTCAGCGCAGCGCAAAAGTCAAGTTTTCAGAATATTAGCATTTAATCTGAGTGGATCAAAGAGTCATCTTTTCCGCAAGTTCCTTTATACCGAGGCATGCCCTGGTCGGTCTCACTCCAAGTGTGTTTGCATTCTGAACTGGACAAACACTTGGTCTCAGTGTCCTAAATTGCATTGCATTTGCGCCGTGTTCTGAAAGTCCTTGTTTTGAAAATATTGAGTGACAGTGGGAGAGGCGATCGGAATATTAAGCCGCGGTGTGGAGGTGGAACGGAAAGGAGAGAGGCACAAAAAATAGTAGAGAAAGCACTTGAGAAATTAATCCTCAGTATCCACTCCCAAGTGGACACCTTTTTCCTTCTTAAACCTCCATTTCAGAGTTAATATCTCGGTCCCTAAAGCTCCTGGCTGGAAGGCATGCATGGAGCTCAGCCTCAAATTGCTTTAAGGACCTGATATATAATGGGATTGTGGGGAGAGATGACAAAGCTCTCAAGCGTGCGCTAGACTTTAGGAGCTCCCTCCGGAATTGTTTTTTTGCATCACTATTAATAGACAATGATGGAATAGCTTGGAAGACAGTTCGGAGTTGAAACAATTATACTACAATAGACAGTTACTGTATTACTGTGGTTCCCGAAGTGTGATATGTGTATTGTGAAAGTACTGTAAAGGTGGTTTGGGAGATTGCCCTAGTTTTCAGATCTTTTACATATTTAAATATACCGCTTTGACGACACACATGAGAACCAATGAAATGTCAGCACCGTTTCTCCATGTGCTATGATTATGGTGTTATGATTTGTTATAATTGCATCTCATTAACTCTATAAAGACTGCTGTATCATATTTAATATTCAAAGTATTCAAAGTATTCAAAGTATAAATCTAATGTACACTGCAAAAAAATTCTGTGGTCCCTCGTTATTCACGGGAGTTACGTTCTAAAAATAACCAACAAAAGTCGAAATCCGAAGTTAATTTATTCGTTCATTGTCTTTTCGGCTTCGTCCTGTTATTAATCAGGGGTTGCCACAGCGGAATGAACCACCAACTTATCCAGCATATGTTTTACGCAGCGGATGTCCTTCCAGCTGCAACCCAACACTGGGAAACACCCATACACACTCTTTCACACACATACACTACGGCCAATTTAGCTTATTCAATTCACCTATAGCGCATGTCTTTGGACTGTGGGGGAAACCGGAGCACCCGGAGAAAACCCACGCGAACACGGGGAGAACATGCAAACTCCACACAGAAATGCCATCTGACCTAGCTGGGGCTTGAACCAGCAACCTTCTTGCTGTGAGGCGATCGTGTTACCTACTGCACCACCGTGAAAATCCGCATAGTAGTCAGCTTTATTTTTTACAATTATTATAGATGTTATAAAGCTGTAAAACCCCTCACTACACAGTTTATGCACATTTCTCAGACAGGCATTAACATTTTCACACTTTTCTCTCTTGTTTATACACTCTCAAAACCATCGCAGAAAAATACGTCCAGTATTATAGAATGAAACCAAAGATCAAAAGCATTTGATCTTCATTTAATTATTCCGTAATGGCGCCCTACAGCTACATAACTTCTACCGTTCTTCAGCATGTGGAGAAGTTCAACTTGAGATGGTTAGCATCTTCCTTTGCATTTTGGGTGCTACCGCAGTTGCATTTGATGGTGCAGAATGTTTCGTCAACATTGTGCCGAAAAAACTTGCAAACATAAAGTACAGCACTACTGCTAGCAATCAAAGATTTATGTAAATTTGGCAAGCTGAACGCATTCTGTACTGTACCGGAGACACTGCACGAAGGAAATTGATTAACAATGGTCTACAGCCAGTCAGGATCCAGAACACAATGCTCAATGTGCTGTATAAAAAAAATAAAATAATAAAAAATCTGCGAAACTGTGAGGCCACGTTAAGTGAACGAATAGCGAACACATAGCAAGGGACCACTGTATTGGGTTCCACATAATTCATTCATGTTGTTGCAACACAAATCAATTAAGCTAACTCAATTGTTTTTACAAATGTAAGTGGATTGAACATAAAACAATTAAGTTACTTAAGTTACAAAAAACTTAGAAATTAAGAATTGTGTTGTTTCAACTCATTTTAAATAAGTAGTTTGAACAAGCAGCAAAAGTCATTTTTTTGAGTGTACACACTTTACCACATTGATTTTAAGTTTGTAACAAATAGAATGCATTTTAATTCTGTCCACCTTCAGGCTGTGGTACATGTGATGTAAAATCCTTAATAATTATTAGAAAGATAACTCAAGAAATGTTATATTTCATGATGAACACTTACTCAACTGAGTCAATTTAGATTTTTTAAATATATATATTTCAGAAGAATCATGCTAAAATATTAATATCGAAGAGGATCCATCAAGTTTTAGGAAAATGTCCAGAGCCTAATTCATTTTAATATCGTTTTACAAATCCAAATTTTTTTAGATGAACAGATGAACATCTGATATTTATATGAATTTTATGTGGCAGATATCCAGTTTTAAAATCGTACTGATTTACATTACAGGCTATTAGAATTGCATATTTTTTTGGCAATTAATTTGTGCATATAACTGCACCACACTGAATTTCTTTGAACATTTTTTTTAACTGTATATTAAACCATATGAGCCAGAAAAGCATATTTAATAATAATTCAAAATTTAGTAATGCATTATTAAAATGCAATCCTGCTCTACTTATCTTTAGTTAATGCACTGTGAGTTAACATGAACTAACAATGTACAACAAACTGTATTTTCATTGACTAGCAATAACAAGCATGAACAAATGCTTTAATAAATGTACTGTTTATAGTTTGTTCATGCTAGTAAATTCATTACCTACATTACCCACATGTCCCATAATGTGAAGTGTTGCCATGTAGCCTCTAGTTTAAATGTTAGTTTGTAAAACAAAACAAAAAAGATAATAGAGAGGCTTATATCTTTAGATTCTGTCTTAAAAATTACCTCTTGATGAAACAGGACTAAATGGACAGTTTTCTTTTTTCTGTCCAGACAAAATGAACCCACAGAACTGAACTATAACAGCCTTAAGTTGGGGATTAGAGTTAGGAAAATAATTGACATGTACAGTACTAGCAAAGTTTCATATATTTAGTCAAACCTTTGCCTGTCATCCACACTACTGGATGTACACTAAATGGAGAGTTTTGAGAATGCCAAAAACTGTTTTAGTTTGAAAATGATATTGACTTTGAAAACAGAGAAGTGACGTTTGTTGTGTATTGCGTATTGTTCCTTGATTCATCAAGCCCTGTTCATATGACCATTAGGCTACCAGTAGATGACAAGGTTGATCTATTTATTTATTTATTTGAATGATGGTATTTGGCTATATATCAATTACATCACATTATCATTATAAAAATGTTGTCTATGTACTTTCATGTGCACACCCATACAACTTTTCACTCCCATTAGCGCTTTCACAGGATTGCACTCTGATGATGATTTGCCCTGATTAGTAAATCTGCCCTTTATTTCCCATTATGAAGGTATGTTCCTTTTAGCTTCTGTTCTAATGTGCCTTGTTGTTATGTTTTGGTTTCACCTTATTGCCTTTCCTCTCAGTTTTCCTGCAACTAGTTTTTTACTGTGATTCATGATTGGTTTATAGTTGTTTTTTTCTTACTGTATGTTTCTTAACTTTGTTATTTTGGAAAATTTAGATTATGTCATGATAGTGTGCCATTTGGTTTATGTGCTCATTAAAACCCATGTTTTAATTGATCATCCCACTTTTTAGTAGTAGCTTACAATTCAAAATATGTATATCCTTTATCTACTGTTGGGGATGCTTTCATTTGATCTTGTGTCTTAATTTGGCCATAACTATTTCTGTGTCTCAGCTAGCAGAATGATTTTTGGTGACAAATCTTATGTTGACACATATTTTGAGATAATGCGTTGACATTAAAAAAAACAAAACACAATGATACAATCTGGGCAAATTTACTGCCCTTTTGTTATGTTAAGGATGAAAACATTCACTGAATTAAACTGCTGTAAAAATGCATCAGATAAATTTTTTAAAGATTTTTTTTCAAAATTTTTTTTTGCATAAATCTGTTAATCAACCTCATACCTGATCAAAACTACTAAATTGCTTAGCAAATTACAGGATTTTATCTCTTTAATTGCCAAATTCATTAATGATGTCACTGATTTGGTGAAAAGAAAACACAAAATTACATTTTCAATACAAAGTAATTGTGGACTGGATTTTTTTTTACTTTTTATCAAAGTCTTGGACATGTGAAACAATATTGCCTTTGATGCATTGTTTTTGATTATCTTAAATTTTTTTCCCTTAATTTACTGTTGGTGGCTGTTTTTTCCCCATTGACTTCCATTATAACCACATTTTTATGATTACAAAACTATGACACCATATAATCATGCATTTTTGATTGTTGATGGTTTTCCCTGTTGGGAAGAGGTCAAATCTTTTATTTTTACTGTTGGTCATCAGTTGGCACCATTAACCCTGTAAATAAGTCTGTGCAAAAAAAAGCTTAGTTTCTCAATTTTATATGGAGTATAACAGCAAATTAAAGTGTGTGTATGTGTGTCTGAGTGTGTGAGAGTGTGAGAATGACCTTTCCGCACTTAACTTGATGTGTCTGAGAAAATCAAAATATGTATCTCAGCTCTCAGAACTACATGGAGTAAACAAAAACAAAGACGATGTATTTATGCAGCATCAAATGTGGTTATAATGGAAGTCATTGCGGCAAAAACAGCCAGCAACAGTAAATTAGGGAGAAAAAATGAAAATCTAACAATGCATCAATGACAATGTTGTTACTAATCATTCACATGTTCAAGACTTTGATAAAAGGTAAAAGAAAATCCAGTCCACAACTACATTTTATAGTGAAAATACGTCATTTTTTGTGTGTTTTTTCACCAAATCTGTGACATCATTTGTGAACTTGCCAATTAAAGAATTAAAATATTGCAATTTTCTAAACAATTTAGTAGATTTGATCAGGACTGAGGTTGATTAACAGATTTAGGCAAAAATATATATAGAAAATATTTATCTGATGCATTTTTACAGCAGTTTAATTCAGTGCATGTTTTCATCCCGAACATAACAAAAGGATAGTCAATTTGAACAGTGCACAAGGGATATTTTCAAAACTGTAAATAAAACAAGGAGTTTTAGAGTATATTTTACAAAAAAATTAAAAATTAACTCAGGCAAAGTTATCTGCGTGAAAGGTCACTTATCATGCATTTTAGGTTGTTTAGTGTGGAGGGACATTGTTTCTCTAAAACGGAATAAAAATTATATGAGGATTGTTTTAAATGAAAACAAGTTTAAATGCAGCATAAGATGTGGTCGCAGAGTTACTTGAAGTCAACAGAATGTTTAATTGGGACCACCAAAATTAAATTGGGTCCTTTTTTCTCAAGCGTACTGTAAGTACTTTAAAAAAATGAATACTGTACAAGTAAATGCACTTCAATTATATAAAATGAAGCACCACTAGTGTAGATGGACAATCTTTACACTCCCCTACTGTCTTATTTAAAACAGATGACTAATCACACTTTGAATTTCCTCAACGTTTAAAATAAGAGGCACTATATTAAAAAATAATGTTTAATTAGAAACCAGAGAGCTCTTTCATCTCTTGCTCACAGCTCTCTCACTATGGCCATGGAACTAGGACAAAATTCCTTTATTGATCCATTTGAGCGAACCCGTAGTTTGGCAGCTGCCTAACTGTGTTCAACCAGACGTAAAAATGACTCTTAGAAAAAACAAAAATTGTTATCAGCAATCGAGGCCAGCTTGCTCGTGTGATTTCTCCACACTGGCTCGGCTGGCCTGTGCGATTTCTCCATTTGCTTCCGAAATCATAGGGACGCCTTTTTTCGGGGTTCTGTTTGCAAATATCAAAGGAATTCAAAGCCTTTTAAAGACCCCAAGCAAATGATGGAGTGGATGATTCTGTTCACATCTCATCCTCCGCCCACTTTAGCCAGTGGGTGAAACACATGGCAGAGAGCTGATGAATTCAAAGCTCTGTCCTCTTAATGAATTAAAAGCTGATTACAGATGGGTGAGTATAGCTCTGGCTACAGCTGGGCCTGCAAGAGAGCTGAAGGATGAGAGAGAGTGAGTGAGAGAGGTTAGTCTCTAAAGAAGAGAAGCGAGCAGGATAAAAACCACTGCCGTAAGCCAGAAACAAACTATCTTGTGAAGCCTGGTAATCAGAAAGCATTGATCCGACATTTCCAATTAAGTGAGGACGCATGTAGAGTTGAGGAGTTTGTGATTACGCATTCATGCGTGTGTGTGGAAGGCAAAGTGTTTGTCTGTGCTTAGTGTGGTGTGATAATGGCTTGAAAGTCAAGGCATTCTCTCGCTCCCTGGCTCTCTCTCTTTCTGTCTCGGCGTTTCTGTGCATTATCTGAGTTCCAAGTAAAACAAGCGAACCAAAGTTGTACTGTACTTAGCAATGAATGAATTTGTCGCACTAGTTAATGTATACAAGAGCAGATGTGCACAGAATATGCAAATATGCAGAAATGTATTCAAATTCCCACAAAAAAAGTGTTTAGTTTACTGCGGGACATAATTTTTTAACAGCCTCTGCCATTGCAAAACTTTTTATGCTAAAAGCGCAGTGAAAAATGAGCAATGAAAAGGTGTAGGTGCATTTTGTTTTATGTTTGACATAATTTAATGTGCATTTGTTGGAGTTTCCCTTACAGATGCAAAATTTATAAGAAGAGAGTTTTTAATAAAGCATGGGTTCATAATACTTTGTGAAGTTTATTTATAAACTAATTTCGAGAGGATCACATGCTTATGATTGCTTGCAGCCGGTCCCGCATTATTCAATTTATGATTCACCAATCAGACGATTCTTAAGCCACTATAAATACCCTAAGTTGCATATAACAGCCATCTTCAATTTGAAGAATGCCCACTTCCACCCCTACTTCTCCTCCTTTCCTAGATGGGTGGCACAGTGGCCCAGTGGTTAGCACTGTTGCCTCACAGCAAGAACGTCTCTGGTTCTAGTCCTTACCAAGCCAGCCGACGTTTCTGTGCGGAGTTTCCACGTTCTCCCCGTGCTCACGTGGGTTTCCCCCAGTTTCCTCCCACTATCCAAAAATATGCAACTTAAGTTAATTGACTAATCCATAGACATGCTCCTAGTAAGTAGTTATATCTTAAGAGCAATCACTATCTGTTCATTAGCTACTATAGCATGGGAGTTCTCGAAATCTACCTGAGCTCAAACGCCACTCTCGCCCTGCAACGGGAGGGAGCCCTGGGCTCGAGGATCTTATGAGCTCAGGGCTCTCTCCCGAGACAGCATGCCAAACAAGCTTTATAATCAATCATCAGCTAAGTGTGAACTCTTGAAAATAACAATCAATCAATCAATCAATCAATATTAATAATATATTTTCGCTAACATGACAACAGCATTTTTGGGGCATGAAAGCACAAATGTTTGAAATGGGTCTCTGAAGTACAATTTTTTTTTTTAACTACAAAAATTGGGGCCCTTTTCTTGACGCATTACCTCTGTTAGACTTTTATAATTGATTATTTTGTATAATTATTGTTAGTTTTGTTACTCTTTGTTGTTGTTGTTGTTGTTCTTACTTTCTCTTATTTTATGTTATTGTTTTTAGTCAATGTTTTATCATATTTGTAAATGTAATTTATTTGTGCAAACATTACTGTTTTTATTTATTGTTACCATCAATCATTACAACTATCTTTACATAACATCAAAATGAGAAATGTTCTGACAAAATTTGTGACAATTATACCTTGTATGGATGGGGGGTGGCAGGGTGGGTTGTATTTTTATTTTTTAAATTGTTACTATTATTTTTCTTTTGTTAATTGTTAAAAAAAATGTCCTGATACTCTTTGTATTTTTACATTCTACATAATGTTATGTATATTGTCAATAAACATACTTTACTACAAAAATGTGATTGTGTTGTAGCGATCACTTTTATGACTTGACAACTAAAACAAAAATGCAGTGATGTAAATGTGCCCTAAGGTTTGGAGCACTCAGTTTCCTGTTATTTGTGGCATTAATGCTCCTGAAAGCATTCCAATGCATTTATTCATTTATTTGGATGACGTTATTTGACCATATCGATTACCAAGCCATTATTTTTAATTCGTACTGCTCTTGGTAGATCGCACTGGTCATTATGTTGGTTTATGTCCTTATGTGCCTTGTTTCTGTGTTTAGGTTTGATCTTATTTCATTTCCACTCAGTTTACTAACAAACTAATTTGTTAGATTTGCTACTGATTGATTTATACCGGTTTTCTCATCTGTACTTAAGTTTGTTGTCTTGCATAAATTATTGTGATTATATCATGCTAGCAGTGTTGGGGAAAGTTACTTTTGAAAGTAGTATACTGAGTTACTCCCCCCAAAAAGTAACTAATTGCCTTACTTAGTTACTTTTTATGGAGAGTAATGGATTATGTTATTTTTGAGTTACTTCTGCCTTACTTTTCCTTACCCGGCTGAGGTTTGATCTCTTTCAGAACTTTTTTGTTTTTTCACCTTTTTTTATAGAGAAGCTCTGCATTTAACAACCAACCTACACCTTCATTTTCCTTTAAAAAAATGAAGGAAAAAATTATATTTTGAGAACTTTATGAGCCCAGAGCTACACATGCTGTATATACAGATTAGTGAACGCATGTAATGTGTTTGCTACTTTTGTATGTTTTGTGTTATTAGTTAAGTAAATTCACTGTCCATTTAGATAAAGATTGCAATAAAGCCTAAGAGTATTAACATGAAATAATTTATATTAAGGCAAAAACAGATTTTAAACCTTTAAAATGTTTAATAACAAAATGAACAGTAAGACGATAAAAAACATCCCCACATCAAAATAAATCTTTGAGCTTTATACATTGAATAAATCGCTTCACATGATCTTAACAAATGTGTAAATTGTTTCCCAAAAGAGAAAAAAACTTACTATATTACAAAATGTAGTCACTTCTACAGTAGACAGAGGCTGCATCTCCTCAACGATAAAAGCAATAACCTTTTTTTTTAGTGCAGTTGAATTAATTGTTTTGCCTGGAGAATGTCAACTGATGTCAATCACTGTTGTTTAGCTGGAGGTGGGGTGCGGGAGTATCCAGTTTTGTTTTTTTTTGTTTTTTTTTAATGTCATGTTTCTTGCAGTTGTCAAGGGTTTTACTTACACATAATCTACAGTAAAAAACAATCCACTTCTTTTTTTCAATATGTTCAAAATAACAAGAATCTATTGCAGAAATGTAAGTCTCCCGCCTGCCATTGTTTCTGTTTCTGATTGTCTGTAGTGATGACGGGCAATTCGCGAATTAATCGTTTGTTTTAAAGGTGCTGTATGTAAGTTTTTGACTCTTCTAAAGCATAAAAATACCATAATATGTGTGCAGATATTTAAGAAACATCCCAAGTGAACATACTTGTTTAACTGAAAAACAATGCTGAAGTCAGATATTCTGCTTTGAAAATGGGTTTTCCGTGCCGGAACTCTGTCTTTGTTTAGATAAATTTCATATGCACGATGCCAGTTTAGCCAATTATATGTCAGCACCCTGGGTTGCCTTGTTGGAAAACAGCGTATTTCATTCATTCATTCAGAAAGACTCTGAAAGCATGCGTCCGTGACCAAAAAGAACAGTATGGGAGACAGATGCAGTTCCACATGAGGTTATTAATTAGCAAATTACATAAATATTATGAACGTAAACATTAGGTGAGCAGGTTACATTGTAACCGCGTGTCCTAACAACACGCTGTGACGAGAGAGGCAGTGATCAGCTATTTGGCTGTTTGCACCAGACAAGACACAGCAGAAATGTAAATGCAGCCTTTCAGAAGCACAGAATATGCACTCGCTCACGAAACGGTAAGGTTTAGAATCTATTTAATACATGTTAACCCACTTTAACATCAATGTAGATGCTGAATCACTCATATGTGTTTAGTTCTAAAGTTCAATTTCAGACGGTTTATTGTATTTTCAAGATCTGAGGTGAACTTTCTGCTTTCAGTATATGGCAACAAATGCCATGTAAAATGCATTCAAACTCGCATTGTTAGCATTTAGCACAGAATAAAGCACACAAGGCTTACCTGAGGTGATCTAGCTGTCATAGGTTTATGTTGTTCAGCTGTGAGAAATAGAAGCCATTTCTAATATATCAATTCGAGGTGTTGGTTAGGACAAAAACTCCTTTTAATATGGAAAATATTCCCTCTATCGCGTGTCGTTGCTTTTATTTAGAACACAGTTTAAATCACTCGCTCCTGTACACAATCTGGCATCCTAGCGTACTTTTATTATGATCCAGGAGTGCAATACCTAGTTCAACCACTGGGTGTCAAACTTACATACTGCACCTTTAATTGGATCTTCTAAGTGAACTGATCGAACCAGTTCATTAAATTGAACAAAGTTGTCGTGAAACACTGCATCTTCAGTACTAACATATCGGATACCCCTCTCACACTAAATAATCCAATATCCTGAGTTATTGAGTTACTAGAACAGTACACTGACTCATCTGCTAATAAAAAGGAGACCTGATGATGATGATGATGATGATGATGATGAGTGAGAGGCAACTGCCTGTTCCCTCGCAGCACACTCTCTCATTGAGTGTGTGATTCAACCTGACTAAGGTCATTTTTATTCTGCAATATATTTTGTAAAAGTCAATTAAGCAAGGTAAAAAATAACTCATGGTACTTTTTTTTTAAAGTAACTCAAATAATATTTATTTTTAAAAGTAATTTGTTACTTTGGAAAAGTAATATTACTATGTAACATGAGTTACTTATAACGCATTACCCCAACACTACATGCTAGTGTGTATTTTGGCTCCTCTGTTCCTCAGGAAGGCATTGTGCCGAAACGTTTGTGTTTTTTGTCACCCGCAGAATGTAAAAATAAAAATAATACGAAGCAATTACTTGATGAGTGCGAATCATTACCTGTCTGAACAATAGTATTTACTTGATTAACGCACCAAAAAGTTTCCTTAAAAACCGCGAGTGCGCAGGGCAAATCTCATTATTGAGTAGCTAACACTTAAAAAATATATAATTTTCAAAGCTGTAAATAATACAAAGATTATTGGAGTGTTTTACAAGACAATGTAAAATCAATGTACAAATTTTGAGTGAAGATGCTTAATCCTACACCCTTTTCAATACATATTCCAAGTCTCTTTATAAAGTGTTCATTGTATAGTGTTCACACTACAGTATATGTGTAATCCGCTAGACTAACAATCAATAGACTACATAACTAATGATTTTTTATCATTAATCAGGATTCACATTATCAAACAGCCAATATTAAAAAAAGATACTGAATATTGTGCATGTTTTTTATATATTTTTAATACTAGACATTTATTGGTTATCTGCAACCGGCTTATCATTACAGAATTTAATATCAGTGCATTCCAAATTATTAATAAATTGCAATCAGAGCCCAACACAGCACTCTAGGTTGTCATCGGTTTTGCCATGCCTAAGAACACCCTGTAACTGAAATAATGGAAAACGTGTAGTAGCTTATAGCTTATGTTCCCTTGGAAATTTCTTAATTAATTTGAAAATGCCACTATTTCAGCTGTAATTTAATGCATCATTTAAATCATAATTTAATTAGAAAAAATATTTAAATGATCATATTCAAATAACAAAAAACTAATTTTCACCCATAATTGGCACAAAAACTGTGATCAAGTTGGCAGGTGCTGGCCTACGTGTAAGTATTTTAGCAGCTTTTTAAGAGGGCAAAATTTAGCAGGTCTGTCAACATTTCAACACTTATTTTGCTTATTAATATTCATCAGTTTGAGGATCTTGTCACCTGCTCCCAAAAGCCTGGATAAGGGAAGCATTGAAATGATCCAGTGTTTTCTATTGCAAAGCAACTCCAGTCCAATTTTTTTTCTTCTTCTTCTGGATTTGTTTCAAAGATAGCCCATCTTTTCTCATGGAAATCAAGAAGTGAGTCAGCTAGTTGGGGATTAGAACAACAGATGGGAGGGAAAGGGGGTTTCTCCAAGCTGCAAACTTAAGTCTGTATTCGTTTTATCAGAGTTGTTTTTGAACAATCAGCACGTTGGGATTTGAAACACTGGCTTTAGTGGGCTTTAAGGGGGGGTTTGTAGGTCAGTGGACTAATCGGGAGCCAGGGGTGATATTCTGCAGCTCACATTGACCTCCATTACACTACTGTAGGACATTAGGAGAAACAGATAGTGAGGGAAAGAGACAGAGATACCCATTAGTCGCGCGTTTGAGCAACTCATTTCAGTACATTTCTGACCACAACCTCAGAGGCAGACTGTGAGCCGAATCTGCCCTTAGCTTATATGTAACGCAGCACTTCCATGGCCATAAAGCTCCAGGGAACTTATCAGCGCAGTGATCGTGTCAAATACACAGAGCGCTTTCAACTCTTCTAAAACATCCACTGACTCTCACAGCCCCACTGTAACTGGGATAGACATTCACAATTGGCTTGGAAAAAAAAAAAAAAAAAACACAGAACAAAAACATAAAAAGGACCTGACACATGGTCTCGATCCCTGCGGACACAAGCAGGCCATGCCAGATTTTCCACTCTGAAAACCTAGGCAACAGTATGTGTTCTAACAACCACTTCCAGCTAATACAGATCAGCAATTAAAGCTTTTTATTACCCAAAAATGTAATTTCGTCATCATTTGTTCAGCCTCTGTATGACTTTCTTTCTTTTGTGTGACCCAGAAAGTTCTGTTAAAAGTCCAAACTTTTTTTTATACAATAAAAGAGAACTAAGACATCCGCTAACACTTTAGACTGAGATTCACCTATTCTGTAGACTTTATATCCATCCCTGCTACACAACACCTGATAATAATTATCACGCAACGCTGAATACCTTGATTAGCTGGTTCAGGTGTGTTTGTTTGGGGTTGAAGCTGAAATCTACAGCTGCAACCTAATTCGCATATACTCGAGTAGGTACTACATTTAAATATGAAAAGCTATGTTCTATAAACTGGTGTGGCATGGTGGCTCAGTGGTTAGCACTGTGGCCTCACAGCAAGAAGGTTGCTGGTTCGAGCCCCGGCTGGGTCGGCATTTCTGTATGGAGTTTGCATGTTCTCTCCGTGTTCGCTTGGGTTTCCTCTGGGTGCTCCGGTTTCCCCCACAGTTCAAAGACATGTGCCGGAATAGTTGGTGGTTCATTCTGCTGTGGTGACCACTAGGGCTGTGCGATTTGGGGAAAATATCTAATTGTGACTTTTTTTAACAGATATTGCGATTTCGATTTGATTTGCGATTTAATTTTGTAGTCAAGCTTCAGCTCGATATTCTGTATCGTAGCTTTTTACTGCTAAAATGCAGTGAGTGCAAGTCAAAAAAAGATATTAACTTACTCCAACTTTTATTCAAATTTGTTTATAAATATTCAGCAATTAAACATTTTTTTTTTCTGGAGCAAACAGTATGGAGTTATGGCGTTAGTTGCCTTCCTGATGTTTTTTTCATATGGTGTAACAGCTGCAAACAACTCTGAAATTGTACTTTGCTGTTGCTTGCTAATAGATAAAAGCTGCGTCCCAAATGGCACACTATACACTATGTACTTATGCACTTACACACTCAACAGCGTAGTATATGTATGTAGTGTCGTCCCAAACGAAACACTGATGTTGTTTTACTAAGCGGAAATTTAAACCGTTTCCCTGACGACATTTGTTTATGGTTGCCAAATCAGTGAAATTAATGACCAAACTATCAAATAATACCTGCCATGAGTACAACCGCATTTACCATCGGGAGGCACTATAATCACTCTCGTAGGAGAATTTTGCTTTCACCATCCAAAATAAATAAAGGCTGTTTCTTAATTTCAAGAACGCAGAGAACGGACTTGCGTTCTTGTGGAGACCGGTCTTGCCAGGTGTCCTCGGAAGAACGAACTCGGGAGACCGCGAGAACACAGAAGGCGTCCTGTGAAAAATGAGATGCTATGTTCTTTCTGATGGTCACGTGACAGTCAATCGTTTTAAATGGAAAATTATTTAAACATTACAGATTTTATACAACGATTATTGTTTTTCCCCTTTTCAAAATATATACTCTGCATAAAAACATTATAAATATACGTTGCACAATATAAATAAAACAGATTTTAATACAAATTTCAGCAAACATACACCCTAAATGTGTTTATTCCTTTATTAAGATGTCTATGGTAATGTTTATATTCACCGTCTCATTTAGGAAAACTCCTGAGGTAAATAAGTGATATCTCTGAACTTTAATAATAAAATCTAAATAAAATGCTGCGCTTCCCACCTCCAGTCGCAATGACTTCTGGGACTTCTAGAGTGAGATCGGAGCTCAAGTCTGCATCAGTGCGTCCTCGATATCAAGAACACATCTGGGAAGTTTTACGCGTCCTCTGTTCTTGCGGTCTTGAGTATTGGAACTGAACTTTGGCAGCTTATGATGAAGTTACACGAGAACACGAGGACGCAAGACCGCTGAAGAATGAATATTGAGAAACAGCCCATGTTATCCAACATGTGCGCCCGACAGCTCCACCCCTTCCGCTACGTGAGCAAACCTGCGGCCGTTGAGTGCGTGAAGTGTCCAACATAATACACTTCATTTTACCTGTTGAATAAGTGCATCATCCAGGTAATTAAAGTGCACTAATTATTTTTTGAGTTTTCAGTGTGAACGCACTGCATACACTATTTATACTACAAAATGGCATAGAATAGTGCATAAGTATGTGATTTGGGATGCACCTTGAGTATTACTGGCAATACTTTTAGCTGACTTTTTAGCAAGTCACTCCCTCATATAGCCGCCTGTGGTGCTTTTTTAGGTTCTGGTTGTTGTATTTTCTTGTGCTGTGGCAACATTTCTGCTACAGCTCTTACAAATGACCTGTTTTTGTTTAGTGTCAGTGACTTTGAAACCACAATATTCCCATATTACCGACATGCTGTTTTTCTTTGATATAAATATGTCTATTAATGCTTCTGAAGCAGCAGACACCATCATCCCACTTGTCCGCACTTTCCTGCTTGTTTGTTTTATTGTGGGCTTTCCGCATAGTTCGGTTGCACAATTCTGATTGGGCAGAACGAAAGTGTGCTCACTTAATTGGCTAGTAAGCCTGTCACACACAGACGGCAGTCCCGCATTTGCTCCGGGTAGCGGAAATTATATAATACATATTTCAAGAGTTCAGACTTAGATAATGCTCGTCTATAATAGTAGGTTTGGCATGCTGTCCCGAGAGAGAATCCTGAGCTCGGACATAGATGAGCCCAAGGTTCCCGCCTGGTCAATGAGCATTAGGAGGGATACGAGATCAGGTATTTCTCGAGTGCCCCCGTTTATACTTTGGCTAATATGATTGATTCAGTGTGTATGTGTTAAGTGCTTGTGACTGTTATTACAATTTGTTTATGTGCATGTTTTTAGACTGTGGGAGGAAATGGGAGGACCCAGGGAAAACCCACGCGAACACGAGGAGAACATGCAAACTCTGTGCAGGGAGTGCCGACTGGTTCAATTAGAACTTAAACCTTTGGCCCTCCTGCTGCGAGGCAGCAGCATAAATCTGTCCAAAAACAAAGATGGAATGATGTTTATGCAGGATATTTATAGTAGTTTTAGAATGATCTGATAGGCTAGCTAATGATTAGCGATAAGAATCAGCTGTAGTCAATCATATCACATGCTCCTCTCGAAATTAAGCCGCGGTCACGCTGGAGTTTTCCCTCCATAGACTTCCATTCATACGTGGAAACGCAGGGTCATGCGTCAGATTTCGCAAGTTGCTGTGGTGCAAAGTTCAAACTTGGTGAACTCTGACCTGCGAAATCGCATCTCTTGACTGGGTGAGACCAATCCAGGATCAAAACATGACCTCTCTGAACAGAAATTTAAAACATAAAGCAATCGCTCACTTTTTTTAATGTCTAATCACCTTGTTTAATCCCGCCCCTTTTCGCAGCGCCGTACGACAGAATTTAGCAAGCTCAAACTCTAGTGTGACTTCGGCTTAAGTTTGTGAAACTTCACATATTTCATATCGTAGCCTCTTGTGATTAGCAATTAGCAAGGTTTTAAATCGCAATTGCGATTCGATTTCAATTAATCGCACAGCCCTAGTGACCACTGATAAATAAGGGAAGCTGAAGCTGAAAGAAAATGAATGAATGAATGAATGAATAAATTTTCTATATACTGTAGTATATATGTGCAAAACATTGTCACCCCCAACTCATCACATGTTAAATGTTTACTTTAGAAAAACTCATATCCCAATAAAGTAAAAAATATTACATTGATATTATCTATCAATGTATAGCATGACATGTAAATGAGTGGGCATGGCTAACCCATAAGATTTGTGCATAAGCCTGAGACTAAGGGATAAGCAGACTCGAGCACTTGTAGTAAGATCAGGTCAGAAGTCTGAGGTGAAATTTGACCTGTATTTAATTTGAATTGTTGTGGTTTACAGAATTAAAACTGTGAATGTCAGTACGGAATGGCTCAGCGTAATGTTACAATTTCCCTCAGTAAGTTAAACAGTAAGGCTAACAACCTCCTGCAGGTCGTAATGACCACCTGGTAGCACGACTGATTCACATTAAACTGGTGATTTTAAAATAGAATACACAAATACATTAAGTTATGTCATAAAATGCTTAGCCTTGTTTGATATGTTGGTCAGAATATATGAAAAAAGGATTGAATTATTGACTGTGCCACTAATCATTCAGAGCTGAATTCAGTATTTGCTCTATTAATCCCTTTTCTTCACAATATTGCTCCCAAGCAGTCTTTGCTGGGTCCTATGTCTGCCCTATAATAATTTTATTCAGGGCATGCTGTGTTACACTAAGGGAAAAAAAGTTAGTTTATCAAGGAACAAAGCATCAATTGGGGTCATAAAAGCACAAGTCTGATTTTCAATTGTTTCACGAATCTAGCTCACAAAAGTACAATAAAAACCTCAATCTTGACACTGTAAATCAACACTTCTCAAAAACACACACACAAAAAAAAGATCAGCTCCGCCAAAAGGAGCTCGAAAATATCTGCAAAAAAATCTATTATTAACACATTATTTTTCCAAATAAAAGAAAAGAAAATGTATTTAAGTTTCTTCATTGTAACCATTTTTGTTGATTTTCTGGAATAACTACATATTTAAATGTGCTGTGAAATATACTATTATCTTGACAAAAAGGAATTTTGGTTATACTGCTCACATCATTCGTCAGTTGCATCCCATTCAGAAAGTCTACCCTGTGGTCTCAAGGGATAGTAAAGTGTCCATTAGATCTGCACTTCAGATTCTTGCTGGAAGCAGTAGTACTTCTTGCTGTTTATTGAATAGTATGAATTCGGATATACTATTCAGCTCTCATAACTTTTACATACTCAATATACTGTATAGTAGGGAAGTATGCAATTTTAGGGAATAGATACTTTCTTTAGACAATCTGTTGATTTTGTTGACTAGACATTCTGTTGTATGCAACTATGCATACATCAATGCAATGATGAAAAATACTGTATCAATGCAATGCAATAAAAAATAATAGCTATATTAGTATTTCTAATAGGCTAAAATTTGCCTTGGATACAAATATCACGGTTTCACTGTATTGTGATTACTGCTCTAAAATTTATTATTTTTAAATGTCTGGGTAAAAACTAAACCTTTTTTCCCTTTTGAACACAATATATTTTCTTTTGAGAAACATTTCAAATATGTTGGAGCAGTAAAAATGGCTAAATAATTCAAATGAAACATTGACTTCTGCTGTCTTCATTAGTTTAAAAAACAGATGTCTTTACCATTTAAAACAGCATGTTTGCATGTCTTTTCTGCTGGAGTGTTGTCCTAAAAAACTAAGAAACAGAAAATCTTACATATAGTGTATAGGAACGGTTTAACAGAAGATTTTGGCAGTTTTAAAACCTTGAATTCGACGGTATATCTTTAAAACGATTATCGTCCCATGCCTAATTTCTAATAATTAATATGTGTACAAGATGCAACAAGCAAACTTTTGTAGCTGAGAACAGAGTTAATACAATCCCACAAAAGCACCAATGCTAGTAATGTGGTGTGTGATCAACCAAAAACGCACAAAGTATCACAGATGCAGCAGATCATTTTTCATAATGCAGTGCAACCAGAGCAATGTCTAATGCAAACAAGCAAAGCTGAAGATGATACGGTGTGTGTAATTTATTGACAACACAATTTTAAGATAGTTTAGGGTGTTAAATTATACCACAAATACGAGTAAACGGAAAAATGGCAAACCTTAGCAAGTCACATAGTGATTTGATTAAATATAATAATAATGCCAGCCACAAATATAATTGCGTCCATGCCTTTATGCTAATGTTACACAACATGTCTTACTGACAAGCAAACCTGTCCCTTTTTTTGGTACTAAATATTTAGATTTGAGAATATAGTTGGATAGATGAACAAAACCCATCACATTTGTGAAGGTTGCCAGAAGGTATACCAGATGAAAATACTCAGGAAATGTGACAAATTTGTCAGCGCATCTGAAAAGGAAACATGGAATTTCAAAAAATAATAATTAAAAAAAAAATGCTTTGTTTTGTTGTTTTGATAAGTTGAACAGCTTTGTTGTGTATTTTATTGAGATTTGCATTTTTCTGAATTGATTTTTTTTCTACTTAAGTACCTCAATTTTGTTGTTTCCTAATGGGGATTTGCAGATCTCATGTTACTCATTTTTATCTATTATTTATTTGATTATTAATAAAAAAATGTAAGTGTTTGTATACCTGATGTTTTCAGAGTGTACAAAGGAACATACCTGGTGGTGTAGTATAATATCTTTATATTGATTAGTTATCTCATCATAGACGAGATTTAGGTATCAGGAAATACTATATCGCTGTCTGAGAAAATCAATATCAGATCATTTCATGACAAGAAGTCTGATTTACACCCCTAATTGCAACTGCATGTCAAATACAAGTCAGGGCATTTCACACTTGAACTAGTTACACTAATGGTCATTCTAAAGCCCTGGTAAACAGAATTATAGTTATAATTATTTCCGATTTCACACAGTTGATACAATGTACATTCCTCAACACTGGATTTATGCAGTGTCAGTGTCACTGATTGGATGAATGCAGCACACAACCGGGTATACATAATGGCTCATGTACTGTATAATAGGTGACCATAGACCACAAATCATTAAAATCTCATGTTGCATATTTTGGACAATAGACATTTTCCAACACAGGCTCATTCTGAAAACATAGCCCTATATACATTTCTGGAGATTGCGAATTATGTAGCCAGAAGTACATATGGATGAATTTGGTTTTATAAACGAACGCTACGGGGCGGTATGATGCCGTTCCTTTTCGCGCTTACCAGCTGACCGCTTACCTCCGTGTGGACGCTTCCCTGCTGTTACAAGTTCGTCCAGTTAGCTTGCCATGTACGTCAGCGGACTTGAGACGCAGAGATAAGTCGACCACAACGATGGCGTTCAAGTCCAGTAAAAAACTGTTCCAGAAAGCGGGTAAGATAAAAAAAAAGAAGCCAAAAAATAAAATAAACACGTAAATAACATGGTGAGAATGTGGTAAAATCTGAAAAGATGGTAAAAATCTGGCGAGGGCTTTTCTTTTTCTGGATTGCTTTTAAAAACTGACCTTTGGGTTTAGGGAAGTGGATGAGCGGCTCCATCGGTGCTTTTAAAAACACTATTGGTTGGGTTTAGGAAAGCAAGGACGATGGGTCAGTTGATCAGTCAGTCAGTTAGTCAGTCAGTCATTCAGTCAGTGGCCTCTGCAAAAAAACGTAGCTCCTTTGGCGTATTTGGCGTTCTCTAGCAATGTATATAGCGGTACATATTCATAATGAGCCCGGGTTGACATTTTCCTTTGTTGCCGAAAAACTATTATAATAGTGAGTAATTATAAGTAAAGATCATGGTCCATTAATATAATTTGTACATTTCTTGCTTTAAATATATCAGAACTCAATTTCAGACTAGCTAACAACTTCATCTGCACAGCTTTTAAGGTGATTTTCTCAGTATTTAATTTCTCAGATTCCAGATTTTCACATTGTATATCAATGTAATTTTGTTCGATACTAACAGACCATACATCAATGGAAAACCTACATATTTGACATTCATATAATGCATAAATCTGTTTCCAATAATTGACACTTATGACTGGTTTTATGGTCACATACCCCCCACAAATCCCTCATTTAAAAATAAATATTTTCTATGGGATGCTTTACAATATTATATTTGAGCATATACATTAGTTTAGTCAGTGCTAAAGCCAAATCTGGAGCTAATCTAACAAAATAACTTGAAATAATGGTTCAAAAATTAGTAGCCCAAATTTTTATGTCAAGAAAAAATTGCAAAAATCAAGAGAAACAAAAAAAAAATACATTTTTGATGGATTTTTGTAGGTTGTATTTTTTTTTTTTTGGAATATTTTGAATTAATTTAAATGTATTATCTTTTCATTTTTAAGATGTTCTGTGACTAAAATGTTATTTTAATAAATATATCTGTTTAATAAATCTATTTTGTTTAAATGCACCAAAATACATTGCCTATATTCACTGAAAAATGGAGAAATATATTCATTTTCAAAATGGGGTGTACTCAAATATGCTGAGCACTGTATATATGTATATATATGCAGATGGTACTACTATGTTTTTTTTCCTAATGTTTTTAATTTTTCTAAACATTATTGCAAAGTTACAATCTCCAAATAGCTAGCACTCAATCATTTCTTTTCACAAGAATCTTTAGCCTGGGATTCAATAGATGTTTACACTGAACTGTTTATACAGTTATGTTAAACCTAAAAAACACAGATATAAAACATTTCATCATATATTTATAACTTTTATATCCCTGATATTTTCAGGTTTTCCTCAAAAGTATAAACAACACAATGTCATCTACACATCTACAGAAACCCAGGCTAAATATTGTTATGAAATGAAATTATTCAGTGCTAGTTTTCTGTAGACACTGTTAGCACCAGTTTTTTTTGGCAACACTTTCACAGTACTGCAATTGTGTTTGCTGCTTCCTAAAGAAGGCTTTCTGTGATCACACATTGTCTATTAATACGTCATAATGGCCATTGTAGTGACCATTGCTTCTTTGAACTCAAACATCAACTAAAGCAATAGCTCTGGGAACATTATGAGTGGCTGTTATAACTCAAACCTTTTCAGTTATTGAAATTCAGTCCGACTTGTGATGAAGGCCCACACACACACACACACACACACACACACACACACACACACACACACACACACACACACACACACACACACACACACACACACACCACACACACACATACACACACACACACACACACACTTTAAAACAAGAAAACAGGCTTTGATTAAAGATACATCTATGCCAACTTGGAGATAAATCACAGTCTTATTGCTGGCAACTATCCAGTATGTTTGTAATGACCCGACGCACACAAACATTTGCATACACTAGAGCTGGATCCATATCCACATTTTGGCTTGATTACGATATCAGCCTCTGTTTCCTCAATATTGATACTAAATCAATACTTTATGCTACAAACAAACTGCCTCGGGTGTGAAATGAAGCTAAAGCCGTGCATAGATTCAGTCAAATATAAATAATTTACAACTAATCTCATATTTTTGTTTTTGCAGATAACATTGCTGCCTTCAGTTCATTTCTAAAGAAAGAAAACAAAACGTCCAACCAATTCATTAGGATAACAAACCCTGCAGAATGTTTCTGTTTCAACAGAACACAAAATCCAAACACTAATGCATAGCTCTAATTAAAAAAATATATATATAAATATATATATATATATATATATATATATATATATATATATATATATATATATATATATATATATATATATATATATATATATATATATATATATATATAGCGATGTTTACCACACTTATGGAAGAAATAGATTTAGCTTCTGGAGTCTGATGGTCTCCTCATTAATGTTTTATAAAAATATATTTCATCCTTGGGTGTTGACAATAATAAAAAACCCTCCACACAAAGAGTGCAAATGACTTTTCTAAACTTCCCATCTGGATTTGATTCGTAGTTAAATTACAGAATGAAATGGTGATAATGTCAAATCTGCTAAGTGCTTAAAAACACATTTAATGAATCTCATGGGTAAATGCATTAACATACGCTTCACGTCACACTTTCTGCACTAGCGAACTGCGCTGAATAGCAACACACCGTCATTCGCCTCGGGTGCCAAAATATCATAGTGATATTACATGTTGTAGCTTTACATTTTGTATTAATTTTACGATAAAACACAAATTGATTACATAGAATTGAAAAATGATGACTGGATAAATACTACACCAAAGCTGTTCACACCAAGGATAATAACTACAATGTATACAGTAGGTGTAATAATACATTCATATTATGATTCTAAATCATGATACTGAACTCATAATATGATTCTATCACAATATTTTAAACCAAAAGAGGAATGTAATTATCATTGTTATTTCTAAGACATACAGTGGGTTAAAAAAAGTTAACTACCTGACAAAAGTATTATCGCCTATCCAAGTTTTTAGGAACAACTTGACTTCTAGTTGATCATTTGGTATCAGAAGTGTCTTACATGAAAGGCGAAGCCTCTAGATTTCGCTATTTTACAAAAATAAACTACGATCATGCCTTGATTTTTAATGATTTAATTAGGACAGTAAGGTCTGACTTTGCTGAGACAAAAGTCTTGTCACTTAAAAGAAATAATGTACAGTATATAATATAAAGTCATGGTGCAGTGGAAAAAGAATTACTATTGTGTATGACTCCCATGAGCTTGGACGACTGCATCCATACGTCTCTGCAATGACTCAAATAACTTAACAATAAAGTCATCTGGAATGGCAAAGAAAGCGTTCTTGCAGGACTCCCAGAGTTCATCAAGATTCTTTGGATTTATCTTCAATGCCTCCTCCATCTTACCCCAGACATGCTCAATAATGTTGATGTCTGGTGAATGGGCTGGCCAATCCTGGAGCACCTTGACCTTCTTTGCTTTCAGGAACTTTGGTGTGGAGGCTGAAGTATGAGAAGAAGCGCTATCCTGCTGAAGAATTTTCCCTCTCTTGTGGTTTCTAATGTAATGGGCAGCACAAATGTCTTGATACCTCAGGCTGTTGATTTTGTCATCCACTCTGCAGATCTCTCGAATGCCCACATACTGAATGTAACCCTAAACCATGATTTTTCCTTCACCAAACTTGACTGATTTCTTTGAGAATCTTGGGTCCATGCGAGTTCCAATAGGTCTTCTGCCGTATATGTGATGATTGGGATGCAGTTCAACAGATGATTCATCAGAAAAATCTACCTTCTGCTACTTTTTTAAATGATCAACTAGAAGTCAAGTTATTTTTTGCTGCTCTTACAATGACGACAAGACTTTTATCAGGTAGTGTACCGCTAACTAAAATGCAATCACAGTTCTAATCACAAGCCATGTCAAAATGACAACATTAAAGAGTTGATTAATCCAAAATTGGATGACTTTATGACCATTTTGAGATTTTTTTAATTGTGGAATGGGCTTTAAATGGGGGAAATAATCTCTAAGGTTTCATAAAAATATATTCATTTTTGTTTGGAAGATGAAAACAATATGAGGGTTAGTACATGATGACAGAAATTACAGTTTTGGGTGAATCATACCAAATAAATTCTGCAAGCTAATTTAGCTCACTCTAAGCAAAAAGTCTATATTAAATCATAATGGTTACATCACCAATACATATTGTCTTGATATAATGATATATTGTTAGCCTCCAACTCCAACTAATAGTTCATAAAATAGTCCAAATTAAAAAAAGAATAGCAGAGTCCACACAAAACCCTTGCAAAGGTCTCCTGCAATGCCTTGGAATTCACAATGTTGTTCAATGACGTAATTCCAAAATGAAAATGAAGGAAGGGTGGGGCATATTGGGCAGTTTCTCCTTTTAAATAGCCAATGGCATTAAAGCCCACTCTGACAGCTCATGGCAGCCATATGCGTCCCTCTAACCATTTCTCTACTCTAAAATATAGCATTCGGTGAAGAATTCAAATGGGTCTAATATATTTTCTGCTCTGTGCTCACGTGTCTCTAGAAAATAGCAGGCTGTATGTGCATGCTGTGTCAGTTTGCATAATAAATGAACCAAAACCAGATTTCATTAACCACAATAGTAAGCATATTCACACTGTCTAAATTATGTCTAAGAGCATTTGATTGGTCTGAAGATAAGATACATAGCTGAAGTGCATGTTGATGTCATGAAAAGCTCTTATCCTTATAAACTACTTGTAAAACTGCAAGTTTTAAATGCTCAAGTCTCCTAAATGCAATTTCTTGCATTGTTTTGGAGCAAAATAGCTTATAGATAATCTTAAAGGAGCATTCAACTCTTTTGGAACTAAGCTCATTTACTTTAAGCTCATACAAATCCCCTAAAGTTGTTTATTACTATTTATGAATCTATGCAGCCAATTTCCATGGCTGGAAAACTTACAGTATCTTAGATAATTAAATTGGATTATAACAACTTTAAAATTTTCTTAGTACACAATGTATCTGCAGAAGAGTCAAGATGTAAATAGGAAATTTATAAAAACTCTTTTTTATCATGTTTAAATGAGATGCTAATGGTCTAATCTGATTCAATAATCTATGCTAAGCTAAGTTAAAAGTGCTTCTGCCAGACCCAGAGATCAACTGAATATATTAAAAATGGTAAAGCTTAACTGTTTAACTTTATGAGAGTTCTAAAATGAGCCCATTTCCCACAAAAGGGGAATGTTACTTTAAAGGGCACCTATTTTACCCCTTTTTCAAGATTTAAGATAAGTCTTTTGTGTCTCCAGAATGTATCGGTAAAGTTTCAGCTCAAAACACCCATCAGGTTATTTATTATCCCTTTCAGAATATTGGAATTTTCAGCTCAGTACATTGTAGCTGGTTTTGTTGCCTGTGCCTTTAATGCAAATGAGCTACTTCTCCCCACCCACTGTTCCCACGTGCCTATCAGAGTGTGTCTCCTTCTCCGGCTGCGTCAGATAAACTTCACAGTGACAGACATGAAGGAAGCAGATCTCATGTAATGTTTGTAAAAAAATCCTACCGCAGGAACTTTCCCAATGATTATTTGATGTATTTGTTGTTGATAATTCAAGCCTTTCTGCAATGATGAGTCATGGACACACACACAGTGCGTGTGTTTAACTTTGCACTGTTTTTGCTTGGCAAATGTGACAGGATACATCCACTGCTGTATAGATATCTGTTGTGTTAATGTACAAAATAAACCTGATTTAGCATCCTCAAACGGGGATTGAAGCGTCTTCTTTTATAATTGTACTGACACACGGCTGTGGTGATGAATTACAGCAACTTTACCGTCTTTAACTTTAATTCAAACATGTTTTTAAAATGTTTTAAACTTGTAAAACTCATTCTTGATCACATTTAATGACTGAGAGTAACAATACATTTGGAATTTAGAATTCATCTGACTTTCAAGAACTAAAAACTGTAGCGCATGCTTATAATCAAAAACTCATTGTGTTTTGGTGTGAATGCTAGTTTGGCTATAGTTAAAATGGCTCTTGGAAAATCACTTAAATTTTGCTACTACATTTTTTTAGTCATGATAGCCTGCATACAAAAACACTTATCAAAGCCGTCACATTTGACTGACTTCTGTTCATATTTCAGTGAAAGTGTTTACTCATTGGTCGAAATGAGAGATTGATTGAAACTTGAAACCACCTAACAAGGAGACACTCAATCAGCCTGAAACATTATTAAAACATCAAACGACTTCAACACTCCTCCCCTCTCATTCAATTGCACACAAAGGCAAAACACACTTCATTTTCTCTGGTGCTCTCCCACACGTACACTCACACATGCTAACACACACCCACAGCACCATCTTCATAGTTAATACATCAAACGGCATTAGCTCTCAGTATTGGAAGGCCTCAGACAGACATGTTTCTGACAGACCGTGATCTCGCTCTGCCTTTCAAACACACACACACACACTCGCACATATACACAATCTGCTGCCAGTGTGTAGGCTGTATCTGTGTTTCTAGGCTTGTGTAATATCAAGTTGAAAGTGACGTGCTGTCTAACCTGCCAGTATAAACTGCTTTGGGAAGAGCGGATGAAAAAACTGACAAACGTTGAGATTCGAAAGCTCCAACTTTTGAAAGCTCGTCGAAATCTATAAGGCTTCATTATCATCGCTTATTATCGCTGTCCATCAAAGTCGGAGAGAAAATGCGTCAGTGTTTACAAAAGCATCACGCTTTACATACATGGCGAGCATATCCATATTCATGAGTATATCTTTTTATTCGTTTGCAATGAAGGTTTGGATTAGAATGCTCCCGAACAAGCTTTATTGGCTCTTAAACCCATAAAGGCCTTTGGCGTCTAATGAAATGACCAGGTGGTCCATTAGATTTCCCCTCAAAAAAAGACATTAATTAGTTCATGAGCTGAATAAAACTCGGTGTAATTAACACTGATGGACGGAGCTCTCGTCCATTCCCCCTTTTCATGGAAAACAGCGGGTGTTGTCCGTCCTCTTTTATTTCATCAGCGCGGTAATTATGCTATTGATATTCATTATTAGTTTTCAAACAAGCCTTTGTGCGCGCGGCAGGGTTGTTAAATCTAGGTAGCCAAAAATAAACAAGCTCCTTTATGGAGCCGCTTCAACGCTCCACCCAAGTCTGGCCGAGCTTTCTTAATTTTCAGCGTCGATTTGCTCTATTCCACTTCAAATGCAGGAATAAAGGAGACGTTTGCTGTGTTCCGCCTCAGCCGCAGCTCTCAGTAGACATTAGAAAGGAATACCGGTGCACTATGAAGTCCTAAATGCGCCCTGACAATCTGAGACCCACTTGTTATGCCATCTTGGTATTAACACTGACACAGTACTATTTGGAAGCTGAAGTGGTGTTATCTTCAATTACCTGATCATTCTCTGAGTGAGCAGGTAATCCATGGGAAAGAGTGTTTGGCTTTAAGGATAGAGAATGTGTCGACAGCGTCTCTGTTTTTTCGTTCTGTTTTCCCCGTCCTCCTCCTCTGCGGACACGTTTCATTAGCCTAAACCAGCTGCGGAAGGAAACTCATTGCGATGACACTTAGTAGATGGATTTCTCGTGTTTGAGAGCCATCCGGAGAGAGTTGCTTCGGCCTTGGACGTGGGTGTGTGGGTGGGTGCGAGTGTAAATGCATAAATGCGCCGGTCGTTTCTGGAAAGCAAGGAGCACACACAATCACATCACATGAATGCACTCTGGTGTCTCTGGAGCATCTGAAAAAGAAATGAGTTTGGGCCATTATCTTTAACCCTCCGACAGTGCAGACACAACATCTTCTCGGATATAACCCGTTGAAGTCCTTCCCCCAAGACTGCGTTCAATAACGCAGCTCCTAACATCAGATTAATGAGCCCTGCCTGGCATGTGCACCAAACTCGCTCTTAATAACAGCACATTTTTTGTGCTCTGCAGAACAACGCAGACCAATTTAGCAGAACTGAAGCAGCCTGAATTCACCATAAATCTCCTCCATCATTTGGCCTGCCGCCGTGCTATCTTTATGGGGATGGCAAGATAGCCAGGCGAATCTCCCTGGACCTATTTGCCATCTACTCAGCTGACTAAAGGTGTTTCAAGGAGCGCGTACATGCGAGCGTCTGTCGAGGCACTGTCTGTCTCTCCTTATTGCCACCCACGAGAAAATGAGAGGCTTGATTTAATTTCCACTTTGTTTTCGGTGATCTGTGTCATTCCAGTTAAAGATGTCGCATGTCTGCGGACCCATCTCACCTCCGGCGGCTCGCTGACATTTTCAGAGCTGCTTTCATCAGTGTCTTTCTGACAGGCTTTTCTTTTCTCGATGCTTCCCGTAAACATATAAGGCGAACATGTGAAAAGACACAGCCCCTTGCGCTTTACCAGAGTTCCTATCAAAGAAGCCCACATTAACTTGTCAAGCTAAAAATAAATAATGTATCGAATTTAAATAAAAGTCAGAGACGCCAATGGTGGCGGCAAGCGTGGCAGTGCTTTGATCCACTTCATCAAATATAGAGCGTGCCTTTCCCCCTCTTCCACTCTCCCTCGCATTCTGTCTATCTATATTGAGCCCGCTCTCTCTGCATTGTTTAAATGACAATCCTGGGGGGAAAAGGTTTTGGAACTGATAAAAAAGAAAAGCTTTTCCCACCTTCCAAATCTTGCCTTTTCTTTTTTTCTTAATTTGCATGGACGTCTGATGTGGGGATAAGTCACATGAAAGGCAGTGGCATTTTCAGGTGAGCTAGATAATGAAGAGGATGTGAAGAAGGGCTGCAACTGCCAGCATCTTTCCACTATGAATGGCGGTCCGGTGAATAATGCTTCCATTTCCCTGCTGGCATTTTAGTGGCATTTTGATGTGAGTGCGTCAAGGGTCCCAAGAGAGAGGGGAGTAGAAATCCAATAGAGATAAAACTCCCTCTTCTCCGACTGCATTTATAGCTATGCCAAACATCAAAGATCAATATCAATGCTTGGTCTTCAGTTGGTTGATGAGGGAGAAGTATCGCAAAAAAAGCAACTTCTAAGACTTATAAGAAGATCTAATCGATTGTGATGCGTAAGGCTTCATTTACGCTCTTTGTACTCACCTTAATGCTTTATGATCATGTGTGAATTTAAAGTGGGGGCTCATAATTTGGTAGGTTCTCTTAGGATGCTTCTCAAGCCTCTGCAAAGGGTTTTTGCTGGGCTTGTTTTCAATGGTTACGTAATGGGGATCGAGCGATGCCTTGTGACTGAAAAAGAGAGAGGAAGAAGAGAGAGAGTGTGTGTGAAGGAGAGAGAGGTTTCCTTCCTTTCCTCTTGCTTTATTTATGAGGGCTGCTGGTGCTCTCATGGCTCTGATTCATGAATGGAAGCGAGAGAGGAGAGTAGAAGAGAGGAGTGTGCACTGTGAGCCACTCCGGATACCACTTCCCAGCTTACTATACATTGCCAATTCAGAGTGTGTGGGTTTGCTCACCTGATTATGCTATGGAGCTTTAGGTTCCTTTCAGTTGGTGTTACATTTGTTTTCAGAATTTAAGTGTTAGTTCACTCAAACATTTCAATTATGATATTAATTGTTCACCCTCATGCCATTCAAACCCCCAAGATATTTTAGATGAGGGGTCACCAACCCTGTTTCTAGAGATCTACACTACCTGACAAAAGTCTTGTCGCCTATCCAAGTTTTAGAAACAAGAAATAATAACTTGACTTCTGGTTGATTATTTGGTATCAGGAGTGGCTAATATGAAAGGCGAAGGCCTCTAGATTATGCTTATTTTACCAAAATAAAATATGATCATGCCTTGATTTTTAATGATTTAATTAGGACAGTAAGGTCTGACTTTGCTGAGACAAAAGTCTTGTCACTTAACAGAAATAATGTACAGTATATAATATAAAGTCATGGTGCAGTGAAAAAAGAATTACTATTGTGTATGACTCCCATGAGCTTGGACGACTGCATCCATACGTCTCTGCGATGACTCAAATAACTTAATAATAAAGTCATCTGGAATGGCAAAGAAAGCGTTCTTGCAGGACTCCCAGAGTTCATCAAGATTCTTTGAATTCATCTACAATGTCTCCTACATCTTACCCCAGACATGCTCAATAATGTTCATGTCTGGTGACTGGGCTTGCCAATCCTGGAGCACCTTGACATGCTTTGCTTTCAGGAACTTTGATGTGGAGAATTTGCCCTCTCCTGTGGTTTCTAATGTAATGGGCAGCACAAATGTCTTGATATCTCAGGCTGTTGATGTTGTCATTCACTCTGCAGATCTCTTGCACGCTCCCATACTGAATGTAACCCTAAACCATGATTTTTCCTTCACCAAACTTGACTGATTTCTGTGAGAATCTTGGGTCCATGCGGGCTCCAATAGGTCTTCTGCAGTATTTGTAATGATTGGGATGCAGTTCAACAGATGATTCATTGGAAAAATCTACCACTTTTACAAATGATCAACTAGAAGTCAAGTTATTAGTTTCTCTTACGACTGGGATCGACGACAAGACTTTTGTCAGGTGGTATACTTTACCTTCCTGCAGAATTCAGCTCCAACCATGATCAAACACAACCTAACAAATTAATCATAATCTGAAGCAGCACTTGATAATTACAGAAAGGTGTTTTTGGTCAGGGCTACAACTGAAATCTGCAGGAAGGCAGCTCTTTAGGAACAAGGTTGATGACCTCTGTTTAAGATTAAATCAAAAGCATCTCATACTCCATAGCCACTCCGGATACCACTTCCCAGCTTACTACACATTGCCAATTCAGGGTGTGTGGGTTTGCTCACCTGATTATGCTATGAAGCTTTAGGTGCAGAGTTCCTTTCAGTTGGTGTTAAATTTGCTTCCAGAATTAAAGTGTTAGTTCACCCAAACACTTCAATTGTGATATTAATTGTTCACTCTCATGTCATTCAAACCCCCAAGATTCATTTTCAGAACACAAATAAAGATATTTTAGATAAGGGGTCACCAACCCTGTTCCCTAGAGATCTACTGTACCTCCCTGCAGAATTCAGCTCTAACCATGATCAAACACAACCTAACAAATTAATTATCACCTGAAGAAGCATTCGATAATAACGGAAAGTTGTGTGTTTGGTCAGGGTACACCTGAAATCTGCAGGAAGGTAGATATCCAGGAACAAGGTTGGTGACCCCTGTTTAAGATTAAATCAAGAGCATCTCATACTCCATAGACAGCAATGGTCCACACTCACTCAAAGTCCAGATAGGTATCAAAACAGTCCATATACCTTTAGTGGTCCAATCGGAATATTTACAAGAATACTTGCACATAAAAGAATGCTTGCACATAAAACAAAAATAATGCATTTATTCAACAGATTCTTCACCTCTGTGTCACTATAGGGTATGCATTCCTGTGCATTATTTTTAAAAGAGAAAGTTGGGTATTTGGTATACATCAGTGCACACAGCTCATAAATACATACAATATACTGACATTGAGGAGAAGAAACTGTGGAATACAGTCATTATTTTAGTTTTATGTGTGCACAAAGTATATTTGTAGCTTCATCATTTTCCAACTGAACCACTGAAGGCATATTGCCAAATGGATATTTTGGTACAGTATCTTCCTGTACTTTGAATGAGTCTATGGAGGATCAGAGAGCACTTGGATTCAATCTAAAATATCTTAATCTGTCTTCCAAAGATGAAGGTGATTTAGTGCTTTAAGTAATTGAGATACAAGTAAAAATCCTATCTGCATGAATAAGGGAAAGTCAAAACCTCCCAGTTTTGTTTTGGTTTATATTCCAAAAATGTGTCTGAAATAAACCAGTAAGCAGTGCTATCACAAATCTCTTTAGCTCCAGATATGCTACAAAATTGCATTGTTATATCAGGCTTGGCCAGTTAATGTAAGTGCACGCACAAACTGTATCAAAAAGCCAATAGTGCAGTTGGGTTCTGGAACAAAAAATCATATTCATTTTCCCCATAGAGAAATAGATTTTGAACAGTTCTGTATAAACATTCTAAGACAGACCAATGCGCCTCAAGGTTGTTAATCAATGGGGCTCCTGATGTCAACTTTATTTTTTAAAAAATTACTTAATAGCCAGATTCAACAGCAGTGAAGAACATTTCACAAGTCCTAAAGAAAAATGTGTACCAATCATAGAATCAAAGCAGGGGCTGTCCATTTATTACTTACAGAACACTAATTAAATACATCTAAAGTGCCACTTAAAGATGTCAAGAGTCAGCTGTAAAATAAAAACATTAAAATACTTTTGCAATAGTAAAGATAAATAAAAATGAAGTGTTTACTGAATTAAGCCTGTCTAGTACTAAAAAGTGTACAGTATGTTACTATAGAACCAAACAAGTAAACAAACCTAAAAGCACTGCAAACCCCTAAATAACTCCCCAAAATAACTAAATAGACACTTTAAAATCTAATTCAATGACCCAGCATTCTGGCGATGCTTACATTTACTTTACATTAAAGACAATGTTGGCATATTTTGTGTGTATTTGTCCTTTCCGCAAAGATAAGAGAAGTTATTATTTGTTTGTTAATGGTATGAGATATTATCGCTATTTGTTTACAGAAAGCAGCATTATTAGTTTAAAGTTTTCTTTTATCATTACATTTTTAACATTTTTAAAACTCTTAGTATTTATATCACAATGGAACGTCAAAGTGCACTTTTTCAGACATTTCAGCATATTGTAAATTGTGTTAGTACAATTCACATAATCACACAATATCCCTTTTACTACACAAACTAAGTGTTTCATATATAAACATCCTCAGTAAGTGAGCTACTCTATAACTATCAAATTTTGGATTGCATCTCTTGTCATTCAGTTTAATACATTTGTCTATCAGTTAATTTAACCTTTTTTAACCTTTTTAAATCTGGGAAATTTGAGCATTTAGGACTATGTAGCTGGCTTTGTTGCCTGTGCCTTTAATACAAATGAGCTGGTTCTTCCCGCCCACCATTCCCCTGTGCATGTCAGAGCCATAGACTTCACGTAGATAAACAGCACAGTGACAGACAGGAATTAAGCAGATCTCCCTTACTACAGTAAAAACTTTCCTAACTGTTATTTGATATATTTTTGTGGAGTTAATTCAAGCCTTTCTGCAACGATGAGTCACAATGACGTTATAAAGTTTGCATGGCAAATGTGACAGAATACAGGTTAATATACACTGCTGTATGAACATCCGTAATGTTAATGTACAAAATAAACCTGATTTAACGTCTAATTTTCTAATTGTACTAACACTATGCAGTTGTGGTAATGAATTTACTGTTTTATTACAAACATGCACTGTTTTAAAAATGTTTTAAATTGTAAAACTCATTCTTGAGGTGCAGATGATCAGAGAGAGCTGAGATCTTTTGATCCCAGTTGATTTGTGCACGTCCTATCTTGTGGATATACTACTGAAACATGTTAATATGTGTCTGTAAGTCAATTTGATAATCAAGGAATCCGCACTCCTACCTCACTTTGCGGTGGGCCTCAAAATGAGAGGGATTTGGGTCCTATTTTAACGTCAGGAAATGTAAAAAAAGAGACTTATTGTGTTTATATCACCCAATATGACTGTGGACACACTATACACACAGTTCTGTCCAAATAGCTTCCAAAAGAAGATTTTCACCATACTGTAGGTGCCTTTTAATGTTTAATCAATGAATCATGATCATCATCTATAGATTTTTATCTTGTCTGATTGTTGTCTGACCATTTGTAAGTTACACTTTGCTGCAATGTGCAAGGTTGTGCCCTCAGCGCTTGGTTGCGGTTGGAGGGGCATAAAACAATTGTCAGATTAATTGACAGTTCGTTTAACTGTGACGACCCCTGATAAAGCAAGGATTAAACCGAAAGAAGGTGAGTGAGGTTTGAAAATGTATACATTACATCTTATTCTTATACTTATTTATTTTTAGTTTAGTTTATCTTATCTTATTTTATTCCATTCTTTCAAATTTTTATAGTAGTGTGTAGTCCTGATTATGTTGTCAATTTATGTTGTTTGATGTAGCACTTTGGTCCTGGAGGAGCATTGTTTCGCTTCACTGTGTACTGCACTGTATATTGCTGAAATGACAATAAAAGCCAACTTGACTTGGCTTGAAAATAGTACAAATCCAACAACAAAAAAGTTTCGTGACAATGCAGATTTGTGGTTAAACTGTGCAGGTTATATAATTAATATTCAACAGCATTTTTAATGGAATACATACTCCTTTTCATAATTAATTTCAGCATTGTTTATTTAAAACAGAAATAATTTGTATCACTTTAAAAGTCCTTTCTCATCAATAGCTATGTTTCCATCCAAAGATGCAAATTAAATTTATGCGCATAACTGAAATATCGCATATAAGACATGCGAATAAAGCAGCGTTTCCATCTAATGAGTCAAAGAGAACAAAATCATCACTTCCTGATTAACTGACACCAAATATAAACATTAAAAACGAAATTTGCTGCAGTAGGAAAAACTGCGTTTCTTTTTACCTTATTTAATAAATTACTTGCGCCTCAGAAGCCAGTATGCCGACATGCAGTGAACGCGTTGTTGTGTTTGAAGGTGTCAAACGCAGAGCTGAGGTGATTATTAATATAATAACACTAATACTGGCGTTTTAGAATGACCTAAACAACATTTCAGATGTTTCACAATGAGCTCTGCCTGCTGGCTTGTCCATTCAAACACAATTTTACCTTCACTTAAAACAAAATTACATGACTTTTTTAATGCGCGTTCTGGAATTTTTTCGGTAAAAGTGTTTTTATTTTAGCTTATGCACATCTTTTCTTATCGAAAAAAAAAAAAGGTTTATCCTACTCAGTTATGCGCTTATGTTTTTATTTATGCACATCTTGGCGTTTCCATCAACCGTTTTTTTATCCGAAATATGCATACGAATGTGTGGATGAAAACGTAGCTAATTTCTTTTTGCAGTGTAGGATCTAAAGGATCACAAGAGACTTGAGACTGGAGTAAATGTATCTCATGTTACTACTATTTGACTTTATCTTTGATGGAAGAAACTCATTCTTCAAGCATAAGAAGTGATCATAAGAGGCTCCTTTCAAAAATGTGAAAAATCTTAGTCATTTGCAACTTTTGACTAGTAGAATATATGGAGAGAGATAGAGAACAACAAAATAGTAGTATGATTCAGAGTAGTATGATGTTTTAGAGTGCAAAAGTAGTTTTAAATTGCTCGCCCTCTCCATTTCTCTTTGTCACAGAAAATTCCTGCTTGTGACAGCCGTTTTGGATCCATTTTTGCCTTGTAATTCAAGTGTCTCTAGTGCTTACTACACAGATGGACTTCTTTGTCATACGGTAAATGGGAGCGTCTCCAAAGTGGGTGCCGCCGGGGAGGCCGAAGGGACTCTAACGTTTTATTTTTTTCTTCTTCTTGTTTCTCCCTCGTCCTGCTTAGCAAAATGACAACCTGGACCAAAGCTCCCGTTAGGGAGGCAGAATCTGTCCGGGCAGCCTTGTGGCAGCGAGCTCGCCAAACACTCTCTTTCCCTCATCATGACATCTTCATCTCAACAGCCACTCAAAGACAAGAGTGACTTGTCTTTCACTCTTTCTGACTCACTTCCTTCCTCTAAGTCTGCATCTCTTTCTCTTTCTTTCTCTCCCTCTCTCTCTCCTCTCTCTGGCTCTGCAGCGAGCCTGTCACTCACTGTCGGCTGGGTGGAAGCTCATGTCTGACATGCTTCCATTAGTAGGGAGACTGTTCAATTACCTCAGCTCACGATGTTTAAACCCTGCCAATTACTGATACATCTTCCATCTAAATTATGCATACACAGGGCTGGGCTGCTGCGTGTAATGATTTTCCCCTTTTGACACCGTGCTGTGTCGAGACCAGCGCGCCTGCAGTCGAAGGGAAAGGTTTATCCAGATGCCCGTGCTCGATAGATCTAGCTTTAGTAGCTCGCTTCGGTGTATCTTGTGCTCATTTGGTCTGATGCCTTCACAACGGCAGCTTTCTGAAAGAGCTGGCACAAAGCTTGCCGTCTTCAAACTGGCACACTATCTCTCTGTATGCGCTCGGCACATCTCTTCTCATCCCGCTGTCTCCTAGCAACCTCCGCTGTCTCCGGCCCATGAGGCTCCCTCGTATCTTCACTCGGCATGACTTATCCCCTTTTATTCCACCCTTGCACCCCCTCCGCTAGTTGACCCCTATTCCGCGTTTGGGATGTGACCCCATCTCTTGCATGAGTACTCCCTCTCTACCGTCTCAATCTGAGGCTACTCTAACCTCTCTGCTCAGTTTGCTTGTTTCTTTCGTCTCACTCCATCACTCCGTCTATTACTTCTTTCAAGGCACCCTATAGTTAATCTCTGATCTTTGGAACCGGTACTTGTATCCAAAACCCCAGTATTCCTTTAAAGACGACATAAAACAGCATCCGAGATGCATTTAACTCCTAAAATAGGACATTGGGTGAGGAAATAACATAGGATGGGACTTTTTTGTCTAAGGGGAGATGAGTGGATATACTCTCAGAAATAAAAGTACGCAATCTGTCACTGTCACTTTTCAAAAGGTACAAATTTGTACCTAAAAGATCCATATTAATACCTCAAGGATACATATTAGTACCTAAAAAGTACAAAAGTGTTCCTCTTAAATTTTTTAGGTACTAATATATAAGTTTGAGGTACCAATATGGACCCTTTAGGTATACATGTGTATCTACCCCAGTGACAGCTTGCTTAGCTTTATTTCTGAGAGTGTACTATAGCAAAAAACAGGAATGCAAATGTCTAAGGATTTACATTAACTAGAACTGTATAATTCTTTTGAACAATACATGATGAATCTGCAATACAAGAAATGTTAATTAGGAAAGTTGACTTTAAGGACATGAAACGCCTTTCAAGAATCATTTAACTTATTTAAAGCGGCATTTTTGAGTAAAACAGGACATTGGATGAGGAAATAAGTATTGTAACAAACAGGAATATATTGGACGGGTGTTGCATACCACATAGTGGCCAAATCTGAATGCAAATTTGTGAAAACTATGAGTAAATAATCATGTAGCTACTAGTGAATATTATCTAGAAGCCAACAGAGTGAAAAGGGAAGCCTTTTCAGAGTTTTATGAAGCCACAATATTTGTCTTTATAACAACAACAATACATAACTAGACATGTTAATTAGGAAAATAAATATGGTCACATTTGTTGACTTTTACAGGCATTCAGGATGCACTTATCTTATGTAAAAAGGCATTTCCAAGTGAAATAGTACAATAGATGAGGAAAAAAACAGTAGTGCGGTATTTTAATTAATTCATTGTAAATTACTTATCAAATCGCACCAAATCTAAATGCACATTTGAGAAAACAATGTCTAAATAATCATTCAGCTACTACATTATCTAGCAGGCCGCAAGGATGAAAATAAAAGCTGTCTCTTCATGGCATTTTAATTAAGGCACTACATTTTTCTTTGGAATAATTTGTGATAAATTATATGCAATATAACCAGAAATGTTAATTAAGAAAGTAAATAAGATCAATGTTAGTGATTTAAAGAACATGAAACTGCATCCAAAATGCATTTAACTCATGTAAAGTGCCATTTCTAAGAAATATAGGACATTGGGCAAGGAAATAAGTCGCGTGGGACTTTTCTGTCTAATGGGAGATGAGTGGATACTATAGTGAAAAACGGGAATGCAAATGTCTAAGGATTTACGTTAACTAGAACCGTATAATTCTTTTGAACAATACATGATGAATCACACGCAATACAAGAAATGTTAATAAGGAAAGTTGACTTTAAGGACATGAAATGCCTTTCTAGAATCATTTAGCTTGTTTAAAGCGACATTTTTGAGTAAAACAGGACATTGGATGAGGAAATAAGTATTTTAACAAACAGGAATATATTGGACGGGTGTTGCATACCACATCGGGCCCAAATCTAATTGCAAATTTGTGAAAACAATGAGTAAATAATCATGTAGCTACTGGTGAATATTATTTAGTAGCCAACAAGAGTGAAAAGGGAAGCCTTGTCAGAGTTTAATGAAGCCACAATATTTGTCTTTATAACAACAACAATACATAACTAAACATGTTAATTAGGAAAATAAATATGGTCACATTTGTTGACTTTTACAGGCATTCAGGATGCACTTATCTTATGTAAAAACACATTTCCAAGTGAAAGTACAATAGACGAGGAAAAAAATAGTAGTGCGGTATTCTAATTAATTTATTGTAAATTACTTATCAGATTACACCAAATCTAAATGCACATTTGAGAAAACAATGTCTAAATAATCATTCAGCTACTACATTATCTAGCAGACCACAAGGATGAAAATAAAAGCTGTCTCTTCATGGCATTTTAATTAAGGCACTACATTTTTTCTTTGGAATAATTTGTGATAAATCATATGCAATATACTGTAACCAGAAATGTTAATTAAGAAAGTAAATAAGGTCAATATTATTGATTTAAAGAACATGAAACTGCATTCAAGATGCATTTAACTCATGCAAAGTGCATTTCCAAGAATATAGGACATTGGGCAAGGAAATAAAGCAGCGTGGGATGTTTTTTTATCCCATGGGAATTTACTGGATTGTGGAAAATTGGCGTTACATGCCAAATCTGTATGCAGAAGTCTAAATGAATAATTTAATATCTGTTTAATGTAATCTAGTAGCAGAGAAAGACATGTCTAGAAACAAAGAAAGTTGAAAGTATTAAAGGCACTCTATTTTCTTTGATACAATATGCGATGAATCATAAACAACATAAGCAGAAATGTTAATTAATGTTAATGTTAATTTAATTTTGTTGACTTTAAAGTCATTAAATGGCATTCACCCCTCATTTAAGAATCATAATGTGACCTATTTCAGTGAAGTGCAATAAAGAAAAAAAATCATTGCAGGGCAGGATTTGTTTTTTACCATCAGAATTTGATTGGACCGTGATCCCTAGGCTATGATATTGGTTATGTTTTCCCACCTGCACAGCCATAGTTACTGTACATGAGCAGAGTTATTGCATTTTGATGAAAGTAGATCTTTATGAAAATCAATATTTTTCTTTAGGATAGCATGGCCCGATGAGTCACCTATAAAAAGACCAACATTTATTGAGAAAGTAAATAAGGTCAATTTGAATTTACATTCTCTTTTAAAGCATCGTTGCAGCATTGTTATAAATTCCACCACTTTTCCAAGCTCGGCTGCAGTGAGGAAAGCATTATCACCAGCGAGGATAAAGGCGAATCAACTGAATTACTTTCAAATCATCAAAGTTCCTTGTAAATAATTGTTTCTGAGTCAGTGAACATGGACAGCGGGGGGCAAGGGAATGGCCTGTCTGCCGGCACCCAAATAAGCCTTCAGCGGTGCTTGTAAATGCATACTGGCCGATTATAGACAAACGCACAAAGAGCTTGCATTAAATTACATTAAATTCCGACAGGACTTCATCACGCAGTGTGCCTATACTCAGCTTACACAGGCCGTATCAAATTGAGCTCTGAATCTCTTCCAAATCAGCACTTTGATTAAATCTGTTTGCTCTATCAACAAGCAGCCAACTTAAATCGAACACAAATGTCACGGTGCTCAGGGTGAAGACGCAGACTTCAAGAAGAGAAAAAAACCACACCCAAAATAAATCTAAAGACCTGGGTGAGAATACAGGGGAAAAGATAATTTACAGTACTTTACAGTACTTTAAATTATTTATAATATTCAGACTGCACTTTAAAACATTATTAAATATAAATAACTTTTAAAAGCAGTATTGTTTTTCCCAGATTTACTTGTTTTGGTTTGTGAATACATGAAATTTGACAGCAAAGAGTAAGCTTTCTTTCTCTCGCTATCACTATCACTCTCTCTCGTATTCTTTGAGACAGTAAACATTTCAAAACCAATAGATTATTTGGAAACAGACTATGTCATTCATTTCATTCATTTTCGGCTTAGTCCCTTTATTGATCTGGGGTCGCCACAGCGGAATGAACCGCCAACTTATCCAGCATATGTTTTATCCAGCGGATGCCCTTCCAGCTGCAAGCCATCACTGGGAAAACACCCATTACACACTCATTCACGACCCACCCGGAACACGGGGAGAACATGCAAACTCCACACAGAAACGTCAACTGACCCAGCCGAGGCTCAACCAGCGACCTTCCCTGCTATGAGGTGAACATGCTACCCCACTGCCGCCACCGTGCAGCCTCAGACTATGTCTTCATCGACAAATAGTCCATTACTGAACATTTCCAAAGTCCCTTTAAGGCAAGTAATTTCAGTCGGCGGGCCATTTTTAAAACGCCTCTCGGGCAGTATGCTCAGGCATTCTATCTGAATGAAGAAAAATAAAAATCTCCCCAAACTGTTTGCCAAGCTTACATTTACATTACGTTTGGAATCACCAATACAATTAAACAACAACTGTCTCTTAACTTAACTCTCTTAACAAATCAGCCTTCGTCCGGGTTTCCAAGCTAATGCGTATACGCACTCGAAAGGAACAAGATCACGACACCAACCTCATTTATAGCCATTCTACACATTATCATCCTCTGAATAATGATCGTCTTGACCATGCTGGTCCTCAACAGTAATTCATAACTTGTTCTTGATGGTGAATCTCCTCCAGAAATGACAGCGACCTCTTTGTTTACAAGTTTGTGGGCGTTTGAGTAGTTGGCTGTCATGTGATTGTCAATTGACAGGACTGACTGTACCTCGCATTCATTTCATACAGATTACCAAACCAAAACACTTTGTTTTCAAGTGCACTTGAATCATTTAAAAGTACAGATTTCAAGCTTGATTTGGATACATTTCTTATGTCTGTGAAGCAAGTGTTTGCTGAGATTCCAGTGTGTTTGTTGACCACAATCTGTTATAAAAGCAACTGCCTGGTATGAGCTTCTCCCCACGAGAAACGTTAGTTTTATAGCAATCTATGATTGGCTCCTGTACTAGTAGGCAGGGCTTCATTCGCCATATTGACTGTTACACTTTTTCCCCATTCAAAACTATATGGGTGACATGTCTTATGTATTCTAAAGTCTTTGACATTCCTGAGTTCATTACCAAGATCATCTCCTAACAATGTATTGGGAGAATGAATTTGATTGGTCAAAGAGTTAGTTCGATTATGATTTTAACATTATTTACCTACTCTCTCTGGTCTTTTACAAGCCATAAAATATGTTCATCTATGGAATACAAATTAAGACATATTTGAAAGTCTCTTCACCCAAAACATTCACAGAGATGTTAAAAAATAAATCAATGTGAAAAGGAGAGTTTAACGCCTATATTATAAAAAAAAACATGATTGGTTCATGAGCATATTATGTTAAACATTTTTTTACACATATAAACACTGATCAACTGATTAAATGTTCAAATGTGGACACAACCATCAAGCGTACTTGCTTGACACACAAGAACCACTGAAGTTTATGCTAGAGTGTCATGTTGAGCTTTTGATTTTCAGCATTAGCATTTGTTCTCACTCAAGTCATCAAAGTACAGTTGATCTTCTGTTTATGTTCACTGTTTAATATTTATATATGTATAAAAGCTTAAATTAAAGCTCTTCAATCAAATAAAGTGATTGTATCTCCTCAGAAGACTTGGATCATCTGCTCCATTCATATAGATTTGTTTTTTGGATCTCTTTACAAACTTTTTGATGTATCAGAGCTTTGAGTGAAGAGATTTTCAACGGAGGAACAAATCTGTCAGATTTATAACGTTTTTATTATTATTTTGGTTCTGAAGATGAACAAAATGGTTTGAGCAAATGATGACACAATTTTCTCTTTGGGCTTGAACTAACACTTTAAATATTTAAGAGGCAGGCTGTTCAAATAAGCACAAACTCTGAGCTGGCATGGGAAAGTTTTGAAACTGTGAGGCATTGCAATGTATTGCAGCGTGACATACTTATCGCAATGTGAATCGTATAATAAAGTACTATACACTACCCAGCCCAAGAGTCAACCATGCCTGGGAGTATCACAACATACCACTACACTTTGAAGTATTTTGGTTGACGGTAAAGAAAAACAACAGTTGCAAATAAAGATTTTTCTCCACAAGCAGCGCTTTAAAGATTAAGAAGGGAAGCTCATTTCATATGCTGTGTTTGAGGTTCTCAGTCACACTCAATTCAGGCGGATTGCCCTAAGACTTGTGGAGGCTCAAGCTGTGATGCTCTGGCAGAGGTGGTGCAGAGGGGCTGCATCCTTCCCCAGCTGTGCTTCCATGAAGATGGAGAATGTAGAACACAGCCAGGGCAGGCTGCTTTGAATCCCAGCTGTGCCACAATGGCAACAACAACCGAAAGCAGGACAAAAGCAGTTCATACTTCATTTGGACCCCAGCTGGATAGCCAGGGCGATGCCGGAAAACAGGATGGGCCCAGCACACACCCTTGTGGAACCCCAGCTGTGATGGAGAAATAAAGCCGAGGGGTGATACAGATGTGCCTGCCGAGCCTTGTAAGCCAAACTGAAATTGAGGGCACAGGGTTCCCCTACATTGGCGCCGATCCGTGCCTACATAATGATGCCATCTTCAACAACAAAGCTTGAACAGAGAAAAGTGGGGCAGAGCTGTGTTCTGTCATATAGCACTGATATGCTACTTTTCTCTCTTCCCACAAGCCAGAAAACTGGTACCAACAGGTTTTTTCAGAAAACACGCGCAACGAGTTGATGCTAATAATTAGCTTTATCACACAATGACATGGGTCGTCCAGGAGGGCGCATCTCTCTCTATGGCGAACAATAGCAGACAATATGTTTCAGCTCAGGAGAAATCTCCAGCGGGGATTGCCTGCTTCATATGATACTTGTCAAATCCCGGTTGACACTTCATATGGACTGCTAATCAGAGACAATCCATCCCTGGGCGAGACCTTGCAGTTTGCACAAATCTTTTTGTTGCGAGGACAAAAACCCACAGAGCTGCCGCTCGGACTTCATACTTCTGGTCTTTTGTTTACTCTGACATTAATCCAAAAGGGAAACGAGGTGGGGAAGAAATATGAATTTCTAAACAGGTATTCAGTGTGATGACTGTTTGAAAGACTCTGTGATTGCAAACAAGGATAACGAAAGTATGTAAAAATGATAATAAAACAAATGGAAATAGACTGTCTATTTTCAGGACCGGTGCTCTGGAGACTCATGCCTTCGCGGCGCTTTCTCTCGACTTGATATTTTTAGATGGAAATTGGAGTGCAAGTATGACATTGTTTCTCATACCTAACAATTACGCCTTGGGAAGTTTGCCACCCAGATAAAGTGTGAGTAGTTCCTCATCTATAGGTAAGCCTTTAGAAAAAGCCAGATTTGAGGGGGAAAAGTTATGTGCTGCAAAGTAGGAGAGTGATTCCACTGTTTGCTGCTAGTCCACAAAATACAGTAGTGATTTGTAAGAATTTGTAACTGGAGTAGCAGCTTAAGGATTAGGTAAAGTAATGGCCCGTTTCCACTGAGTAGTACGGTATGGTTCGGTAATTTTTTTATACCCTTTCAGAAGGGTATAGCCAGACACACAGCCTAAACTCTATTTGTTTACAGAGATACGTCACTTGCTCGTTCACAAGCCAGGAGAATGAAAACAAAGAAAGCGCCATTTGTAAATACACAGCCGGGACATTACAACTTAATAATATATACATATAATAACAAGCCATGGTCGACCCAAGCTCAAACAAACCTTGTCATCTTGATGAACAGCCGCAAAGCCAGGAATCTACCCTGTGCCCTGTTGTTGTTTACCCGTTTTAAGGCCGTCTAATGCACAAGCGTTTTCACTTTCAGAGAGAGAGAGCTCGTGTGCGCGTCGATATTTGAAATAACGAACTTCTTGAGCTAATGATGATAACGTGTGCTGGATTATTGAAGTGCTTCTTACATCCTTTCAGAAACGGACAAACGCGAGAGTTTGTCAACCTAAAACATGAATAAACTGCCATATTTAAATATTATCATCACCTTTTGGCTATTATGAACTCGGAATGACGGAATTACTATTTAACAAGAGGTTACATGTGCTGGTGAAGATTAAAGACACAGATGGGAGGTTTGCACTGACTGGGGGCTATATGTTGCGTGTTGTTTTTAAACCCAAATAAGGAATAAATGTATGTTGTTTGTAGTTTTTATGTAATTGGTAACATATCGAGACTGTAAGGGTAATCATTGGTACCCTTTTGGCAGTGGAAACGCAAGCCTGATAAAGGTGACCGTACCGACCCGTACCATACCGCACCACTCAGTGAAATGGGCCATAAGAATCTGATTCTAGACTCTTGTGACTGACATAGCAAGCAACCAACATACAGTCTTCTTCTTTTAGAAAGCGATTACATAAGTGTAGCAATTCAGACCAATTTTATTCAAAGTGTTTACGTATTAGCAAAGTAATGAAAACATCTGCCTCTCCAAGGTCTTTAAATGCTGTAATAAATGCTGAAGAACCATGATAGTCTTACAAACAATCTAACACATAATTGCACGCCACAGTGAACACTAGATAATTTCAAAAGCGCGCTGAAACCCCTCTCAAAGGGCCCGAAACCAATCTCCAAAACTCTCTCATTTCATGCTATACTGCGTTATGGTATTGTTAATTACCTTCTATCATCGTGTTGCAAACAGCCGATATTTATGTTTTATTTTTTTCACAATTTTGTCGATACCACAGGCTATCTTTAGCTGCCACGCTCTCGCTGTGGCAGTTTTGTTGTATGTCCTACGCTATTTGGAGCAGATACTGGTGTGCTGCTAAGCGAAGCGGTTGAGCTGTGTGACGCAGCGTCGTGTGTTCTGGTTATGAAGTGTAGAGGCTTTAGCGGACTGGCCCATCGCATTAGCATTACCACAGAGAGCATGGAGAGGGGGAGATAGACAGGCTCAGTGAGCATCAGGGTGGCCCTGCTCTTCTCTTTTTATCAGCCTGCACTACTTGGCATCCAAAGAGAAAAAAACATGGAGGGAAAAATACAAAGTGCAAGAGAGAGTGAAAAAACAAGTGCAGATGTAGCCAAGCAATTAATAGTCTCCGTCCCTGGCATTTCTATTCAAAACTCAAGCAAAAATATCTATTGTAAGGATGGTAATTACAGAGAGAGCTTGCTCTTCTATCCCTGAACCTAAAATCCCATAAATGAAACTGTATTATTTAAATACACATTAAGAAGTCAATGGTGGTAATAGAATATGTAATGCAATATGGCTCTCTTTCCATTTATGAGTTGGATTTGTTGAATTTAATCTTGAAGCTTCCATGTTTAATATTTTAAGGGCACATGGATCAAGGCCATTATTAATAATATAATAATATAATATAAATATATATATATATATAATATATATATATATATAATATAATATAATATAAATTAATATAATAATCGTTCATTTAGAAGAGCACAAAATTCGTCCAACTTGTGATGAAGGACACACACACACACAAACACACACAACACACACACACACACACACACACACACACACACCACACACACACACCCCACACACACACACACACACACACACACACACACACACACACACACACACACACTTTAAAACAAGAAAACAGGCTTTGATTAAAGATACATCTATGCCAACTTGGAGATAAATCACAGTCTTATTGCTGGCAACTATCCAGTATGTTTGTAATGACCCGACGCACACAAACATTTGCATACACTAGAGCTGGATCCATATCCACATTTTGGCTTGATTACGATATCAGCCTCTGTTTCCTCAATATTGATACTAAATCAATACTTTATGCAAACAAACTGCCTCGGGTGTGAAATGAAGCTAAAGCCGTGCATAGATTCAGTCAAATATAAATAATTTACAACTAATCTCATATTTTTGTTTTTGCAGATAACATTGCTGCCTTCAGTTCATTTCTAAAGAAAGAAAACAAAACGTCCAACCAATTCATTAGGATAACAAACCCCGCGAATGTTTCTGTTTCAACAGAAAGCACAAATCCAAACACTAATGCATAGCTCTAATTAAAAAAAATATATATAAATATATATATAATATATATATATATATATATATATATATATATATATATATATATATATATATATATATATATATAGCGATGTTTACCACACTTATGGAAGAAATAGATTTAGCTTCTGGAGTCTGATGGTCTCTCATTAATGTTTTAGAAAAATATATTTCATCCTTGGGTGTTGACAATAATAAAAAACCCTCCACACAAAGAGCAAATGACTTTTCTAAACTTCCCATCTGGATTTGATTCGTAGTTAAATTACAGAATGAAATGGTGATAATGTCAAATCTGCTAAGTGCTTAAAAACACATTTAATGAATCTCATGGGTAAATGCATTAACATACGCTTCACGTCACACTTTCTGCACTAGCGAACTGCGCTGAATAGCAACACACCGTCATTCGCCTCGGGTGCCAAAATATCATAGTGATATTACATGTTGTAGCTTTACATTTTGTATTAATTTTACGATAAAACACAAATTGATTACATAGAATTGAAAAATGATGACTGGATAAATACTACACCAAAGCTGTTCACACCAAGGATAATAACTACAATGTATACAGTAGGTGTAATAATACATTCATATTATGATTCTAAATCATGATACTGAACTCATAATATGATTCTATCACAATATTTTAAACCAAAAGAGGAATGTAATTATCATTATTATTTCTAAGACATACAGTGGGTTAAAAAAAGTTAACTACCTGACAAAAGTATTATCGCCTATCAAGTTTTTAGGAACAACTTGACTTCTAGTTGATCATTTGGTATCAGAAGTGCTATATGAAAGGCGAAGCCTCTAGATTTCGCTATTTTAAAAAATAAACTGATCATGCCTTGATTTTTAATGATTTAATTAGGACAGTAAGGTCTGACTTTGCTGAGACAAAAGTCTTGTCACTTAAGAAATAATGTACGGTATAGAATATAAAGTCATGTGCAGTGGAAAGAATTGATATTGTGTATGACTCCCATGAGTTTGGAAGACTGCACCCATACAACTCTGCAATGACTCAAATAACTTATTATTCAGTCATCTGGAATGGCAAAGAAAGCGTTTTGCAGGCTCCCAGAGTTCATCAAGATTCTTTGGATTATCTTCAATGCCTCCTCCATCTTACCCCAGTCAATTAATAATGATGTCTGGTGATGGGGTGCCAATCCTGGCAGCACCTTGACCTTCTTTGCTTTCAGGAACTTTGGTGTGGAGGCTGAATATGAGAGAAGCGCTATCCTGCTGAAGAATTTCCCTCTCTTGTGGTTTCTAATGTAATGGGCAGCACAAATTCTTGATACCTCAGGCTGTTGATTTTGTCATCCACTCTGCAGATCTCTTGAATGCCCCACATACTGAATGTAACCCTAAACCATGATTTTTCCTTCACCAAACTTGACTGATTTCTTTGAGAATCTTGGGTCCATGCGAGTTCCAATAGGTCTTCTGCGTATATGTGATGATTGGGATGCAGTTCAACAGATGATTCATCAGAAAAATCTACCTTCTGCCACTTTTTTAAATGATCAACTACAAGTCAAGTTATTTTTTGTTGCTCTTACAACGACGACAAGACTTTTATCAGGTAGTGTACCGCTAACTAAAATGCAATCACAGTTCTAATCACAAGCCATGTCAAAATGACAACATTAAAGAGTTGATTAATCCAAAATTGGATGACTTTATGACCATTTTGAGATTTTTTTAATTGTGGAATGGGCTTTAAATGGGGGAAATAATCTCTAAGGTTTCATAAAAATATATTCATTTTTGTTTGGAAGATGAAAACAATATGAGGGTTAGTACATGATGACAGAAATAACAGTTTTAGGTGAATCATACCAAATAAATTCTGCAAGCTAATTTAGCTCACTCTAAGCAAAAAGTCTATATTAAATCATAATGGTTAAATCACCAATACATATTGTCTTGATATAATGATATATTGTTAGCCTCCAACTCCAACTAATAGTTCAAAATTAGTCTAAATTAAAAAGAATAGCAGAGTCCACACAAAACCCTTGCAAAGGTCTCCTGCAATGCCTTGGAATCCACAATGTTGTTCAATGACGTAATTCCAAACTAAAAAGGAAGGGTGGGGCATATTGGGCAGTTTCTCCTTTTAAATAGCCAATGGCATTAAAGCCCACTCTGACAGCTCATGGCAGCCATATGCGTCCCTCTAACCATTTCTCTGCTCTAAAATATAGCATTCGGTGAAGAATTCAAATGGGTCTAATATATTTTCTGCTCTGTGCTCACGTGTCTCTAGAAAATAGCAGGCTGCATGTGCATGCTGTGTCAGTTTGCATAATAAATGAACCAAAACCAGATTTCATTAACCACAATAGTAAGCATATTCACACTGTCTAAATTATGTCTAAGAGTTGATTGGTCTGAAGATAAGATAATAGCTGAAGTGTATGTTGATGTCATGAAAAGCTCTTATCCTTATAAACTACTTGTAAAACTGCAAGTTTTAAATGCTCAAGTCTCCTAAATGCAATTTATTGCATTGTTTTGGAGCAACATAGCTTATAGATAATCTTAAAGGAGCATCCAACTCTTTTGGAACTAAGCTCATTTACTTTAAGCTCATACAAATCCCCTAGAGTTTTTATTACTATTTATGAATCATGCAGCCAATTTCCATGGCTGGAAAACTTACAGTATCTTAGATAATTGAATTAGATTATAGCAACTTTAAAATTTTCTTAGTACACAATGCATCTACAGAAGAGTCAAGATGTAAATAGGAAATGTTTTTGAATGAGATGCTAATGGTCTAATCTGATTCAATGATCTATGCTAAGCTAAGTTAAAAGTGCTTCTGCCAGACCCAGAGATCAACTGAATATATTAAAAATGGTAAAGCTTAACTGTTTAACTTTATGAGAGTTCTAAAATGAGCCCATTTCCCACAAAAGGGGATGTTCCTTTAAAGGGCACCTATTTTACCCCTTTTTAAGATTTAAGATAAATCTTTTGTGTCTCCAGAATGTTTCGGTAAAGTTTCAGCTCAAAACACCCATCAGGTTATTTATTATCCCTTTCAGAATATTGGAATTTTCAGCTCAGTACATTGTAGCTGGTTTTGTTGCCTGTGCCTTTAATGCAAATGAGCTACTTCTCCCCACCCACTGTTCCCACGTGCCTATCAGAGTGTGTCTCCTTCTCCGGCTGCGTCAGATAAACTTCACAGTGACAGACATGAAGGAAGAAGATCTCATGTAATGTTTGTAAAAAAATCCTATCGCAGGAACTTTCCCAATGATTATTTGATGTATTTGTTGTTGATAATTCAAGCCTTTCTGCAATGATGAGTCATGGACACACACACAGTGCGTGTGTTTAACTTTGCACTGTTTTTGCTTGGCAAATGTGACAGGATACACATCCACTGCTGTATAGATATCTGTTGTGTTAATGTACAAAATAAACCTGATTTAGCATCCTCAAACGGGGATTGAAGCGTCTCTTTTATAATTGTACTGACACGGCTGTGGTGATGAATTACAGCAACTTTACCGTCTTTAACTTTAATTCAAACATGTTTTTAAAATGTTTTAAACTTGTAAAACTCATTCTTGATCACATTTAATGACTGAGAGTAACAATACATTTGGAATAGAATTCATCTGACTTTCAAGAACTAAAAACTGTAGCGCATGCTTATAATAAAAAACTCATTGTGTTTTGGTGTGAATGCTAGTTTGGCTATAGTTAAAATGGCTCTTGGAAAATCACTTAAATTTTGCTACTACATTTTTTTAGTCATGATAGCCTGCATACAAAAACACTTATCAAAGCCGTCACATTTGACTGACTTCTGTTCATATTTCAGTGAAAGTGTTTACTCATTGGTCGAAATGAGAGATTGATTGAAACTTGAAACCACCTAACGAAGAGACACTCAATCAGTCTGAAACATTATTAAAACATCAAACGACTTCAACACTCCTCCCCTCTCATTCAATTGCACACAAGGCAAAACACACTTCATTTTCTCTGGTGCTCTCCCACACGTACACTCACACATGCTAACACACACCCACAGCACCATCTTCATAGTTAATACACAAACGGCATTAGCTCTCAGTATTGGAAGGCCTCAGACAGACATGTTTCTGACAGACCGTGATCTCGCTCTGCCTTTCAAACACACACACACACACTCGCCATATACACAATCTGCTGCCAGTGTGTAGGCTGTATCTGTGTTTCTAGGCTTGTGAATATCAAGTTGAAAGTGACGTGCTGTCTAACCTGCCAGTATAAACTGCTTTGGGAAGAGCGGATGAAAAACTGACAAACGTTGAGATTCGAAAGCTCCAACTTTTGAAAGCTCGTCGAAATTTATAAGGCTTCATTATCATCGCTTATTATCGCTGTCCATCAAAGTCGGAGAGAAAATGCGTCAGTGTTTACAAAAGCATCACGCTTTACATACATGGCGAGCATATCCATATTCATGAGTATATCTTTTTATTCGTTTGCAATGAAGGTTTGGATTAGAATGCTCCCGAACAAGCTTTATTGGCTCTTAAACCCATAAAGGCCTTTGGCGTCTAATGAAATGACCAGGTGGTCCATTAGATTTCCCCTCAAAAAAAGACATTAATTAGTTCATGAGCTGAATAAAACTCGGTGTAATTAACACTGATGGACGGAGCTCTCGTCCATTCCCCCTTTTCATGGAAAACAGCGGGTGTTGTCCGTCCTCTTTTATTTCATCAGCGCGCGGTAATTATGCTATTGATATTCATTATTAGTTTTCAAACAAGCCTTTGTGCGCGCGGCAGGGTTGTTAAATCTAGGTAGCCAAAAATAAACAAGCTCCTTTATGGAGCCGCTTCAACGCTCCACCCAAGTCTGGCCGAGCTTTCTTAATTTTCAGCGTCGATTTGCTCTATTCCACTTCAAATGCAGGAATAAAGGAGACGTTTGCTGTGTCCGCCTCAGCCGCAGCTCTCAGTAGACATTAGAAAGGAATACCGGTGCACTATGAAGTCCTAAATGCGCCCTGACAATCTGAGACCCACTTGTTATGCCAACTTGGTATTAACACTGACACGGTACTATTTGGAAGCTGAAGTGGTGTTATCTTCAATTACCTGATCATTCTCTGAGTGAGCAGGTAATCCATGGGAAAGAGTGTTTGGCTTTAAGGATAGAGAATGTGTCGACAGCGTCTCTGTTTTTTCGTTCTGTTTTCCCCGTCGCCCTCCTCTGCGGACACGTTTCATTAGCCTAAACCAGCTGCGGAAGGAAACTCATTGCGATGACACTTAGTAGATGGATTTCTCGTTTGAGAGCCATCCGGAGAGAGTTGCTTCGGCCTTGGACGTGGGTGTGTGGGTGGGTGCGAGTGTAAATGCATAAATGCGCCGGTCGTTTCTGGAAAGCAAGGAGCACACACAATCACATCACATGAATGCACTCTGGTGTCTCTGGAGCATCTGAAAAAGAAATGAGTTTGGGCCATTATCTTTAACCCTCCGACAGTGCAGACACAACATCTTCTCGGATATAACCCGTTGAAGTCCTTCCCCCAAGACTGCGTTCAATAACGCAGCTCCTAACATCAGATTAATGAGCCCTGCCTGGCATGTGCACCAAACTCGCTCTTAATAACAGCACATTTTTTGTGCTCTGCAGAACAACGCAGACCAATTTAGCAGAACTGAAGCAGCCTGAATTCACCATAAATCTCCTCCATCATTTGGCCTGCCGCCGTGCTATCTTTATGGGGATGGCAAGATAGCCAGGCGAATCTCCCTGGACCTATTTGCCATCTACTCAGCTGACTAAAGGTGTTTCAAGGAGCGCGTACATGCGAGCGTGTCGAGGCACTGTCTGTCTCTCCTTATTGCCACCCACGAGAAAATGAGAGGCTTGATTTAATTTCCACTTTGTTTTCGGTGATCTGTGTCATTCCAGTTAAAGATGTCGCATGTCTGCGGACCCATCTCACCTCCGGCGGCTCGCTGACATTTTCAGAGCTGCTTTCATCAGTGTCTTTCTGACAGGCTTTTCTTTTCTCGATGCTTCCCGTAAACATATAAGGCGAACATATGAAAAGACACAGCCCCTTGCGCTTTACCAGAGTTCCTATCAAAGAAGCCCACATTAACTTGTCAAGCTAAAAATAAATAATGTATCGAATTTAAATAAAAGCAGAGACGCCAATGGTGGCGGCAAGCGTGGCAGTGCTTTGATCCACTTCATCAAATATAGAGCGTGCCTTTTCCCCTCTTCCACTCTCCCTCGCATTCTGTCTATCTATATTGAGCCCGCTCTCTCTGCATTGTTTAAATGACAATCCTGGGGGGAAAAGGTTTTGGAACTGATAAAAAAGAAAAGCTTTTCCCACCTTCCAAATCTTGCCTTTTCTTTTTTCTTAATTTGCATGGACGTCTGATGTGGGGATAAGTCACATGAAAGGCAGTGGCATTTTCAGGTGAGCTAGATAATGAAGAGGATGTGAAGAAGGGCTGCAACTGCCAGCATCTTTCCACTATGAATGGCGGTCCGGTGAATAATGCTTCCATTTCCCTGCTGGCATTTTAGTGGCATTTTGATGTGAGTGCGTCAAGGGTCCCAAGAGAGAGGGGAGTAGAAATCCAATAGAGATAAAACTCCCCTCTCCGACTGCATTTATAGCTATGCCAAACATCAAAGATCAATATCAATGCTTGGTCTTCAGTTGGTTGATGAGGGAGAAGTATCGCAAAAAAAGCAACTTCTAAGACTTATAAGAAGATCTAATCGATTGTGATGCGTAAGGCTTCATTTACGCTCTTTGTACTCACCTTAATGCTTTATGATCATGTGTGAATTTAAAGTGGGGGCTCATAATTTGGTAGGTTCTCTAGGATGCTTCTCAAGCCTCTGCAAAGGGTTTTTGCTGGGCTTGTTTTCAATGGTTACGTAATGGGGATCGAGCGATGCCTTGTGACTGAAAAAGAGAGAGGAAGAAGAGAGAGAGTGTGTGTGAAGGAGAGAGAGAGGTTTCCTTCCTTTCCTCTTGCTTTATTTATGAGGGCTGCTGGTGCTCTCATGGCTCTGATTCATGAATGGAAGCGAGAGAGGAGAGTAGAAGAGAGGAGTGTGCACTGTGAGCCACTCCGGATACCACTTCCCAGCTTACTATACATTGCCAATTCAGAGTGTGTGGGTTTGCTCACCTGATTATGCTATGGAGCTTTAGGTTCCTTTCAGTTGGTGTTACATTTGTTTTCAGAATTTAAGTGTTAGTTCACTCAAACTTTCAATTATGATATTAATTGTTCACCCTCATGCCATTCAACCCCCAAGATATTTTAGATGAGGGGTCACCAACCCTGTTTCTAGAGATCTACACTACCTGACAAAAGTCTTGTCGCCTATCCAAGTTTTAGAAACAAGAAAAATAACTTGACTTCTGGTTGATTATTTGGTATCAAGTGGCTAATATGAAAGGCGAAGGCCTCTAGATTATGCTTATTTTACCAAAATAAAATATGATCATGCCTTGATTTTTAATGATTTAATTAGGACAGTAAGGTCTGACTTTGCTGAGACAAAAGTCTTGTCACTTAACAGAAATAATGTACAGTATATAATATAAAGTCATGGTGCAGTGAAAAAAGAATTACTATTGTGTATGACTCCCATGAGCTTGGACGACTGCATCCATACAACTCTGCGATGACTCAAATAACTTAATAATAAAGTCATCTGGAATGGCAAAGAAAGCGTTCTTGCAGGACTCCCAGAGTTCATCAAGATTCTTTGAATTCATCTACAATGTCTCCTACATCTTACCCCAGACATGCTCAATAATGTTCATATCTGGTGACTGGGCTGCCAATCCTGGAGCACCTTGACATGCTTTGCTTTCAGGAACTTTGATGTAGAGAATTTGCCCTCTCCTGTGGTCTAATGTAATGGGCAGCACAAATGTCTTGATATCTCAGGCTGTTGATGTTGTCATTCACTCTGCAGATCTCTTGCACGCTCCCATACTGAATGTAACCCTAAACCATGATTTTTCCTTCACCAAACTTGACTGATTTCTGTGAGAATCTTGGGTCCATGCGGGCTCCAATAGGTCTTCTGCAGTATTTGTAATGATTGGGATGCAGTTCAACAGATGATTCATTGGAAAAATCTACCACTTTTACAAATGATCAACTAGAAGTCAAGTTATTAGTTTCTCTTACGACTGGGATCGACGACAAGACTTTTGTCAGGTGGTATACTTTACCTTCCTGCAGAATTCAGCTCAACCATGATCAAACACAACCTAACAAATTAATCATAATCTGAAGCAGCACTTGATAATTACAGAAAGGTGTTTTTGGTCAGGGCTACAACTGAAATCTGCAGGAAGGCAGCTCTTTAGGAACAAGGTTGATGACCTCTGTTTAAGATTAAATCAAAAGCATCTCATACTCCATAGCCACTCCGGATACCACTTCCCAGCTTACTACACATTGCCAATTCAGGGTGTGGGTTTGCTCACCTGATTATGCTATGAAGCTTTAGGTGCAGAGTTCCTTTCAGTTGGTGTTAAATTTGCTTCCAGAATTAAAGTGTTAGTTCACCCAAACACTTCAATTGTGATATTAATTGTTCACTCTCATGTCATTCAAACCCCCAAGATTCATTTTCAGAACACAAATAAAGATATTTTAGATAAGGGGTCACCAACCCTGTTCCCTAGAGATCTACTGTACCTCCCTGCAGAATTCAGCTCTAACCATGATCAAACACAACCTAACAAATTAATTATCACCTGAAGAAGCATTCGATAATAACGGAAAGTTGTGTGTTTGGTCAGGGTACACCTGAAATCTGCAGGAAGGTAGATATCCAGGAACAAGGTTGGTGACCCCTGTTTAAGATTAAATCAAGAGCATCTCATACTCCATAGACAGCAATGGTCCACACTCACTCAAAGTCCAGATAGGTATCAAAACAGTCCATATACCTTTAGTGGTCCAATCGGAATATTTACAAGAATACTTGCACATAAAAGAATGCTTGCACATAAACAAAAATAATGCATTTATTCAACAGATTCTTCACCTCTGTGTCACTATAGGGTATGCATTCCTGTGCATTATTTTTAAAAGAGAAAGTTGGGTATTTGGTATACATCAGTGCACACAGCTCATAAATACATACAATATACTGACATTGAGGAGAAGAAACTGTGGAATACAGTCATTATTTTAGTTTTATGTGTGCACAAAGTATATTTGTAGCTTCATCATTTTCCAACTGAACCACTGAAGGCATATTGCCAAATGGATATTTTGGTACAGTATCTTCCTGTACTTTGAATGAGTCTATGGAGGATCAGAGAGCACTTGGATTCAATCTAAAATATCTTAATCTGTCTTCCAAAGATGAAGGTGATTTAGTGCTTTAAGTAATTGAGATACAAGTAAAAATCCTATCTGCATGAATAAGGGAAAGTCAAAACCTCCCAGTTTGTTTTGGTTTATATTCCAAAAATGTGTCTCAAATAAACCAGTAAGCATACTATCACAAATCTCTTTAGCTCCAGATATGCTACAAAATTGCATTGTTATATCAGGCTTGGCCAGTTAATGTAAGTGCACGCACAAACTGTATCAAAAAGCCAATAGTGCAGTTGGGTTCTGGAACAAAAATCATATTCATTTTCCCCATAGAGAAATAGATTTTGAACAGTTCTGTATAAACATTCTAAGACAGACCAATGCGCCTCAAGGTTGTTAATCAATAGGGCTCCTGATGTCAACTTTTTTTTTTATTACTTAATAGCCAGATTCAACAGCAGTGAAGAACATTTCACAAGTCCTAAAGAAAAATGTGTACCAATCATAGAATCAAAGCAGGGGCTGTCCATTTATTACTTACAGAACACTAATTAAATACATCTAAAGTGCCACTTAAAGATGTCAAGAGTCAGCTGTAAAATAAAAACATTAAAATACTTTTGCAATAGTAAAGATAAATAAAAATAAAGTGTTTACTGAATTCAGCCTGTCTAGTACTAAAAAGTGTACAGTATGTTACTATAAAACCAAACAAGTAAACAAACCTAAAAGCACTGCAAACCCCTAAATAACTTCCCAAAATAACTGAATAGACACTTTAAAATCAAATTCAAGGACCCAGCATTCTGGCGATGCTTACATTTACTTTACATACAGACAAGTGGGCAATTTTGGCATATTTTGTGTGTATTTGTCCTTTCCGCAAAGATAAGAGAAGTTATATTTGTTTGTTAATGGTATGAGATATTATCTCTATTTGTTTACAGAAAGCAGCATTATTAGTTTAAAGTTTTCTTTATCATTACATTTTTAACATTTTAAAACTCTTAGTATTTATATCACAATGGATCATCAAAGTGCACTTTTTCAGACATTTCAGCATATTGTAAATTGTGTTAGTACAATTCACATAATCACACAATATCCCTTTTACTACACAAACTAAGCGTTTCATATATAAACATTCTCAGTAAGTGAGCTACTCTATAACTATCAAATTTTGGATTGCATCTCTTGTCATTCAGTTTAATACATTTGTCTATCATTAATTTAACCTTTTTTAACCTTTTTAAATCTGGGAAATTTGAGCATTTAGGACTTGTAGCTGGCTTTGTTGCCTGTGCCTTTAATACAAATGAGCTGGTTCTTCCGCCCACCGTTCCCTGTGCATGTCAGAGCCATAGACTTGGCGTAGATAAACAGCACAGTGACAGACAGGAATTAAGCAGATCTCCCTTACTACAGTAAAAACTTTCCTAACTGTTATTTGATATATTTTTGTGGAGTTAATTCAAGCCTTTCTGCAACGATGAGTCACAATGCGTTATAAAGTTTGCATGGCAAATGTGACAGAATACAGGTTAATATACACTGCTGTATGAACATCCGTAATGTTAATGTACAAAATAAACCTGATTTAACGTCAAAGCGTCTAATTTCTAATTGTACTAACACTATGCAGTTGTGGTAGTGAATTTACTGTTTTATTACAAACATGCACTTTTTAAAAATGTTTTAAATTGTAAACACATTTTGAGGTGCAGATGATCAGAGAGAGCTGAGATCTTTTGATCCCAGTTGTTTGCGCACGTCCTGTCTGTGGATATACTACTGAAACATGTTAATATGCGTCTGTAAGTCAATTTGGTAATAGGAATCCGCACTCCTACCTCACGTTGCGGTGGGCCTCAAAATGAGAGGGATTTGGGTCCTACTTTAACGTCAGGAAATGTAAAAAAGAGACTTATTGTGTTTATATCACCCCAATGACTGTGGACACACTATACACACAGTTCTGTCCAAATAGCTTCCAAAAGAAGATTTTCACCATACTGTAGGTGCCTTTTAATGTTTAATCAATGAATCATGATCATCATCTATAGATTTTTATCTTGTCTGATTGTTGTCTGACCATTTGTAAGTTACACTTTGCTGCAATGTGCAAGGTTGTGCCCTCAGCGCTTGGTTGCGGTTGGAGGGGCATAAAACAATTGTCAGATTAATTGACAGTTCGTTTAACTGTGACGACCCCTGATAAAGCAAGGATTAAACCGAGAGAAGGTGAGTGAGGTTTGAAAATGTACATTACATCTTATTCTTATACTTATTTATTTTTAGTTTAGTTTATCTTATCTTATTTTATTCCATTCTTTCAAATTTTTATAGTAGTGTGTAGTCCTATTATGTTGTCAATTTATGTTGTTTGATGTAGCACTTTGGTCCTGGAGGAGCATTGTTTCGCTTCACTGTGTACTGCACTGTATATTGCTGAAATGACAATAAAAGCCAACTTGACTTGGCTTGAAAATAGTACAAATCCAACAACAAAAAAGTTTCGTGACAATGCAGATTTGTGGCTAAACTGTGCAGTTATAATTAATATTCAACAGCATTTTTAATGGAATACATACTCCTTTTCATAATTAATTTCAGCATTGTTTATTTAAAACAGAAATAATTTGTATCACTTTAAAAGTCCTTTCTCATCAATAGCTATGTTTCCATCCAAATGCAAATAAATTTATGCGCATAACTGAAATATCGCATATAAGACATGCGAATAAAGCAGCGTTTCCATCTAATGAGTCAAAGAGAACAAAATCATCACTTCCTGATTAACTGACACCAAATATAAACATTAAAAACGAAATTTGCTGCAGTAGGAAAAACTGCGTTTTTTTTTACCTTATTTAATAAAGTACTTGTGCCTCAGAAGCCAGTATGCCGACATGCAGTGAACGCGTTGTTGTGTTTAAAGGTGTCAAACGCAGAGCTGAGGTGATTATTAATATAATAACACTAATACTGGCGTTTTAGAATGACCTAAACAACATTTCAGATGTTTCACAATGAGCTCTGCCTGCTGGCTTGTCCATTCAACACAATTTTACCTTTCTTAAAAAAAATTACATGACTTTTTTAATGCGCTTCTGGAATTTTTTCGGTAAAAGTGTTTTTATTGTAGCTTATGCACATCTTTTCTTATCGAAAAAAAAAAGGTTTATCCTACTCAGTTATGCGCTTATGTTTTTATTATGCACATCTTGGCGTTTCCATCAACCGTTTTTTATCGAAATATGCATACGAAGTGTGGATGAAAACGTAGCTAATTTCTTTTTGCAGTGTAGGATCTAAAGGATCACAAGAGACTTGAGACTGGAGTAAATGTATCTCATATTACTACTATTTGACTTTATCTTTGATGAAGAAACTCATTCTTCAAGCATAAGAAGTGATCATAAGAGGCTCCTTTCAAAAATGTGAAAAATCTTAGTCATTTGCAACTTTTGACTAGTAGAATATATGGAGAGAGATAGAGAACAACAAAAATAGTAGTATGATTCACAGATAGTAGTATGAGGTTTTAGAAGTGCAAAAGTAGTTTTAAATTGCTCGCCCTCTCCACTTTCTCTTTGTCACAGAAAATTCCTGCTTGTGACAGCCGTTTTGGATCCATTTTGCCTTGTAATTCAAGTGTCTCTAGTGCTTACTACACAGATGGACTTCTTTGTCATACGGTAAATGGGAGCGTCTCCAAGTGGGTGCCGCCGGGAGGCCGAAGGGACTCTAACGTTTTATTTTTTTCTTCTTCTTGTTTTCTCCCTCGTCCTGCTTAGCAAAATGACAACCTGGACCAAAGCTCCCGTTAGGGAGGCAGAAATCTGTCCCGGGCAGCCTTGTGGCAGCGAGCTCGCCAAACACTCTCTTTCCCTCATCATGACATCTTCATCTCAACAAGCCACTCAAAGACAAGAGTGACTTGTCTTTCACTCTTTCTGACTCGACTTCCTTCCTCTAAGTCTGCATCTCTTTCTCTTTCTTTCTCTCCCTCTCTCTCTCCCTCTCTCTGGCTCTGCAGCGAGCCTGTCACTCACTGTCGGCTGGGTGGAAGCTCATGTCTGACATGCTTCCATTAGTAGGGAGACTGTTCAATTACCTCAGCTCACGATGTTTAAACCCTGCCAATTACTGATACATCTTCCATCTAAATTATGCATACACAGGGCTGGCTGCTGCGTGTAATGATTTTCCCCTTTTGACACCGTGCTGTGTCGAGACCAGCGCGCCTGCAGTCGAAGGGAAAGGTTTATCCAGATGCCCGTGCTCGATAGATCTAGCTTTAGTAGCTCGCTTCGGTGTATCTTGTGCTCATTTGGTCTGATGCCTTCACAACGGCAGCTTTCTGAAAGAGCTGGCACAAAGCTTGCCGTCTTCAAACTGGCACACTATCTCTCTGTATGCGCTCGGCACATCTCTTCTCATCCCGCTGTCTCCTAGCAACCTCCGCTGTCTCCGGCCCATGAGGCTCCCTCGTATCTTCACTCGGCTATGACTTATCCCCTTTTATTCCACCCTTGCACCCCCTCCGCTAGTTGACCCCTATTCCGCGTTTGGGATGTGACCCCATCTCTTGCATGAGTACTCCCTCTCTACCGTCTCAATCTGAGGCTACTCTAACCTCTCTGCTCAGTTGCTTGTTTCTTTCGTCTCACTCCATCACTCCGTCTATTACTTCTTTCAAGGGCACCCTATAGTTAATCTCTGATCTTTGGAAACCGGTACTTGTATCCAAAACCCCAGTATTCCTTTAAAGACGACATAAAACAGCATCCGAGATGCATTTAACTCCTAAAATAGGACATTGGGTGAGGAAATAACATAGGATGGGACTTTTTTGTCTAAGGGGAGATGAGTGGATATACTCTCAGAAATAAAAGTACGCAATCTGTCACTGTCACTTTTCAAAAGGTACAAATTTGTACCTAAAAGATCCATATTAATACCTCAAGGATACATATTAGTACCTAAAAAGTACAAAAGTGTTCCTCTTAAATTTTTTAGGTACTAATATATAAGTTTGAGGTACCAATATGGACCCTTTAGGTATACATGTGTATCTACCCCAGTGACAGCTTGCTTAGCTTTAATTTCTGAGAGTGTACTATAGCAAAAAACAGGAATGCAAATGTCTAAGGATTTACATTAACTAGAACTGTATAATTCTTTTGAACAATACATGATGAATCTGCAATACAGAAATGTTAATTAGGAAAGTTGACTTTAAGGACATGAAACGCCTTTCAAGAATCATTTAACTTATTTAAAGCGGCATTTTTGAGTAAAACAGGACATTGGATGAGGAAATAAGTATTGTAACAAACAGGAATATATTGGACGGGTGTTGCATACCACATAGTGGCCAAATCTGAATGCAAATTTGTGAAAACTATGAGTAAATAATCATGTAGCTACTAGTGAATATTATCTAGAAGCCAACAAGAGTGAAAAGGGAAGCCTTTTCAGAGTTTTATGAAGCCACAATATTTGTCTTTATAACAACAACAATACATAACTAGACATGTTAATTAGGAAAATAAATATGGTCACATTTGTTGACTTTTACAGGCATTCAGGATGCACTTATCTTATGTAAAAAGGCATTTCCAAGTGAAATAGTACAATAGATGAGGAAAAAAAACAGTAGTGCGGTATTTTAATTAATTCATTGTAAATTACTTATCAAATCGCACCAAATCTAAATGCACATTTGAGAAAACAATGTCTAAATAATCATTCAGCTACTACATTATCTAGCAGGCCGCAAGGATGAAAATAAAAGCTGTCTCTTCATGGCATTTTAATTAAGGCACTACATTTTTCTTTGGAATAATTTGTGATAAATTATATGCAATATAACCAGAAATGTTAATTAAGAAAGTAAATAAGATCAATGTTAGTGATTTAAAGAACATGAAACTGCATCCAAAATGCATTTAACTCATGTAAAGTGCCATTTCTAAGAAATATAGGACATTGGGCAAGGAAATAAAGTCGCGTGGGACTTTTCTGTCTAATGGGAGATGAGTGGATACTATAGTGAAAAACGGGAATGCAAATGTCTAAGGATTTACGTTAACTAGAACCGTATAATTCTTTTGAACAATACATGATGAATCACACGCAATACAAGAAATGTTAATAAGGAAAGTTGACTTTAAGGACATGAAATGCCTTTCTAGAATCATTTAGCTTGTTTAAAGCGACATTTTTGAGTAAAACAGGACATTGGATGAGGAAATAAGTATTTTAACAAACAGGAATATATTGGACGGGTGTTGCATACCACATCGGGCCCAAATCTAATTGCAAATTTGTGAAAACAATGAGTAAATAATCATGTAGCTACTGGTGAATATTATTTAGTAGCCAACAAGAGTGAAAAGGGAAGCCTTGTCAGAGTTTAATGAAGCCACAATATTTGTCTTTATAACAACAACAATACATAACTAAACATGTTAATTAGGAAAATAAATATGGTCACATTTGTTGACTTTTACAGGCATTCAGGATGCACTTATCTTATGTAAAAACACATTTCCAAGTGAAAGTACAATAGACGAGGAAAAAAATAGTAGTGCGGTATTCTAATTAATTTATTGTAAATTACTTATCAGATTACACCAAATCTAAATGCACATTTGAGAAAACAATGTCTAAATAATCATTCAGCTACTACATTATCTAGCAGACCACAAGGATGAAAATAAAAGCTGTCTCTTCATGGCATTTTAATTAAGGCACTACATTTTTTCTTTGGAATAATTTGTGATAAATCATATGCAATATACTGTAACCAGAAATGTTAATTAAGAAAGTAAATAAGGTCAATATTATTGATTTAAAGAACATGAAACTGCATTCAAGATGCATTTAACTCATGCAAAGTGGCATTTCCAAGAAATATAGGACATTGGGCAAGGAAATAAAGCAGCGTGGGATGTTTTTTTATCCCATGGGAATTTACTGGATTGTGGAAAATTGGCGTTACATGCCAAATCTGTATGCAGAAGTCTAAATGAATAATTTAATATCTGTTTAATGTAATCTAGTAGCAGAGAAAGACATGTCTAGAAACAAAGAAAGTTGAAAGTATTAAAGGCACTCTATTTTTCTTTGATACAATATGCGATGAATCATAAACAACATAAGCAGAAATGTTAATTAATGTTAATGTTAATTTAATTTTGTTGACTTTAAAGTCATTAAATGGCATTCACCCCTCATTTAAGAATCATAATGTGACCTATTTCAGTGAAGTGCAATAAAGAAAAAAAAATCATTGCAGGGCAGGATTTGTTTTTTACCATCAGAATTTGATTGGACCGTGATCCCTAGGCTATGATATTGGTTATGTTTTCCCACCTGCACAGCCATAGTTACTGTACATGAGCAGAGTTATTGCATTTTGATGAAAGTAGATCTTTATGAAAATCAATATTTTTCTTTAGGATAGCATGGCCCGATGAGTCACCTATAAAAAGACCAACATTTATTGAGAAAGTAAATAAGGTCAATTTGAATTTACATTCTCTTTAAAGCATCGTTGCAGCATTGTTATAAATTCCACCACTTTTCCAAGCTCGGCTGCAGTGAGGAAAGCATTATCACCAGCGAGATAAAGGCGAATCAACTGAATTACTTTCAAATCATCAAAGTTCCTTGTAAATAATTGTTTCTGAGTCAGTGAACATGGACAGCGGGGGGCAAGGAATGGCCTGTCTGCCGGCAACCAAATAAGCCTTCAGCGGTGCTTGTAAATGCATACTGGCCGATTATAGACAAACGCACAAAGAGCTTGCATTAAATTACATTAAATTCCGACAGACTTCATCACGCAGTGTGCCTATACTCAGCTTACACAGGCCGTATCAAATGAGCTCTGAATCTCTTCCAAATCAGCACTTTGATTAAATCTGTTTGCTCTATCAACAAGCAGCCAACTTAAATCGAACACAAATGTCACGGTGCTCAGGGTGAAGACGCAGACTTCAAGAAGAAAAAAACCACACCAAAATAAATCTAAAGAACTGGGTGAGAATACAGGGGAAAAGATAATTTACAGTACTTTACAGTACTTTAAATTATTATAATATTCAGACTGCACTTTAAAACATTATTAAATATAAAATAACTTTTAAAAGCAGTATTGTTTTTCCCAGATTTACTTGTTTTGGTTTGTGAATACATGAAATTTGACAGCAAAGAGTAAGCTTTCTTTCTCTCGCTATCACTATCACTCTCTCTCGTATTCTTTGAGACAGTAAACATTTCAAACCAATAGATTATTTGGAAACAGACTATGTCATTCATTCATTCATTTTCGGCTTAGTCCCTTTATTGATCTGGGGTCGCCACAGCGGAATGAACCGCCAACTTATCCAGCATATGTTTTATCCAGCGGATGCCCTTCCAGCTGCAAGCCATCACTGGGAAACACCCATACACACTCATTCACGACCCACACGAACACGGGGAGAACATGCAAACTCCACACAGAAACGTCAACTGACCCAGCCGAGGCTCAAACCAGCGACCTTCCTGCTATGAGGTGAACATGCTACCCCACTGCGCCACCGTGCAGCCTCAGACTATGTCTTCATCGACAAATAGTCCATTACTGAACATTTCCAAAGTCCCTTTAAGGCAAGTAATTTCAGTCGGCGGCCATTTTTAAAACGCCTCTCGGGCAGTATGCTCAGGCATTCTATCTGAATGAAGAAAAATAAAAATCTCCAAAACTGTTTGCCAAGCTTACATTTACATTACGTTTGGAATCACCAATACAATTAAACAACAACTGTCTCTTAACTTAACTCTCTTAACAAAATCAGCATTCTTTCCGGGTTTCCAAGCTAATGCGTATACGCACTCGAAAGGAACAAGATCACGACACCAACCTCATTTATAGCCATTCTACACATTATCATCCTCTGAATAATGATCGTCTTGACCATGCTGGTCCTCAACAGTAATTCATAACTTGTTCTTGATGGTGAATCTCCTCCAGAAATGACAGCGACCTCTTTGTTTACAAGTTTGTGGGCGTTTGAGTAGTTGCTGTCATGTGATGTGCAATTGACAGGACTGACTGTACCTCGCATTCATTTCATACAGATTACAAAACCAAAACACTTTTGTTTTCAAGTGCACTTGAATCATTTAAAAGTACAGATTTCAAGCTTGATTTGGATACATTTCTTATGTCTGTGAAGCAAGTGTTTGCTGAGATTCCAGTGTGTTTGTTGACCACAAATCTGTTATAAAAGCATATGCCTGGTATGAGCTTCTCCCCACGAGAAACGTTAGTTTATAGCAATCTATGATTGGCTCCTGTACTAGTAGGCAGGGCTTCATTCGCCATATTGACTGTTACACTTTTCCCCATTCAAAACTATATGGGTGACATGTCTTATGTATTCTAAAGTCTTTGACATTCCTGAGTTCATTACCAGATCATCTCCTAACAATGTATTGGGAGAATGAATTTGATTGGTCAAAGAGTTAGTTCGATTATGATTTTAACATTATTTACCTACTCTCTCTGGTCTTTACAAGCCATAAAATATGTTCATCTATGGAATACAAATTAAGACATATTGAAAGTCTCTTCACCCAAAACATTCACAGAGATGTTAAAAAATAAATCAATGTGAAAGGAGAGTTTAACGCCTATATTATAAAAAAAACATGATTGGTTCATGAGCATATTATGTTAAACATTTTTTTCACATATAAACACTGATCACTGATTAAATGTTCAAATGTGGACACAAACCATCAAGCGTACTTGCTTGACACACAAGAACCACTGAAGTTTATGCTAGAGTGTCATGTTGAGCTTTTGATTTTCAGCATTAGCATTTGTTCTCACATCAAGTCATCAAGTACAGTTGATCTTCTGTTTATGTTCACTGTTTAATATTTATATATGTATAAAAGCTTAAATTAAAGCTCTTCATCAAATAAAGTGATTGTATCTCCTCAGAAGACTTGGATTCATCTGCTCCATTCATATAGATTTGTTTTTTGATCTCTTTACAAACTTTTTGATGTATCAGAGCTTTGAGTGAAGAGATTTTCAACGGAGGAACAAAAATCTGTCAGATTTGATAACGTTTTTATTATTATTTGTGTTCTGAAGATGAACAAAATGGGTTTGAGCAAATGATGACACAATTTTCTCTTTGGGCTGAACTAACACTTTAAATATTTAAGAGGCAGGCTGTTCAAATAAGCACAAACTCTGAGACTGGCATGGGAAAGTTTGAAACTGTGATGCATTGCAATGTATTGCAGCGTGACATACTTATCGCAATGTGAATCGTATAATAAAGTACTATACACTACCCAGCCCAAGAGTCAACCATGCCTGGGAGTATCACAACATACCACTATCACTTTGAAGTATTTTGGTTGACGGTAAAGAAAAACAACAGTTGCAAATAAAGATTTTTCTCCACAAGCAGCGCTTTAAAGATTAAGAAGGGAAGCTCATTTCATATGCTGTGTTTGAGGTTCTCAGTCACACTCAATTCAGGCGGATTGCCCTAAGACTTGTGGAGGCTCAAGCTGTGATGCTCTGGCAGAGGTGGTGCAGAGGGGCTGCATCCTTCCCCAGCTGTGCTTCCATGAAGATGGAGAATGTAGAACACAGCCAGGGCAGGCTGCTTTGAATCCCAGCTGTGCCACAATGGCAACAACAACCGAAAGCAGGACAAAAGCAGTTCATACTTCATTTGGACCCCAGCTGGATAGCCAGGGCGATGCCGGAAAACAGGATGGGCCCAGCACACACCCTTGTGGAACCCCAGCTGTGATGGAGAAATAAAGCCGAGGGGTGATACAGATGTGCCTGCCGAGCCTTGTAAGCCAAACTGAAATTGAGGGCACAGGGTTCCCCTACATTGGCGCCGATCCGTGCCTACATAATGATGCCATCTTCAACAACAAAGCTTGAACAGAGAAAAGTGGGGCAGAGCTGTGTTCTGTCAATATAGCACTGATATGCTACTTTTCTCTCTTCCCACAAGCCAGAAAACTGGTACCAACAGGTTTTTTCAGAAAACACGCGCAACGAGTTGATGCTAATAATTAGCTTTATCACACAATGACATGGGTCGTCCAGGAGGGCGCATCTCTCTCTATGGCGAACAATAGCAGACAATATGTTTCAGCTCAGGAGAAATCTCCAGCGGGGATTGCCTGCTTCATATGATACTTGTCAAATCCCGGTTGACACTTCATATGGACTGCTAATCAGAGACAATCCATCCCTGGGCGAGACCTTGCAGTTTGCACAAATCTTTTTGTTGCGAGGACAAAAACCCACAGAGCTGCCGCTCGGACTTCATACTTCTGGTCTTTTGTTTACTCTGACATTAATCCAAAAGGGAAACGAGGTGGGGAAGAAATATGAATTTCTAAACAGGTATTCAGTGTGATGACTGTTTGAAAGACTCTGTGATTGCAAACAAGGATAACGAAAGTATGTAAAAATGATAAATAAAACAAATGGAAATAGACTGTCTATTTTCAGGACCGGTGCTCTGGAGACTCATGCCTTCGCGGCGCTTTCTCTCGACTGATATTTTTAGATGGAAATTGGAGTGCAAGTATGACATTGTTTCTCATACCTAACAATTACGCCTTGGGAAGTTTGCCACCCAGATAAAGTGTGAGTAGTTCCTCATCTATAGGTAAGCCTTTAGAAAAAGCCAGATTTGAGGGGGGAAAAGTTATGTGCTGCAAAGTAGGAGAGTGATTCCACTGTTTGCTGCTAGTCCACAAAATACAGTAGTGATTTGTAAGAATTTGTAACTGGAGTAGCAGCTTAAGGATTAGGTAAAGTAATGGCCCGTTTCCACTGAGTAGTACGGTATGGTTCGGTAATTTTTTTATACCCTTTCAGAAGGGTATAGCCAGACACACAGCTAAACTCTATTTGTTTACAGAGATACGTCACTTGCTCGTTCACAAGCCAGGAGAATGAAAACAAAGAAAGCGCCATTTGTAAATACACAGCCGGGACATTACAACTTAATAATATATACATATAATAACAAGCCATGGTCGACCCAAGCTCAAACAAACCTTGTCATCTTGATGAACAGCCGCAAAGCCAGGAATCTACCCTGTGCCCTGTTGTTGTTTACCCGTGTTTAAGGCCGTCTAATGCACAAGCGTTTTCACTTTCAGAGAGAGAGAGCTCGTGTGCGCGTCGATATTTGAAATAACGAACTTCTTGAGCTAATGATGATAACGTGTGCTGGATTATTGAAGTGCTTCTTACATCCTTTCAGAAACGGACAAACGCGAGAGTTTGTCAACCTAAAACATGAATAAACTGCCATATTTAAATATTATCATCACCTTTTGGCTATTATGAACTCGGAATGACGGAATTACTATTTAACAAGAGGTTACATGTGCTGGTGAAGATTAAAGACACAGATGGGAGGTTTGCACTGACTGGGGGCTATATGTTGCGTGTTGTTTTTAAACCCAAATAAGGAATAAATGTATGTTGTTTGTAGTTTTTATGTAATTGGTAACATATCGAGACTGTAAGGGTAATCATTGGTACCCTTTTGGCAGTGGAAACGCAAGCCTGATAAAGGTGACCCGTACCGACCCGTACCATACCGCACCACTCAGTGGAAATGGGCCATAAGAATCTGATTCTAGACTCTTGTGACTGACATAGCAAGCAACCAACATACAGTCTTCTTCTTTTAGAAAGCGATTACATAAGTGTAGCAATTCAGACCAATTTTATTCAAAGTGTTTACGTATTAGCAAAGTAATGAAAACATCTGCCTCTCCAAGGTCTTTAAATGCTGTAATAAATGCTGAAGAACCATGATAGTCTTACAAACAATCTAACACATAATTGCACGCCACAGTGAACACTAGATAATTTCAAAAGCGCGCTGAAACCCCTCTCAAAGGGCCCGAAACCAATCTCCAAAACTCTCTCATTTCATGCTATACTGCGTTATGGTATTGTTAATTACCTTCTATCATCGTGTTGCAAACAGCCGATATTTATGTTTTATTTTTTTCACCAATTTTGTCGATACCACAGGCTATCTTTAGCTGCCACGCTCTCGCTGTGGCAGTTTTGTTGTAGTGTCCTACGCTATTTGGAGCAGATACTGGTGTGCTGCTAAGCGAAGCGGTTGAGCTGTGTGACGCAGCGTCGTGTGTTCTGGTTATGAAGTGTAGAGGCTTTAGCGGACTGGCCCATCGCATTAGCATTACCACAGAGAGCATGGAGAGGGGGAGATAGACAGGCTCAGTGAGCATCAGGGTGGCCCTGCTCTTCTCTTTTTATCAGCCTGCACTACTTGGCATCCAAAAGAGAAAAAAAAACATGGAGGGAAAAATACAAAGTGCAAGAGAGAGTGAAAAAACAAGTGCAGATGTAGCCAAGCAATTAATAGTCTCCGTCCCTGGCATTTCTATTCAAAACTCAAGCAAAAATATCTATTGTAAGGATGGTAATTACAGAGAGAGCTTGCTCTTCTATCCCTGAACCTAAAATCCCATATGGAATGGACTGTATTATTTTAAATACACATTAAGAAGTCAATGGTGGTAATAGAATATGTAATGCAATATGGCTCTCTTTCCATTTATGAGTTGGATTTGTTGAATTTAATCTTGAAGCTTCCATGTTTAATATTTTAAGGGCACATGGATCAAGGCCATTATTAATAATATAATATAATATAATATAATATAATATAATATAATATAATATAATATAATATAATATAATATAATATAATATAATATAATATAATATAATATAATCGTTTCATTTAGAAGAGCACACAAGCCAGATTCAGACCCATTTCGGAATTAAATGTTTGGTGTTACTCCTGCCACACGTTGAGACCTTGCCCTGGGCCATTTCTTCAGAGACATGCCGAACACAAAGACATTTCAAAAGAAGCAGACAAAGACAATATAAGCAGGAGACAGAGGGGAAAAGAATGAAAGAGGGAGACGAGGGGGTAAAGAGGGAACAGCACTTGGAGGAGAAAAGGTTATGGTTCATTTGTCACTGTCCAATTGGTTTGCTTCTTCCTCATAACAGCAAGAATGAATCCTTTCCCTGAAACCCCCTTCAAAGTCCCCCCACTGGCTCATGCACATGAACACACACACACACACACGCATATACTGTGATATACACACTAGCCTGAGGAAGAGCTTTATAGGAAATCCTCAATCCTGTTCTACAGAGCTTCTCAAGGATCCTTTTGATTGTCTTTATCCAGGCCGAACAGTTTATTTATACTCCATAAAACAGAAAAGATCTTTGTCTTAAATAAAGGGCAAACCTCTTCAGCAATCGTCCTAACCTGGACACTTGACCCTATCTTGCGGTAACAACAGAATTTTACAAGGACTAGTTTGTATAGATTCTTCGTATATGGTTTTTGATTTTAAAAAAATCGCAAAAATATAACATTTTTAGCGGTGGTTTTTCATGGCTCTTTTATGGATATAGGTAAAATTCAGAAAAACACAATTCATTTAAAACATGTTGTGTAACACTGTGAAAGATTTTGCTGTCAGTTTGGATCAATGTAAAGTTTCCTTGCTGAACAAACTTTTTTTCTTCCTAAAGAGCCCCTATTATGGGTTTTGGGTGTGTAACACAGCTCTATGTGAATGAAAACATCCAGCTGAGGTTTAAATCTGAAAGTGCACCATGTTTAAAAATAATGATTATTTAACAAAATAGTCGACTCAGAGTCAAATAAATGAATTGTGTTGGGTTTGGATCTTTTGCCTGTACGCGTCGACGATGATACGGATCACAGGACTGATCATGACATGAAGATAGCGATCACTGACAGATGGAGATTTGGCTGTGGGGAATAAAGGGTTAAAGTTCATTTTCACAACAATACCACAGTATAGCCAGCCTAGTGTTGTGTTAGTTCCTGTCATTTTTCAGATTTTTGATACAATAACCCATACTGCAACGCGGGACTCGTCGGCCGTTTGCCATTAAAGGAAGAAACAGCAAAGATTGTTATGTATGGGACTTTGTCAGACTTTAACAGGGACTTTGTCAGTAACTGTTGCAGTTCATATGGACCAGTTTCTTCTTCCTCCGGATCATAACATGTAAATGTAATTAAAATTGTTGCCTTGTTTTGTGTAGTTCGCGAAATATGTGTTTAATTGTGTGTTGTAACTTGTAATTGCTCCGCGTGGCTTGTATGCACTTATCTATTATAGATCAGGGTCACACTTTATTTCGATGGTCTGTTTGTTGAATAAAAGTTACATTGCATCTACATGTCAATTAATTATCATTAGATTATAAGTAGACTGTTAGGTTGGGGTTAGTGTAAGTTGACATGTACTTGCGAAGTTTCTTATAGTCAGTTAAATGTCTGTTGAAGGACTGTTAAATGTCAGTATCAACAGATATTAAGTAGACAGTCTATTAATACTCAAATGGACCATCAAAATAAAGTGTTACCTAGATCAGTGCTTGTGCTGTATCTCTCAGGTTATTCTTTATGGAGCTATTCATATATTGTGTCCAAACCACGTTGAAAAAGCAACGCATGCTTCTTCCGTTACCGATTTAACGTTTGCATTTCTGAACTTGCGATCCTCTGCCGTTTGCCTTTGTTATGGCCACCTTCAGCTGTTTCTACACACGTGCAGCCAATTTTCAAAAAAGTTCAACTTTTTCCACAGTGTGGATTAATACTGAATGTGTGTCAATATTACTTGGGGTTAAGGTTAAGAGTAGAGTAATATGCTGTTGTTAACTTGCATTGCTTTATTGCATTCCTGCATTGGGCTCTCACATACTCTGCTACTTCATAGCCGTGGTGGGCGTTTCTCTCTGTCTCGCGCTAAACCCAGTCGACCAATCACAACAATCTGGGTCATCGGACCAATCACAGCATGAATCTCTGAACAAATCATATGGGAGTCGTTGGGATAATTAGGTAAAAATTAATGCATATTATAAGACAATGAAAGTGTTTTTTTGACCTTGCTTGCATATCAGCCTGTTGTTGTAGACCCCCGAAACCAAAATATGACCTTTTATAATGCAAAACAGGGGCTCTTTAAAGTATCTTGCTAACTCAAAATTCCCACTGAAACACGTTTAATCAGGGTTATGTGAACCCTAAACCAGCTTTTTATAAAAGTCATTCCTAAAAGTGTATAAGTGTATATAAAATCCTGAATTGTGTGTTCCTGAACTGCTCCTGAACAAATCAGAGGCTCTTCAATCTTAATTCTTTGATATTAAATATGACATTTAACCAATGGATGTTGCATGCTTTGGCACATGGCAACCACAAACATGTCACAAAACTGACTTGTTTAACAAATAGCAAGGGATATTACCCATACCTTTTCTTTTTCTTCTCACTGGGAATTCCATCTGACAATGTTGATCTTTCTCCAAATATGTTTTCCTCTAAAGTAACATTTAATCTTGCGAGTTTCTGTGACATGTTGTGTCTGTTGAATTGCCACTGTTAAATTGTTACTACAGTTTATAGGTGTGTGGTTTCTCAAGTCCGGACAAATCCTCCAGTGTAGGTTTATCAAAGTGTGTGCTGCGCCTCCCAAGGGGGATTTGAGAGTACTGTGAGGGAGGCGCAGCAAAGACTGGGTAAGATTTTTATATATAGCTTATCAGTAAATACTATATCTGTGCAACGCAGCACTGTTTATAATATGTATACATATTATAGCAACAAAAAACATGGATGAATGTGAAGAAAGAGTGTGCTAATACTGTAGGTACTGATAGATGACTTGTGGAGCACACCCAAATCCTCATCCAGAGCCTTATTATTCATTCATTCATTCATTTTTTTTTTCGGCTTAGTCCCTTTATTAATCTGGGGTCGCCACAGCGAAATGAACTTCCAACTTATTCAGCATATGTTTTATGCAGTGGATGCCCTTCCAGCCACAAGCCATCACTGGGAAACACCCATACACACACATTCACACACATACACTACGGACAATTTAGCTTACCCAATTTACCTGTACCACATGTCTTTGGACTTGTGGGGGAAACCGGAGCACCAGGAGGAAACCCACGCCAACACGGGGATAACATGCAAACTCCACACAGAAATGCCAACTGACCCAGCTGAGGCTCAAACCAGCGACCTTCTTGCTGTGTGGCAACAGCACTACCTACTGCGCCATCGCGTCGCCCAGCTTTATTATAAGCTGTTAATATTAATAAAATTAGAAAAGAAAAAAGAAACTTCTTATTGACTGCAAATAATTTGTTTTATTATATTTAAAATACATGTTAACAAAAATGTGTTGTTTCAACCCAAAACTGGATACAATATGGACAGAGAACTATAAAAACCACTTTTGTCCCGGATTTACTATTAGATATGAGTTTGTGTAAAATGTTAATATTTGTTTTGTTCTACAAAACAAATATTAACACTTTTTTATTCTATAAAAATATAATATTTATTCCAAATGTAAAATAAAAGTATTGTCATTTCAAGTTATTCTACCTAAAGTTGTCTAAAACAAAAACATTGCCTATTTTACCCCTTTTTCAAAATTTAAGATAAATATTTTGTGTCTCCAGAACGTGTCTGTAAAGTTTCAGCTCAAAACACCCAGCAGATTATTTATTATACCTTTAAGAATATTGGACTTTCTGCTCTGAACGACATGTAGCTGTTTTTGTGGCCTGTGCCTTTAATGCTAGTTCTCCCCGCCCACCATTCCGACGTGCCTGTCAGAGTGTGCCTCAATCTCCGCCTTGGCTGTGTCAGATAAACAGCACAGTGACAGACATGGAAGCAGATATCACGTAATGTTTGTGAGAAATACTACAGTAATAACTTTCCCAATGAACATTTGATGTATTTGTTGTGGAGTTAATTCAAGCCTTTCTGCAACGATGAGTCACACACAACGTCGTTACAAAGTTCACAGACACACAGAGCGAGCGCATTTAACTTTACAATGTTTTTGCGCGACAAATGTGACAGGATACACATTAATATACACTGCTTTATGGACATTAGTTATATAATTGTAAAAAATAAACCTGATTGTCTTCTTTTATAATTGTACTGACTATCAGCTGAGGTGATCAAGTAAAGATGTAATTCATTACAAACATGCACTGTTGTGAAAACGTTTTAAACTCATTCTTGATCACATTTGATGATGATTGATGATACCAGCGAGCTCAACAGATCTTTTAATCCCAGTTGCTTTGCGCACATCCTGTCTTGTTGATATGATCATACGTGTTACTGTGGAGACATGTTAATATGCAACTGTCAATCAATTCGGTGGGTGGGGAAACCGCATTCCTACGTCATGTTGCGGTGGGCCTCAAAATGGGAGGCATTTGGATCCTATTTTAACGTCAGGAAAAAAAAGAGGCTCATTGTCTTTATGTCACCCCAATATGACTGTGGAAACACTATACCTACACACAGTTCTCTCCAAACATCATCCAAAAGATGATTTTCATCATAGGTGCCCTTTAAACAAAAAAACTTCTAAATTGCAATTTGTCTAATGTGTTGTCTAATTTGGCTCAGCATCACACTATTAGCCTTCTACTAACAGATGCCCTATGTATGTTAAAACAACCTATAATAATAATAATAATAATAATAATAATAATAATAATAATAATAATAATAATAATAATAAAATAGGCAACGCAGTGGCGCAGTAGGTAGTGCTGTTGCCTCACAGCAAGAACGTCGCTGGGTCGCAGGTTCGAACCTCGGCTGGGCTGGGTCAGTTGGCGTTTCTGTGTGGAGTTTGCATGTTCTCCCTGCGTTGGCGTGGGTTTCCTCCGGGTGCTCCGGTTTCCCCCACAGTCCAAAGACATGCAGTACAGGTGAATTGGGTAAACTAAATTGTCCGTAGTGTATGAGTGTGAATGTGTGTGTGTGGAAATTCCCAGAGATGGGTTGCGGCTGGAAGGGCATCCGCTGCGTAAAATCGTGCTGGATAAGTTGGTGGTTCATTCCACTGTGGCGACCCCGCAAGGGACAAAGCCGACAAGAAAATGAATGAATGAATGAATGAATAATAAAATATAATTTTTTAAAACATCTGTATTCTGATTAATACAAAATAATAGCTGCATTTTAACCACAAATGTTTAATTTTACTATAGAAGAACCCTGCTAAAAAAGTGTGTATTTTTACCTGCCTTCCATAGTCACTAGCGAGTGCTTTGGGACTGAGTCCATGAACAAAAGATGGCAGATCTCTTAGTGTGAGCTTCCAGGGGATCCTGTGCCAGGTGCCATTGAGATGAATGTGAATGTTCATGGATAGCTCTCTCCAGGTGTTGTAGCACTTTCTGGTTCAGGCAAGCGACTAACTGGTTTCAAAATATCTGCAATATACAAGCCTAGGTGCTTTTCCTTCGAAACAGACAACTAAAAAAATAGTTTCTTTCACCCTCTCTAATGCTCTCTCACTACCTTTCTCTATCCTGCTGGGACTGATATAGCTGTAGGATGCGAGGAAGGCCACAGCTGAGGTAGCAGTCCAGAATGCACTGCCCGCAGAATTGGATAAACTTGTTTATTGGTATTGTGTGTCCACTCAGAAAGCATCAGTGTGTAATGAATGCAGAGCACAGCTACTGCAGTAAACTCTCTCTCTGTGCCTTTCCAATTCACATCCAGCAGAGCTTTAATGATGCAACTGTCCAAACTTTGATATTACCAACATAATATAAAGCAATTTCGCAATATAACATGATCCTTTCTTCTTCTCTTTCATGGTGCACAGTCAAGCAGGTGACCTGCTGGCTCCCGGTTCGAACCCCAACCGGGAGCGAATAGAGTGTTTTCCAGCAGCTAGATAATTAACCTGAATTCTTCTGTGTATCCAAGCGCATAATGGACAACTGAGAGCCATGTCAGCGACTGCAGATAAGGGCATCTGCTCTGCATCCTGATTACAGTCATAGAAATAACGCTGATAATGATGTGTTATTATCATCAATTATCTTCTCATATTATGGAAACAGAAAAACATGAGTAAAAGAGATTGGATGTTTGTCTAATCTGTGCTGACAGTGCAGCAATTGTTTCGTGGTAGTGTTGTTTCGCCTCGAGAAAGCAAGGGCAAGGAAAACTCGTGCAAAACATGTCGGTCAAGTTCACAAAGCTAATGATGAGAGAAGGGTATAAACGGAGGTCGAAGCCAGCTCTAAGTGGGTGGGACTTAAGCTCTAAGTGGGTGGGCCTTTAAGCTCCCAGTTGTCTGTACAAACCTGGAGTTTTTATTTATTTAATGTCTTGTACATGACACAGAGTCCAATATTGTGCTTCATGAATGTCCACATCTACCCCAACCCTAAACTCAACCCTACAGTAACCTGTTGTGTTTTATTAATGTCTACACATACCCCAACCCTAAACCCAACCCCACAGTAATCTGTTGTGTTTTTCATTAACGTCTACATCTACCCCAACCCTAAACCCAACCTCACAGTAACTTGATGTGTTTTATTAGGCTGGCTTGTAAAAGCCAACCTTTCGAAATCCTATTTAAATGTATTATTATTCTTCTGAGACTACAAATTCTGTCTTTATCTCCTCTCAGGGCTTTAAAGCTATGGCCACCAAACTTGGGTCAGACCTTCAGACTATTCTGACTCGGGTTGCTATATCTTTTCTGACTGATCTGACTTTCAGTTTTCCGAAAACTGTCCTGGGACTGTCGGAAAAATCTCATTTACTTAACATTGGTCCAAACTTTGTGACCTCATAACTCTGCGTCAGACTGTCACACTGACTTCTAGCTGGGCTCATTTAACTCTGACTACCACACTGCAAATAACTGATGACCTTTTAACTTTCTAGCCACCCTAGCAACCACTTTTAGACCCTAAAAACCGTCCCATAGACGTCCATTGCAAAAGACTGTCATTGACTTAACATTGGATCAAAATTTGTGAGCTCATAACTCTGCATCAGGCTATCATACAGACTTATGGCTGAGCTCTTTTAACTCAGTCTAGCCAGCAGCCAATCACTGACGACCTTTTAACTTTTTAGCCACACCCTAACAACCAGATACTGCACCCTAGCAACTGCCCCATAGACTGCCATTATAAAAGCCCAGACTAATATCTTCATGCTTCACTGTTGTAGATTTAAATTGACCATACTGGCAAGACGCTTTGATACATCATCAGTCTAAGCTGTCAATCAACTCCATAACAACAAAACAGACTAACCTAGCAACCATATAACAGCAGTTACATCTCAGCATCAGAGCATCGTAGAGAAGAGGTTATTGGCTCGTTTGACTCATGCTAGCACACCGTAATTATTGTATGGTTCACATGCTGGCAGTGACTAGCTACATGCTAATAATGATTAGCTAAGTGCTTTAACATGCTAGAAATGCTTACTAAACATTAAGGAAAGGATATAGAACACAATTTTGTCTATCTATCTATCTATCTATCTATCTATCTATCTATCTATCTATCTATCTATCCATCTATCCATCCATCCGTCCGCACTTTTTCAAATAACATTTTCATAAACTATTACCAACAGGCTTTCCCAAGCCAGCCTCAAACTTTGTCTCAATGAACTTTAATAATCTATTTAATATCTCCTCCACCTACACAACTTACTTTTGGTTTAAGTCCCTCCCACTTGGAGGTCACCCAACCTACTTGCGGTGTAATCCCTCCCACTTGGAGGTCTCTGGGCAGCAGCAATACCTACTTGACACTCCTCCTTTCCCTGAAGGACCACCATTCGTGTATCGACTTGGTGGTTTTATCCCATTTTCTGGCTTTTTTTAAAAAGCTTTAATTGGATTTCATCATCCTGACAAGTGCTTTTGGACAGATAATTATCACTGGTGCATTGTCCAGTGCTATCTCTGCCTCTCCTCTCAGTGGCCTTTGTGTTTAAACATGCCTTCTATCCAGATAAGAGCGTGAGACTGCCATGCAAATAATCATCTCTGAACGCGCTTTAGAGCACTCACCCGAAGAATCTCTTAACATGGGAAATAAAGGATTAGACGGCAGTGGACCCTCTCTCTGTGAATCTCTCCTCTTGTTTTTTTCTTTCACACCAGTTATTAGTCAGACAAGGGATTCCAACATCGTGGAAAATATTGGATCTGGATCAAGTGTAGCCGCGTTATTCAACACCAGTGACCAATTCTGCAGGGGGGTTGGAGAAAAGCTTCCGGAATCAATGTTGTAAGAAATATCATCCATTTAAATAGAAATCAACACCACATACACAGACCAATATAAAATTGCAAATGTACCGTTCTTCGATCCCGAGTGGATTGGAGTGTGTATTGCCACAATGGTGAGTTTGGAACTGAAAAGTCTGAAGAATGTATTCAGCGCTCCTTTCTTTCACTCCATATCCTGATATACATTGGGGTTGACGCTGTTGCCTTTGAGACTAATACAAGGAGGCGCGTCAGAACAATTCACATTGTGCGAAGCTCTTCTTTCTCGCCCCATTTTATAGACTTACGCAATTAAGCCTTGTTCCTTTTACTGCCAACATGAAACAGTGAAGAACATCATTTCTGCCACTGCCAAAAAGCCAGGGAGAGCTCAATATTCATGAAATATTCTAATATCCTACCTTCCCAGTGGGGTGAAGACAGTGAGAGAAATAATGATCACTGCTCATGTCAGCCAGCAAAAGCAGGAGAGAGAATTATGCAACAGCATATCTCCTCGGCACTTTTTCTGTGGTTTCTCACTTTTTTCCTCGCCGGTAAGTGGATTATTCTCCAATCCAGGACACAAGAAAATTAATGTTTTCCATCATGACTACGCATAGTTTTGAAGCCTCGGATATTAAACTAGGCCTTAAACATGCTTGCCGCTGAATATGTGGGTTGAACAATTTAAACATAATTGGTGTGCTGGTTTCTCCAAAACTGCACACTTCTGTTTCGGGAATGTAGATAAAGAGTGGCAGATCCTATTAGGACTTGTATTTTGATGGGGTCAGAAGTTGAGTTTGCTCGTTGACATCTCAGCATAAGAGCAAGGCCGTCTTGGAGCTGTCGAGGGGCTTGACTGACAAGCCTCTGACGATGAACGCTGGATTTGAAGAATTGATTTAGTTGTATCTTCTTGTTTGTTTGTGCCAGGATGTGATGCATGATTGAGTCACTGACAGCTCAAAACCAGAGAATTAGAGCAGCTTGTCATGGCTGCAGGACTGTTCCTTTATTTCCTGCCATCATCTTTCTGCATGCCCTGATGGTTTCCAATGCAAATTACCATCATGATACGCTTGCAGTAAGTGATATTAACAGTAGGTTTATAAAAGTAAAGCTCTAGCAAGTCTGCCCCCAGGCATCTTCACTGCAGCGACATGTATCATGGTCAAATATGAAACCGCGTTTTCTCTTGCTAGTTTGTAACTTGCATTATGTATGAATGAAGCATCTGAATAATGAAACTTGATTGTAAGTGTAACAACACACCACTGTAAGGCTGTTAAGGTGTGAATGCATGTGTGAATGTATACCTTCCTAATGGAGCTTAATGGATTGTGTTCGGCTCTCGACCACTTTAATGGGCCGAGATTTCTGTCTGAGAGGGCTTTGTCCTTGTTTCACTCTGCAGATGAAACTTTCCCACTGACCCAGAGGCAAGACAGAGGCCATTGTCCACTAAAACCGAATCCCATTGGATTCGGAAAGTCAAAAGCAATTTTGGGGGCTGAAAATACAGCTAAGTGGCTGACATTTCCTTCCTTCTTACAAGACTGACTTAAACTGGTATGATCCTTCATATTAGTTTTGAGGTATTCTAGGTTTTTTGTTAACTTATTTCTACTAAGCCCATATAGAAATCTGATACATGGAAATACACTCACCGGCCACTTTATTAGGTACTGTCCAACTGCTCGTGACAGCAAACTTCAAATCAACCAATCACATGGCAGCAAGTCAATGCATTTAGGCATGTAGATATGGTCAAGACAATCTGGTGCAGATTCAAACTGAGCATTAGAATGGGGGAAAGGGTGATTTAGGTGACTTTTAAGTGGCATGATTGCTGGTGCCAGACATGCTGGTTTGAGTATTTTAGAAACTGCTGATCTACTGGGATTTTTACACACAACCATCTCTAGGGTTTACAGAGAATGGTTAGAAAAAGAAAAAATATTCAGTAACCAGCAATTCTGTGGGCACAAATGCCTTGTTGATGTTACAGGACAATGGCCAGACTGGTTTGAGCTGATAGAAAGGCAACGGTAACTCAAATTATACACTTGGTATACCCAAGGTATGCAGAAGAGAATCTCTGAATGCACAACACCTCAAACCTTGAGGCGGATGGTCTACAGCAGCAGAAGACCACAACGGGTGCCACTATTAAGAACAGGAAACTGAGGCTACAACTGGCACAGGCTCACCAAAACTAGATAATAGAAGATTGGAAAAACATTGTCTGGTCTGATGAGTCTTGATTTCTGCTGCGACATTCGGATGGTAGGGTCAGAATTTGCCGTCAACAACATGAAAGCATGGTTCCATCCTGCCTTTTATAAATGGTTCAGGCTGCTGGTGGGGGTGTAATGGTGTGGGGGATATTTTCTTGGCACACTTTAGGCCCATTAGTACCAATTGAGCATCATGTCAATGCCACAGCCTACCTGAGTATTGTTGCTGACCATGTCCATCCCTTTATGATCACAGTGTACCCATCTTCTGATGGCTACTTCCCACAGGATAACACACCATCTCATAAAGTGCCAATCATGTTTGACTGGTTTCTTGAACATGACAATTAGTTCACTGTACTCAAATGTCCTCCACCATCACCAGATCTCAATCCAATAGAGCACCTTTGGGATGTGGTGGAATGAGAGATGCGCATCATCGATGTGCAGCTGACAAATCTGCAGCAACTGCGTGATGCTATCATGTCAATATGGACCAAAAATCTCTGAGGAATATTTGCAGTACCTTGTTGAATCTCTGTCACAAAGGATTAAGGCAGTTCTGAAGGCAAAATGGGGTCCAACCCGGCACTAGTAAGGTGTACCTATTAAAGTGGCCGGTGAGAGTATATGCAAATGACATATATGACAAAGAAATTCATATTTGGATTTCACATATATAAAATATGTCATAAATGCAACACGCATTTCAAAACATTGCTAAATGAGACACATTTTTAACTCATGGAATTACAAATATGCATATGTTATTAAATATAGTTTACTTATTAAATCAAATATATTAGATATAATATATTTTTGCAATATTTTTAAATAATATATCTTGTATATATGACATATATTTTGTATTTGTAAAATCCAAATATGAACTTGTATGTCATATGTGTCATTTGCATATATTTCTATGTGCGAGTTACCAGATATTGTATGAGGGGGTTCCTTTTGCTTGCTGAAATGAAAGATTGTTAGCCGAGATGACAAAACAAGATCTTCTCAGTCTATCAAATCTGAAAATGATATTAAAGAAATGAAAATATCTGAGACTGAAGGCATTTTCTGTCTTCAGAGATTGTTTGCCTTTTATTTATAGTGTCTTCAATTTTAATATCATCAGTGCTTCCAAATAAGCCTCGGCAAATGCAGAGATGTGCCTCAGTTCTCCATGGCAACCCATTGAACAGAGAAATGCGCATCAGAGTTATCATGCAAAGCCCATGACAAGACAATTACATCAGCAAAGTTGATTTTTCATCACACTGAGAGGATGAGCCACTTCATTACTGCCACCTTAGAAATCTGATTGGCCTTGTTGGCCTTTGAATGAGCAAAATAACAACTTATATTTGCATAGTGAAAGATAATGCAAGCAGAAGGAAGGAAGAAAGAACAGACAAAAGAAAAACATGAAGCAAGGGAACACTATAAAAAAGTAATTATATTTTATCTATCAGGACGTCTTTGTGCAAGGATATTTAAATGTCTTTCTGCATTGGAACACTGACAATATTCTCGAAAATGTTGCTCAAACTAGTCTAAAAAGCTCACAATCACAATCCATTTCATATTGCACAAACAGGGAGAGGTGAAAAATTAAAATTCTGTCATCATTTACTCACTTTACACTTGTTTTAAACCTGATTCTACAGAAATAATGTTGAATACAAACAAAGATATTGTGATGACTTTAAATCAAACTGAACAACTAGTTGTAATGATGGATTTAAATGCATTGAATATGTCTCTCTTTTCAGAATGTCATTAATTCTCACTACAAAAATCTGTGTCTGGAATGCCACGCCTCAAGAAATAAGCTTAAATCATACCTGTCAACAATGGGATGTGAAAATAAAGGATCAAAAAAATGAAATTCCCCAAATTACTAAATATGTTTATCTGGAGCTGCTTTATTGAAAATAAACTGTTGTAATGATAAGTAATATGGTATTATTATTATTATTATTATTAGTAGTAGTAGTAGTAGTAGTAGTAGTAGTAGTAGTATTATTATTATTTACAAAGGATAGAATAAAAGGTATACATTAAAAAAAGCTGCCAATAAATAAGCAAACAGTTGAGCCTATTTAAATTAATTAGCTATTATAAAGAAATTGAATCAAGTTATCAAATCTCAATAACCTTTTCTTCACATAACTTAAACAATTTGATTAAAGAGCAGCCAATAAATCTCTCATCGTTAACATGGACACCAATGATCAAATTTTAATACGATTAAGACAATACTCTGATTAAGAGTCTACCATGTAAACAGCGAATTTTGATTAATTTAATCCGATTAAGGTCATAATCGAACTAAACCGAATGGAGTATGCTGATTTTAGTCCAAAATTTCCGCCACAAGTCCAAATACATGCAGTATAGGTGAACTGAATAAACTAAATTGGGCGTAGTGTATGTACTGATGTGAATGCAAGAGTGTATGGATGTTTCCCACTCATGGGTTGCGACTGGAAGGGCATCCGCTGCGTAAAACATAAGCTAGATAAGTTGGTAGTTCATTCCGCTGTGGAGACCCCTGATTAATAAAGGGACTAAGCTGAAAAGAAAATGAATGAATGAATGAATGTGCATATGTCTGTTCAAACACACACCCAAAACCCAGATTGTGAACTTTCGCTTCTCTTCTAATCGAGTGTACAGAATCCATTTGGGAAACAGCATCTATCACTATGGAGTGCATATGACAGTCACACACCGCTAAATAAACTGACTGTTTTGAGGACTGCATAGGAGGGTTAAATGCGCCTGTAATGGAAAGGAAAGGAATCCCACCATTTTTATATTTATTTCAAAGTGTTTTCATGCCTAAAAAAATTAAAGCACAGATCAGATTCACTTTAAAGACCAAGGGGCGTCCCCTGGTGGTTTGGCGGTATGGGTTGCGTATATGGAGGTTCGACCCTTTAATTTTTATTGCCACCCTTCATAGAAAGATTCAAAATATGGGAGAAATACAGGTCAATACCAGTAGGGGATGATAGCGGAATGGAATGGTAAAATACAGGAGAATCCTGGGAAAAACGGGCAGGTTGACAGGTATGGCCTAAATAAGACAAGAATACACCAAAATATTGCTATTAGTACAGTCAATCGTTGCAGTTTTGAGTGTATTTAGTGTAGTTAACACACACACACACACACACACATATCATGTAGGTTTGTGCTCATTTCTTCAATCAATATAGACTGTTTAACACATTAAAATAATGAACACAATTAAAGCAGCCTTGGTTTTTTTCATCTCCTGACCCTACTATATTTTTCTCACTGTGCACACAGCAGGTTCAGATATAATCCATTAATAAATTCAAGTGTAGATGATGCTGAAATATCAAAACATATGTTTTTAAAGAAATGGTTCATTTAAAAAATGCTAGTGAAACCCTCAAGAAAACAAGATATTTTGAACTATTGAATTGATTCATTAACCCACTGGTTCTCAATCGCGGTCTTTGGGCCCCCCACCCTTCATATTTTGTATGTCTCATATTTTGTATAGACACATAAGGACCAGTTCATGGATCTCTCTGTTAACGAGCTGATGATTTGAATCAGGTGTTGTTACGATCACCAGCGATCTAAACACCATAGATCGCTGGAAACATGCACAATCACTATGGACTACAAATCCGCCATTTATGGACTACATGTTCAGTCATGCACCACACACACAATCCTGTCTGATTGCAAACTCACAGCTGAAGTCGCTCATGAACTGATTACATGGACTATAAAGTCAGCACACAAACACACAGAAGTTGCTGAGTCTTGTCATCTTTTAAGTGACATTACAATGCGTTACCTTTGTCTTGCTTTGCCGTGTTTTTGACTCTAGCCTTGTTTTCTTGTTTTACTCCTGTCTTCTGTCTGCCTTGTGACCATCTGCCTGTTATTTTGATTACGACTCTGTATTGCCCGTATACATCTGTTTGCTCCTGTGTTGACCATTGCTTGCTTGACCATCCTGTAAATAAAACCCTGTGTTTGGATCCTCACCCCTGTTGTCAGCGTCACACCCCTGGTTACAGGTGTATTAAGTAAGGAAGACGTACAAAACGTGCAAGGCAGGGGGGCCTGAGGACCGGAATTGAGAACCACTGATTTAACCAAACAGTATATATTTGACTCATTTTGATTAGCAACCCCAAGTATTGTTACTTAGCTTTTGAGAACCTAAATATCCATAACACTCTGCATTTTATATAATTATATAAACTAGATATTTTTTACAACAGTTTACATTTACCTGTGTAAAGGAAAACAAGTAAAACCACTCAGATGGGATAAAGGAAAGCCAAAAGAAAGAGAAGCATCTAAGAGTTACAGCAGCAGGAGAGAAATGGCATAGCACATTATTGAGAGAAGCACTGGTGCTAAGCTGCTTATTGATAAAAGCACTAATCTGCCTGGCGGAAGGTAAAGGAGGCTGGAATGAGTAGTGATAAAATATTTGAGCTAAAGGCAATGCCATCAGGAAGCTGAGCCTCTACATAGCTTTACCTAAAGGAGCTTCTCATTTTTTATTAAGTGCGACTCTGACCATTGCCGGCTCACAGAACGCTTTCCTGTCAGCGGTAAAATGAGACAGGGCCACAGAATACAACTGCCACAGCCTTTCATCTCCTCAGGCAAACAGCTAGTGATATGGGGAGAAATGTCACTCTCTACAGACCTGTCGTCATTATTATATAATGGCCTGATAGTGATTATTATGTGCCTTAAATCCCGAACCCATATTACCTTGGAGATTTGAAGCTAATGCAGAAATGCCATATAACATCTTTGTACTGCAGATCACAATACTACGATACACAGGTTGGCTGGGCTCCAAAAGATTAATGAAAAGTGGACTAATGAGCGCCATTATTTGTTTGACATTTTTTCATAATTGTGTCAGCCCAGCCTATCTATATTCATTCTTATCGTAGTAGCTTTCTGTTCTCATATCATAAGCAAGAATGTAATATGATGAAATCAGAGATGCTGTGCCTCTGGCGCAGCGAAAAAAATGACACTGCTTCATAAACACCCATGTAGAAAAATGATTCCAAGACAACATTCGCATAAATCAAGCTCCTTGTGGTTGTGTGCAGAAATATATTTGGGGGGAAATGAATCTGACTGTGAACACTTGCATATTACCATAATCATTATCATTATTGTCATCCTTGTCTTCGACAACACTATCATTAGTCGCACATCTGTGTGCCGCTGTGGTGTGCAGCGCTTCACTGTTGAACAGCTCAACAACATCAGCCGTCTCCTGCCAGCCAAGCACCTCCCGGGTAGGGGCCGTAATCCCTCTTAACAGGTAATCATTGGGATGTTAGATCGAAATCACCGACAACGAGTACAGGGACCAGACCAGAGGCACGAAGATTTACACAGGCCCTTCCCCAACTCCAAGCCCAACTTTCTGAAAGAGTTTGTGTCCTTTTTGAGATGAAGCGAAAGGGAGGGAGAGACAGAGAGGGATGATCCAATTCTACTGTGTCAGTTCTGCAGGGCCCATCCCAGTGTGCTTGTCAAGATCATGAGAATCGATTAGCCTAGACTCAAAATGTCATGTCGGTCTCATTTATTTGAAGTAGAGATCCAACAGAGTGGTGATATCTAGTGAATCATTTTGGCAGAGGAACCGGCTTGAACACACTAAAATTGGTTGTTGGCCAAAATGTGGTTTGACTACAAAATGGTTCGAGAAAGGACTGTAAAAAACTGTCCTTCGTGGTTATACCATCTTATCGGCACTGGACAAGATTACTCATTTGGAATATGTCTGCCCACTGCACTAAATCCCTGAGCACTTGTCCAGGTCAATCGATCCTGTAGTGTCAGCCAAGACCAGACAGTCCATAAGTGCCTGCAGAGACTTGTTAGTCCCAGAGAGACCACTCTGTACAAACAAGGATGCATATTTGACCCTCCCTGTTGTCTTTATGGCATCTGCCATGTTGACACAAGCATACCAGCTGTAGCTGCAATGGAATTTCATCTTATTGTGCTAATTTCCCTTAAGTATGAGTGCTCTCCGCAGAATATCATTGCAAAGTATTTCTTGATAATTGCTTAGTTGTTCGCTCCTGCAGGCTGGGGAAAGGGAGGGTGCCTTGAATTCTGGAATCTCTGTAAGTGCAGCAGTTGTCTTCACGCTGAGCATGAGCCTGTGAGGCCTTCGCACCTGACAGTAGATTGGTCCACCGAGAGGGAGCTGAGTGCCGGCAGTATTGTGCTCTAATGAGGAGCAGTCTGAGAGTATTATGGGCTGTATTCACTGAGGGGAGATCTGAGAGGTGGGCGCCAGGTTTGAGGTTTACGGCTGCATTCTGCTATGGATATTAGCCAGAGCCGGGTTGAGCAGATGCTCGAATCTGGGATTCTGGGGAAGGGCCTTGAGGCAGCCTCAATAAATGCAGGGCTGCCTCACATAGAGAATATGTGAAAAGGAGATGAACCATACAAAGAGAAGGTACTGAATATCTTGGTGCCGGGGCTGATTTATGGCCACGTTGAATTTGTTATATAGGGTGCATAATTTACTAAAGTGAAAAGGGAAAGCGGGGAAAAAATTGAAGAATTCTCTGTGGAAAGGCAACATTTTTGATGGCAGATCCTCTTATCTTAAAGCTTTGCTTGACAGAATACGAGGCGTGTGTGGTAGATATGAAGATATAGAGATGGAGAGGAGATAGCAGGAAAAGGCTTGGCTTGGAGCTATTTTTCAGCCACAATGCTTTTCTAGCTGGCACTGCACTGCTTTGACGTAGTTTTGCTATCCCCTAGATGGACAAAGCCTACTCAAAAAATAAGGATGAGCAGACTCTTATTAATCTTATATCATGTTATGTGAAATCTTATACTATGCTCTCTGTATTGCATAAGAAAATCAGCTAAAATGGTTTAGTGAATTGGATGTTAAGCATGATATTTCAAAATGACTGACTGCAAATAATAACAGCTGAGCCACTTGCATCATTTTGGGTCAGAAGCTGTATGTTTTAAACTTGCTAAATTTAAACAATACTTTTCCAATCCTTTTAAAAATATATATACACACATATATATATATATATATAATATTCAGAAAAAAGAAAAGAAAATTAATATGAAAACTAAAAGTTTTTTTTTAAAGAAAAACCTAAAAAAAATAATTAAAATAATGTTTCAAATTATTAAATTATAGACGGTAACTTCAAGTAATAGACTGAATAATCACATAACAAATAACTTTGCCAGCCTTTGAAATGTTTTTGGAGCCTTCTCCTATCCTGTGCCTTTCTACTACTTCATCCCAAAGGTCTTTTGGAAGCAGAGTGTAATGTGAGTAAAGGTATAGATTTTCACAGGCTATGATGACTTTCTGTAGGCAATATATTGCATACCCCTGGATTTAAATGGAAATTAAATTATTCATACCTCTGGCAAATTCTCATTTAAAGTTACTTTTATTCAACCAGCAAGTAGTTTTTGTTATTTTTTGACCGTAAATGACAATGGCTTCTCCCAAAAAATAATATGATGTACAAGAGGCATCACTGTGGGAAAAAAACTCAGTTTTTTTTTTTTTTTTTTTTCATTTGAACAAAACGTAGCCTGTTAAAAAATAAATAATGGAATCATTCATATTTTTTTGAATAATCAATAGAAAGAAACTAGAAACTATTGGCTATTACAGCAATAAACTCTTCCTATAATTGCTGACCAGCTTTTGCATGTCTCCAGCATAGGGCTGCACTATATATATATATGGTTAAATCTATATATTAAATATATATATATATAATTTCAGCATCGATATCACAATGTGTTCATCCACATTAGTCACATCGCAAAGATCTGCAATGTTGAAACGGGATTATATTTGACCAGGAGCCGCAGTTCAGAACATAGTCAGGCCAGAGTCACTGGAGTTTTTCACCATAATGGAGCAAATGTTTATCATTTATATGTTAAGGCCTGTGACTGTATGAGCATATCAAGAGAGTTTAAAGAATTCAGGCTCTAGGAATTGCACCATTTGAAACTTTGATTAAAATCTTTTTTTATTAAATTATTTGTACAATAAAGATGCTTTGTAATGCTATTTTACATTTGATAATTCAATTTCTGTACCTGAATTCTTACCAAATAGAGCGACTTAAGTCATCTGGTGAAATTGTATTTATACCGCAATATATATCGCAGAAAAACAAAACATCGCAATGTCTAATTTTTCCAATATCGTGCAGCCCTACTCCAGTGGTATTTTTGCCTATTCCTCTATAGCGATGAGCTCCAACTCTTTCAGGTTGGGTCTCCATGCCATAACCATGATCTTTAGCTTCCTCCACAGATTCTCAATTGGATTTAGGTCAGGACTCTGGCTGGTCTACTGCAAAACATTAAGGTCTGATAACCATTACTGCACCACTTTTGCTCTGTGGTTTGGGTCATTGTCAGGCTGAAATGTCCGCTGGTGCCCAAGGCCAAGTTTCTCTGCATATTGCCTATTGTTGTTGTTGTTGAGAATTTTGATGTATTGCTACGTTTTCATGTTGCCGTTTACTGTGATTAGGTTCCCTAAGATTCAAAAGACATGTGAAAGTGAAACCATAAATCAGAACCGTACTGCTCTTAAAGTGACAGCGCGCAATATTCCTGCTGTCATCTGTTTTTATCATTAATCAAACAAAAGGACAAAATCACTCACTGCTCTTGACTGAAGGACTTTTGTAGCTAGAATTAAAATTCTTTTTCTTACAGTGAAGATGCTTAAAGCACAGTTTGCTTCATATTTTTGATCTATTGTATTTTTCTTTCTTTCCTTATTTACAGGGAGGAAAATAACTGTATATATACAGTTGAAGTCAGAATTAATAGCCCTCCTGAATTATTAACGGCAGTTTTTCTGTTTAAACAGAACAGAACCCATTTATTTCAATCCATTTCTAAACAATAGATTTAATAACTCATTTCTAATAATTGATTTCTTTTATTTTTTCTATGATGACATTACATAATATTTTACTACATATTTTTCAAGACACAAGCATTCAGCTTAAAGTGCAATTGAAAGGCTTAATTGGGTTATTTAGGCAAGTTAGGGTAATTAGGCAAGTCATTGTATAATAGTAGTTTCTTCTGCAGACAATCAAAAAATATATTGCTTAAGGGGACTAATAATATTGACCTTATAATAGGTAATATTTTATTCTCCTGCTTTTATTCTAGCAAAAAAAAAATACATAATAAGACTTAATAATATTAAAATATTATAGGAAATACTGCGAAAAATTCTTTGCTCTGTTAAACATAATTTGGGAAATATTTATTTTGAAAAATATTCACAGGAGGGTTTAAATGTATATCATTTTGAATAATCGTGATTACAATTATGGCCAAAATAATGATGATTATAATTTTTTCCATAATCGAGCAGCCCTAATATGTATATGATGCAAATTATATATAAATATCTATGCAAAAAACTGCACAGTTTTGTTTTTATGTGTGTGTATGTATTATATCTTAAACAATAAACAAACCTTTATTTTGGAATGTGATTTAATGCAATTATTCTTTGCGCAGCACTCTGAATTCCACAGAAATCTGCTTGAAATAAAAAATTCCGCCTCTTCAGTTAAAACGCAAAGTCATTCCTACTTAAAAATATAGGTCCTGTTTCCACCTGGTATTAATATTAGTTACCAAATAATACCATACATTAACATGCATCAAAATGCATCGTCCGTGACCACTCACAGTATGTTCGTATTTTTATCACACTAGTGTGATAAAACTAACACTACTACTAAATGAGCAAACAAATTATTTATGTCTTACAAGCATATTAAAAAAAAGTTATTTAAAAGATGATGTCGATGGCAACTGAGTATTTGGCATTTTCTCTTACAACACATCCCATATCCATTATGTGTTAGGTGTCTATGCGAATAGTTGGTGACCTACTGAGGCTGTTCAAATTAATTCAACCACATGAGCATTTGCACTTTAAAAGCAATCCGATCAAATGTCTTTTGATTACCACAGAAATGGCTCAAAAGTAAGCCCAAACCCCATTTGACCCTGCTTAGTCCTGTATAAAGCATCGTCCACTTGTGATCGGATGTGCAAAAAAACATCTTAATACCACATTTAAATGGGGCCATAAATGCAAAATCTTTGTCAGATTACACGCATTTACTAGTATGAGGGTTTGTGAGTGTTCTTCAAACACACTGGCTCTTGTGAGGTGAAGAGATGTGTTTTACTAATTAAAGGCCACCCCAAAATCCAACCTGAATCCCTGCCTCCCAATCCTCCTCCCTCCAGTTGCAGATGAAGGGCAGCCCATGGTGAAAGGAAGAGGGGGTTATCTTCTTCTAATAAGGCATTTTAATTGTATGGATTTAATTTAAGCACAGATTTACAGCTTCACAAGCTCTCATCACGCCCATTTAAAATAACTAGGAAGGTCTCTCCCCTGATCCCTGTCTGCACGCTAATGTCTCTCACACACGGCCAATCCTGAGAGAGAGAAACACATCACAAAATAGGTGTCAGATCTTTGCCATGACCAAGCTAATTATCAGCACTGTACTTGATGAGCCCATGCAATCCCCTCGATAACTGTCACACAGTCTAACACATTTGGAGGTTATAGAGAGAGAGTTTTGGGAAGATCCATGAACTGTGAAAGACACGCACAAACACACCACACAGCAACACATTCAGACAAATCTCTCCTCACAGAGTCAGGCCATGCCACTGTGAATTGAGCATTGAAGTTTTTTTTTTTCACACCTCAGGATAAGTCTTTCGAACAAACAAACTCCTCTTAATGAGTTTTTTACGGACCAAGAAGGAAAGCAGTGGAGCCAGTCATCACGCTCAATCCTCACTGGCAATAAACGGCAAACAAGGCCACTGTGTTTACACTCATCAGAGCTTAAACTGGGAGAGCTTGAGCCAAGGCTGTCACACGCACCTGAGCACATTGCCACACACGGTGAGTCATCGGTGAGCGTATTACCATTCACTCTGTCACGCTCCACTCTCCACATCTGTCACTCAGTTTGGCTGAGATTTAAATTTTTTATTTTGGTCAATCTGTTAAGCCTGATGTGGGTTTGGGATGGGATGGGATGGAGGGGTTCCCTTACGAGTTCACATCTGCTAAAACATGTCACATGAGTCAACATCTGTCCCTTGTTTATCAGTCAACTCGCACACATACAAATATCCATTTATGTAATGCATGTCATCGAGTGGGAATCTGATCAGACTTACGGAACCAGTCAACACACAGGAACCTCTGCCCACATGCACACAAATGGATTACAAGAGTGAATGCAGAAGCCTGGAAGTACACACACACACACCAACAATACACCACGCTTTCCATAGCTGCAGTCTATTGTCACTTCCATGCCATATGCTGTCCATCACCGTGTGGGAGCTGCCGTGGGTAACTGTTCTCCCCAGTCAGTGAGTCTGCAAGGCCTGCACTCACCCTGACTGTCATCTAGCATCTGCTGGGTTTATCAAACACCAGACTGGTACTGACGGAGTCAGGACCCATGTGCCCTTGCTTTCTGTCTAAAACCTTAGCCCGGTAAACTTTACTACCACTTTCAATGGAGATTACACTTAAATGATTCTGTTTATTTCATTTTCCCTCAATCCACGCATATTATATTGCTTTATATTTGACCCCTCTTGGATTTTATCTGAAATGCATTTATTCATTCATTTTCTTTTGGATTAGTCCCTTTATTTATCAGGGGTCACCACAGCGGAATAAACTGCCAACTTATCCAGCATATGTTTAACGCAGTGGATGATCTTCCAGCTGCAACCCAGTACTGGGAAACATCCATACACACTCATACACTACGGCCAATTTAGTTTAGTCAATTCACCTATACCACATGTCTTTGGACTGTAGGGTCCATCGGAGCACCCAGAGGAAACCCACACGAACACGGAGAGAACATGCAAACTCCACACAGAAATGCCAACTGGCCCAGCCGGGACTCAAACCAGTGACCTTCGTGCTGTGAGGTGTCAGTGCTAACTGCTGAGCCACTGTGTCACCCCTGATCTGAAATTAACATGTTTAATTAGCACCTAAATTGGTCAAACTGAATTGGCATCTGAGTGTAAGAACATGACTTTGGAGTTCAGTTCAGTCAGGCCCTGTCCTAATAGATTGGATTACTTGGAGAAAAAAAACCTGAGAAACTATGAGTTCTACCAAATACACCAATTTTACACACTACCTACACAGAAATAATGAGACACCTCAGTCTGCTGCACCTACTGTCACCTAAAAAAATACAATGAAATCAGTTCATAACTGGACCTTTGAAACTCTCTAAACACACAGTAAATTGAAGTGTATTTTCAGAAACTGAACTAGTGGCCAGAGAATACATAAAGGGAGCATGATGCAATACCAGAGCCATATTTGACATCTTTCAAAGAGACAGATTTGGGGATGCCAAGAAAGTCTTTTCTGTGTTATGTGTGAGCAATTCAACCACAACATACTTATAAAAAGGAAGAGAACAATATGTGTCATATATGTAACAAACTATTCATTTAGCACCACCTACTATTTTAGAATAACCACCATTTGTTATTGCAACCAAACCCCATTTTTTCCAGCACTGCATTGAATATAAAATCAAAAATAAAGATTGGTACCGTTTTTGTGCTGTATTTTGGTTGATTGGTCTTGTAGCTGTAATCCGAGTACTGGTCTGAGCCGGTGGAGTTGTCATCCCCGCCTGTTCCCACAAAGGTATTGGCAGCAGGGAGCTCCTGGACAGCCTGATGCTTTTGGGAGGCAGATGGGGACTGGGCCTGGAGCTGGATGGAGGGTAATGGGGAATTGGAACGATAGTGCCTGCCCAGGTCAGGGCTTCCAGGCGGATATGTCAGAGGCAAATGGATCCTGGGGCTGTCGTTGACCCCATCAAGGTTAAATTTCAGACTCTTTTGAAGGCTGACTTCTTCATCCTCTCCAAGAGGTTTAGGTGACTTTGGTGGCTTCCCTTTTTTACCCTTTCTCCCCTTGCCACTTTTTGGCCCTTGCTTGGGGGCATAAAGATCTTTGGTCTCCTTCTTGCCAGCCTGATAGCCACTCTTAGTTTCTCTTTGAAGGCGATGTCTGATGAAGACCACAACAATGATCACGGTGACCACTCCTGCCACTCCAGCTAAACTGCCATACACAATGTTACTTCTTTGGGCAGCCAAACCATAATCTGGGTCTCCTGCAATGTCCATGTCGAGTGGGGTGTACAAACTATGCCCCACAAGTGCCTCCACATGACTTACATTAGCAATGGTTTCATTTACATAAATGTGTACCAAGGCAATGGCATGGCGGGATGGTTTGCCCCTGTCACTGACTTTTATGACCAGTCGATGCAGGCCACTATGTTTGCGTGTTAATTCCTTGGTTAGTGTGATCTCACCATTAGATGGTGAGATGTAAAAAAGGTCATGTGGGTTTCCTCCAGCAATACTGTATACTAGTTCAGCATTGGAACCAGAATCAATGTCCTCTGCTTCGACGACTTCAACAACACTGTCTGGAGCAGCCATGGGAGACAGACGTATGAAGGATGAGTTAGATGGTTTGGTCACAACTGGTGCATTATCATTTTCATCAAGGACATTGATAGTCACTCCAACGTAAGATGACCTGGGAGGGTCTCCTCCATCTACAGCTTTTAACCGGAATGTGTAACTGCTCTCCTTCTCTCTGTCAAATGAGATGCTGGACAGAATAGTGCCAGTACCATTCTGAATCATAAATTTGCCCACATCCGGTTCCACAGAAAGTTGCACTTGAGCATTCTCACCTTCATCCATGTCCTGTACTGTTACCATGCCAACAGGGCTAAGGGGTGGCATATTCTCCAAGACTGAAAAGCTGTAGCCACTCAGCATGAACTTGGGGTCATTATCATTCCGATCAAGTACTTTGATTACAACTGTGGCAGTACCTCTGTGACTGGGAACCCCTTTGTCAGCTGCAGTAACACGGAACTCATAGCGGTCCTTGTGCTCACGATCGAGAGGGCTCCGAGCGCGTACTTCTCCTGAGTTGGGGTCAATTTCAAAAAGGCCCCTTGTTGAAGAGTCTGCAATAATGCTGTAGACCAGCTCTGCATTAGTTCCACTGTCTGCATCTGAGGCAACTACATCTACCACCTTTTCTCCTGGTTGGTTTTCCTCAGCAAACTCTACTTCAAACAGGGTGGGTGAGAAAATAGGGGAATTGTCATTTGTGTCAGTCACTTGGACTTTCAGAGAGTTGGTGCTGGATAGAGCTGGATTGCCTGAATCCACTGCTACTATTTCCACTCGGTAGTCTCTAACTCTTTCATAGTCCAGTGGTGTTGTGGTCTGCAGAAAGTACTTTCTCTTGTTGTCAACTGATGAATCGCTGGCTGGTCGAAGCTGGAAAGGAACATCCCCTGCAACCACACAGGTCACCACTGCATTCTCTCCCTCATCCTTGTCTGAAACTTGCACCAGTGCCACTGCAGTTCCAACTGGCATATCCTCTGAAATATTTGCTACACCATCACTATGGGTCACAAGACCAATTCCTCGAATCTCCACTGCTGGTGCATTGTCATTCTGGTCTGTCACGTCAATAGAAACGTAAGTTTTAGAACTTTTTGGTGAAGGGCCTTTATCTCGTGCAACTACATAAAACTTCAAATTGTTGATCTCCTCACGATCCAAAGGTCCTTTGACATATATGATGCCTGATGAGCGATCTATCCGAAGCAGTTTTGGCACAGGATCAATGGCCTGATGTAATGTGTATTCAATTTCACCATTAGGACCCAAGTCTGAATCATTAGCCTTTACCTGTAATAGAAAATATAGAAGTTACTACAACAGAAATAAATAAATTAAAAATATCAAGAAAATGACAACTTACAAAAAAATCGACAACATACAAATATAGGACGAAACTGCAAAACAAGATTCATTGGGCATTTGAACACAGTGATCTATTTATAGCATAAAACTGGGAACATAATCAAAGTATTGCATAACATGATTTCTGGGGCATAGGCTATCTATAGAGAGTGGGGTTCGTTAAAAACTAATTTTATAGACTATCTAGATGATTTTAACAAACTAACAATTTCAATTTTATCTTTAATAGAGATATAGTAATCTATCTACTTTTTTCTTTTTAATAATTGTGTTTGTGATGATTAAACTGGATTATTCTAATAATTAATGTAAGTGAATTTGGTAAGTCAGGCCCTGCTACACTGATGTAAGGCATCAAAGTAAAGAACAGACAGCTGGGATGTTGGGACAGCAGCGCTCATTAAAATTTCACACTCCAACATGATGCAATAGACAATTTATCTTGCCTTGTTCATATCTAAAGGTTGACTTAGCATGTTTTCTGTTTTACCTGTAACACAGAGTGTCCAATCGGGCTGTTCTCTGCAACCTCTGCTTCATAGGAGGATTTTTCAAATTTTGGTGCATTGTCGTTGGCATCAGCTATGACAACCCTCAGCAAGGCACTGCTGTAGCGAGGTGGATTGCCTCCATCCACAGCTTTGATGGTGAGGTCATATGAATCTTTCAGCTCTCGATCAAGGCTTCCCAACACTATGAGTTGAGGTAATTTTTCACCTCGATCCTCTGCAACTTGCAGACCAAAGAGTGCTACAGCCTCTGGTCCCGCTGTTAAGGTGTAGTCAGCTACTCCATTCCTCTCTGTATCTTTATCAGTGGCCAGTGGAATTGAGAAGAGTGCCCCCATGTGGGTGTTCTCTGGAACTGAGAGAGTAAGGACAGGTGAGGGGAACTGTGGTGTGTTATCATTGATATCCTGTACTTCGATCCTTCCCTCTATCAGCCGTGGACTCTGATTCTGAATAAGGTCTGTGACGGACACCTCAAACTCCAGAAAGCAGGGTTTGCCTTTATTACGACAATCCTTCAGTGTCTCTCTGTCTATGGGGATCTCGGTGGTAAAGATATCTCCAGTTTTGCCATCCACCCGCAGATAGGGAGCGCCCACCTCCAGTTTGTACAGGTGTCCAGTGTCTGGTAGGCCTTGGTCTGCTGCCAGGCTGCCAATCAGTGTGCTCGGAGGCTGTTCTTCATGAACGCGGTATAGAATGCCACCAACCGCACCACTCAGCAAGTCCAGTAACAGTCCCCACAGCAGAAACAACACCACAGGGAGATCCATGGGCCCTCGGAGAGGTAACACCTCAGTCTGCAAAACAGTGTGAAAAACATGTTAAATCATAAACAAGTTTGTCATTCAGTCCTCATTTGAACAAACGCAGAAAAAACAAACTTTCTTTTTATTTATTTTACTAGAGAGGGACTAGTCAAGGGTGAAACAGAATTCACAATGCACACACTGTTTTGTGTACACACTTTGAGCACTAAATCCAAGGCTAAGAGTTGTAAAAGCTCTCCGGAAAATGCCTCTTCCCCTGACACCACTAAAAGCCTCCTCTCTCATTATCTTACATTATTTATAATCCTCATTTTGAGAAGACGATTACTTGTATGTAAAGAAAAGGAGGAAAAGACCAACGGCACAAATGTCTTTACAAAAGGTGTTGGAAACAATGATGATGTTTTCAGCTTCAGCTAGTGAATTAGCAGCATAAGTGCTACGAAAACTGCTGCTTCTTTTAAATCTGTAAGTTAAATCATCCCTATTAATACCACACAGGAAAATGTTAATTATCACCCTTTTGAGTGCCTGTCCAAGCTAAGCTGCTTTTGAAAATTAATGATTTAGAACACGTAAGAAGACACTTCTTAATGGGCTTTTTAATAAGATGGTATGGGTTACTGTTGGTAATGGGTTACTCAAAACAACAGCTCAGCAAGCTTTGTTCTATTTACAACATAAATTAAACAATCTTATATGCGGTTTATAATGCACTTTCCTCAACATATGCTTAATCCAATGCATAGTCACAGCTAGTGATGGGGCTATTATTTTGGATGACTTCCCTTTAATGAAGGTTACACTCATTTGATTGGCCCATAACGTAAAATAGGCAGTTTCTCAATGCAAAGTGCTGATGAGACAAAAGGTACGGAGAAGACTGCTAACACAGCACAGGAACCATTCAGCATCACAGAATGTAGGCTGAAAGTTTTCCCCACGGTGAAACACCGGTATATTAAGACGCTGAACTCACAGGTCACAGAGCACCCGAAGGCCAGTCCTTATCTCAAAGTACAGATTTACTCAAGACAGATGAGAAATATCTGTCCTATCAAGGCTCAGAAGTTTCAGGCTAATTTACACACTGTAATGCTCATGTTTGATTTTCAACCTGCTAGGCCTCCTCATTAATCACTATCCTCTATTTTAGCATTTGCTTTGATCTCTATCCCCCTGGATCCAGGTTTCTCTCCTTTTTAAGCACCAAATGGTTTCAGAGTTTAATTATTTCCAGAGTGAGAAGATGTTGTGCCTTTAAAGGACAGTGGACAGGTTATTGAGCCGTGGCACTTAATGCAGTGGTCTTTAAAGACCCTGTATGTTTATATGCAAATCATCCATGTAACATCTAGAGCATAGCGTGAGTCAAACCAGAATCAATACAGGCTTTGGAAGCGGCCATGATCCAAGGAAAGTAAATAAGTGTTATACAAAATAGCTAAACACAAGAATGCATAGAAATCCAATCAGAAATCCAATTCCTCCGTATCTGTTAAGATTGGGAGTGCAGCGTATTGATGCACTAATTGCCCAGGTATTGATGTGTCCTCTTTTTGCATTTGCAGGGCAGCGTCCTGTCGATTTTAGCTGTGCTGATAGTGTATAGGGTAAAAACATGATTAGGGACTGTGGCGTAAAGCGCAGACTCTGAAGGCCCAGGCAATAACTTGCACTCATGGCAGTGGGAAGGTGGATCCTTATAATGCAGTAAGACTCAAACATTGGATTTACTGCAACAGATTATGGTTACGATACTATACCAGCTTAAGTATCATGATACCAAATATTATTGCGATATTGTAATTCATAACTCAAATTATAACAAAAATGGTCAGAAATACTATATTTCACGTTATAATAGGTCTTGAATTTAATTCATAATTTCCTTATTATTGAAAAAATATTATTTGTACGTCACCTAAAATTTATTCTTTCTTTTTGTTTATTTTGTAGATAACTGACAAAAAAAATACATTACAATAAAGATACAAATTAATAACCAAATAAAATTTGTTACAAAAATAGCATTTTTCCAACAAAATCAGGCTATATGAAGTGGTCAAAAATACTTTTTGCAAACATTGGATTTACTGCAACAGATTAAGTTTGTCGCGATACCTCATCTTACGATACTATACCAGCTTCTGGTATCACAATACAAAGTAGTATTGCAATATTATAATTCATAACTCAAATTATAACAAAAATTGTCAGAAAAACTAAATTTACATTATAATAGATCTTGAATTTAATTCATAATTCCCCTATTGAATAAAGGTATTATTTGCACGTCACTTTACCAAAAAATATTTATTCTTTTTGTTTATTTTGTAGATAACTGACCAACAAAAAATACATTAAAATAAAGATATGAATTAATAACCAAATGAAATTTGTTACAAAAATAGCATTTTTCCAACAAAATTAGGCTTTATGAAATGATCAAAAATTGTTTCAATGTTTCCTGTTGCTATTTTGAATTTTTCATCCATTTTTTTGGATCATTTTTTTCCAGGTAATATGATCAGGTAACAATCCAAAGTAATTCAAAATTTGACTTTGAGAGTCGTTCTTTTTAAGAGATTGTCGCAGTTGTTGTAGCTACTAAACCATATTGAGAGGAACAGAAATCAACAGATTCAGATGTGTTTGAAACGTCAGAAAACTTTCAGGGCTCCACAGACTATTAAAATAAAATGTTATATTGCTGTACAAACGTCTGAGCATTTAAGTGACTTTTCCACATCCAACATTACCTATTGTAGATAGACTGTTAATGATAATACTACTGTTTACAAACTACAGTGGCACCGCCAGTATTTTGGAGCCATAGTATTGCGATACTACCATAGTACCGGTAAACCATGCAACCCTACAACAGATATGTAAAAATACCCATAACAGTGAAGATTTATTGGCCCATGCCTATGTCTTAATTGAGAAACTTATATTGTGTAGCTTTTTGGTGCTTTAAAAGTTGTTGTTGTTGTTGTTGTTGTTTTTCTTCTACCTTAAAGCCTTTAGGAATGCTGCTGCAAGTCATTGCCTAGTGCATGTAATGATTTAAGACAAACAAAAGCAATAAAACTGCCCACAACAAAGAAACTTTTAAACCAATTTTACTGTATTACCCACAGTCAATTGAAACAAAATAGAACTCTACTGACGCTGCACTGCCCTACAAAGACAAAGCATAACAACATTTCATCAAAAGTGGGTTATGACCGAAATTGAGTCTCTTAGTCTGTGATTTGTCCTCTGTCAGACAGGCTTGGCTGAAAAACCCTCTAAAAAGGTTGTGTAAAAATCTGTCAAAAAACTTCAAAGCTATTTAACTCAAGCACTGCAGCTATTGCATTTCACATTCATAGGGCGGTTCACAAGAAAGTGAAAACATTTTGTTGAATAAATGTGTAAAAAGGAAGGTTCTTAATGCAGAAGCCGTTATCATTTTGTTCACTCTCTTGACAGCCATAACAAATTGAAACAGATTCCTACAATGGATCCAGTAAATCATAAAAATTATATAAATGTAAAACACATCAACACTCTTTACATAAGAGACTCTTCAAACGCTCCAAGAGCACAGGCACTTCATCTCATCCTGATAAGAGTCTACAAACACTCGACAAACTATTTAAGTGCTGTTGATTTTCAACTATGCAGAGTATCTTATGAACAAAAGGTTATTAAAATAGCTCTAAAGTGGAGTGTAAGCACCGGAAAATATGCGCATGAAAACATTAAATACACGATCAATTTCAGAGACATCAGTTGGTTACACGCTGTGGAGAGGCAATGAACAGAACATATGTTCACTATGGACTGCCTCCCTTGTGGACGCTGGTAAACACCTAGACAATCTAAATGAACCAGCCACATTCAGCCAGTGTATCAATCTCACACAGCGCTGAGAATATTCAGAGGTCTGTTGAAATTACAGCACAAGCACTTTCACGCAGAACTCTCAGTTGTACATTTCAAGCCTTGCTTACACTGCACAAGATGCCTGCAACAATTTCAGAGAAGAACATGTGTGAAAGCAACCCTAAACAAGTTCTGAAGTCATTTCTGCCCTACTCTCGAGACTGATAGTTCATGCAGACATTTTATTTTCCCTGAAGTATTGTGACCTTTTATTTTTCTGCAGTGCTGTAAATCATCGGTTATCGCATTCATTCAGGTTCAACAGGTTTAGCATTTCAGCTCAGTCCAATTAAATCAGTTACCCATATTATTAGCCACCTCACCCTATGGACAAATGTGTAATTTTACAGGCAAATGATTTCAGTAATGTCTATATAATATGCCCTCACATGCACTTTTTCAGTTTGGAACAAAATCAATCAGTTTTGGAAAGACACAAGATAATTAAATATTTGAATAAATAAATAAATAAATAAATAAATAAATAAATAAATAAATAAATAAATAAATAATTAAAAAAATTATATATATATATATATATATATATATATATATATATATATATATATATATATATATATATATATATATATACAACGTTTTAAAAATTTATTCTACAAATATCTTTTGCATAAGCTCATTAGGAAAAGTACATTCAATTGTTATTGCTAAATTATATAGACAAATAATATATTAATAAGCATTATTATTACTATTATTATTATTATTATTATTATTTATTTCTTTATTTATGTATTTATGTACTATTATTATTTCCCTTAGGTGCTTTTTTTTAACCCCACTTTATAGGTGCACTTCATTATTTTCCTTTGGGCTCAGAAAGGGTTGTGGGTGGAGATGGTGATGGGGGAATCCTGTAATCAGACTTGCAGGGATTTGACCAAACATTGATCCTGCTGTTGACCCAGCCAGCCCAGGTGGGCGCTCCACTGCGATTTCCTTTATATCTGCAGCCCTGTGGAATAAAATCCAACCCAGTGCGGCTAGGTGGCGAGTTATCGACGATAATAACGTTATACATGACTTGCAGTTGCGCACAACAAACAGTAGCCTACATTCAACTGGTCGTTCGTCAACTATCTTTATCGCAGCTGGATTTGTACAAATAAATGTTGGCCACCTGAAAACGCGTAGAAGAAGATCTGCGAAATGTCTACTGCGGTAACAAATAAGATTAGTGAATTCCGTGGCGTTAAATACGAGACAGCAGAAGCAAACAATCTCATTTGGTTATTTGTATATGCAAACCTAAACAGACGAGGTGATTCTGCAAAACATTAACGCCGTTCAAATGTGGTGAGAATCTCGAAACAATAAGGGTTGCCACACATATATATCACTGCCATCAATACGCAATCTTTTAAAACCTCTATAATTGCTGACATACCGCCGTGTAGAGAATATTCAAATGTGACCTATCGACATATCGAGCATTCCTCTCAGCTTTATTCATTTTTCTAGTGGCGTCAATAAAGTTCGTAGCCTACCTTCGTCGATCACTTTTTCCTTCCGAGACCGAGGCTTTCTTGTCTGAGGTGAGGATGAACTACAGCTGATGTTTCCTTCGACACGGAGCCCTAAACACCTGCTTTAAAGAATCCACACATCAAGAAAACGTACAATCCTTCCGATGGGAAACAATCCATAAGTGGCCGCGTTATTCTTCCACGCCATTCCCACGACTCCGCGTCAGTTTGAAAACGTCGGCACTCATTTAAGTGTTAATAAATGAGAGATTACGCCTGAGGATGGGTCTTCAAATGTCTTTGCTGTTGTTTCTCAGACAGTTCTCAAACGAGACAGTTCTAAAACGCGCAACTTCCCTCGTTTCAGTCCATAAATCCTCAGACACTCATTTTAGGAGAGTACAGGTTCTCACAAAAATGTTGATGGTGCTCCGCGTTATTCGTTACGGAATTATAGCATAATCTACCGGAAATAATGTAGAAATGTAACAGTACATGGCAAAACGTATGGAGTCGGGTTTTCCCCCTTCGCCTTCCTCAGAAGTAGACTATAAACGCAGTTTTGGCACAGGAATCTTCTCCGCACAGGGTTAATCCTGCATTTCTATGCATGTGAGAGAGTGAGTGAAGAGATTTCTCAGCACCGCGCGCTGTTCCCTACTAGAAGCGCGCGCAGGCGGACGCGCGGAGCGAGAGGAGGTGGGGCTCACGCGCGCCACAGGCTGTTTGAGGAAAAAGCACAATTAGGTTAGGAAAATCGTGGAACTGTTAATAGCCTAATAGATATGCCCCCTAATCTGTTTTTATTGTGTTTCATCGCTTCCTTTTAGTGATGTCAAAAAGCCAGAATCTGTCTGGTCCACTCGGGTCACTGAAATTGCCTGCTAAAATCCATATAATATAATTCATTCATTCATTTTCTTGTCGGCTTTGTCCCTTGCGGGGTCGCCACAGCGGAATGAACCGCCAACTTATCCAGCACGATTTTACGCAGCGGATGCCCTTCCAGCCGCAACCCATCTCTGGGAATCGTATAATATAATATAATATAATATAATATAATATAATATAATATAATATAATATAATATAATATTCATTCATTTTCTTTTCCGCTTAGTCCCTTTATCAATCCGGGGTCGCCACAGCAGAATGAACCGACAACTTATCCTACACGTTTTTACGCAGCGAATGCCCTTCCAGCCGCAACCCATCTCTGGGAAACATCCACACACACTCAATCACTACGGACAATTTAGCCTACCCAATTCACCTGTACCACATCTTTGGACTGTGGGGGAAACCGGACCACATGCAAACTCCACACAGAAACGCCAACTGACCCAACCGAGGCTCGAACCAGCAACCTTCTTGCTGTGAGGCGACAGCACTACCTACTGCGCCACTGCGTCGCCTATAATAATAATATAATATAATATAACATAATATTAAATAACAGTTTTATGATGCAAAAAAATCCTGACAAAATAAATTGGCTATTAAAAACATGCCATATTAATTATTATAAACACACGATTCGAACTTGTAAAAAAATGTGAACTGTCAATTTTTGTGAGCTAACACAAAGTGACAGCCCTGGACGGACCACCTCGAGGTGCCATGTTTAGGCATTGATACACAGAATTATTAAAAAAAAAATACATTCTTGACATATGGTATAGTGCAGCATAAATCACAGTACTCATAACAATCAGAAAGTACCCCGATGATCTAATACTACCAGCTAAATTCTGTATGCTTCTACATTGCCCTATATTGAGGCCACAAGAGAGGGTTTGTGAATGGCAGTGACCAAGCTCAGTCAACGTGTCACGTGATAATTACAATATGGCAAATGTAATATGTCCTAATTACATCCATATAACAAAATGTCATACAATATTGTGAAATAACTACATTTTTAAAATGAGCACTTATAGCCAATATCTCTTTTGGAGCAAGAAATGTGGTCTGATAAAAGCTTATATTGTATGATTACAAAGGCATGCCCTAAACAATAATAACATGTTTTCTAATATTTCGCACATTTTGTTTGCTTTTTGTCTATGTTTACTTTTTTTTTTAACTGTTTTCGTTTACTTTAATTGTTTACTATTTTGTTTATTTTTTTTCTTTAAGCAAATGCCTGTATCTATTTTTGATTTAATGAGTTATAAAAGGCGGCTAAATTCTTTAGCCATCAAGATCTCTCTCAAGGGTCACCCACTCAGCTCTGCTCGTTGTGTCATTAGTTTCTCGTGCATGGATCATAATCCTGAGCAGTTGGGTCGTAGAATGTGATGAGTATTGATCGAGTTTGGAATCGCATCCAATGAACAAATACAATTTGATGCATTCAACAGTTAAGAGCGAAACGGGCTTTGCTCTTTTGGCGCCACCCACGGGCGTTTGAATGTACACACGGCTGGCAAAGCGTGTTCACGTTCCCTCTAATCTACCCCATAAATCCACTCCCCCATCGCCCACACACACACAGAGAGAGAGAGAGAGAGGGAGAGAGAGAGAGCGCCGATCTCATGCAGAAGAAAGGATGCTAGGTTCTGTAACAGTCGGTGTGAAAAGAAACACTAGCGCTCATCCCTGAGCATACTATATAAAATAAGTACATATAGGAATAAAAGAGAGATGATTCAGCAAGATGAATGAAGGTACTTTGCAACAACAGACAGGAAATATCTACAGTATTGTTAGATATATCTTGGGTGGTACCTGTAGGCTCATGCCATAATTAATGGCATCAAAATGAAAATCATTACCAAATGAACATTTAACTAACACAACAAAACTCAGTCTCGTATGTTTACATGCATTCAAATGATCCATGAGTAATCGGATTGATGGCTCAATTGCATTGAGCAGCTTTCATGTAAACACCTCAATCGATTGGGCTGGATCTGAATAAAATTTCAGTCAGATTGGTGTAGACCTGAAATACCATGATCAATAGGCAGGAAATAAAACCTTATAAAAGCTTGAATCTGACTAATCAGTCAGAATCAAAAAACATCACACATAAAACATTTATTCATTCATTTTCTTTTCGGCTTAGTCCCTTTATTAATCTGAATCGCCACAGCGGAATTAACCGCCAACTTATCCAGCACATGTTTTGCACAGCGGGTGCCTTTCCAGCCGCAACCCATCACTGGGAAACACTCACACACTCTCATTCATGCACATACACTACGGACCATTTTAGCTTACCCAATTCACCTGTCCCGCATCCGCATGTATTTAGACTTTCGGAGGAAACCGGAGCACCCGGAGGAAACCCACGCGAAAACGGGGAGAACATGCAAATTCCACACAGAAATGGCAACTGAGCCGAGGCTCGAACCAGCGACCTTCTTGCTGTGAGGCGACAGCACTACTTACTGCGCCACAGCGTCGCTCGATAAAAAATTTACCATGTCTTAAATTATAATAAAATAGTAATTATGTTTATTGTTTTTATTGTTGTTCATGCACTGATTCAAATATCATTGTTAAACTATGTTTGTATGTGTGTGTGTGTGTGTGTGTGTGTGTGTGTGTGTGTGTGTGTGTGTCTAACAAAATCATTGCTGATTTGTTGTTATCATTGCTTAACAACATCTTTATTCCTTCATTCATTCATTTTCCTTCAGCTATGTCCCTTTATTCATCAGGGGTCGCCACAGCGGAATGAACCGCCAATTTATCCAGCATATGTTTTACACAGCAGATGCCTTCCAGCTGCAACCCAGCACTGAGAAACACCCACACACTCTCACATTCACACACATACACTACGGCCAATTTAGTATATTCAATTCACCTATAGCGCATGTCTTTGGACTGTGGGGGAAATTGGAGCACCCTAAGGAAACCTATGTGGACACGGGGAGACCATGCAAACTCCACACAGAAATGCCAACTTAACCAGCTGAGACTTAAACCAGCGACCTTCTTGCTGTGAGGCAACAGTGCTAACCAATGAGCCACCGTGTCACCCAACAATAACTCATTCATTCATTCATTTTCCTTCAGCTTAGTCACTTTATTCATCAGAGGTTGCCACAGCGGAATGAACCGCCAACTTATCTAGCATATGTTTTATGCAGCAGATGCCCTTCCAGCCGTAACCCAGCACTAGGAAGCACCCATCGCATTTGCACACATACACTACAGCCAATTTAGTTTTTTCAATTCACCTATAGCGCATATCTTTGGATAGTGGGGGAAACCCACATGAACATGCAAACTCCACACAGAAACGGCAACTGACCCAGCCGGGGCTTGAACCAGCAACCTTCTTGCTGTGAGGCAACAGTGCTAACCACTGAGCTACCGCGCCGCCCCAACAATAACATGTGGAGAGTGACGTCGTGGCTCCCGAAGAGTTTTGATTAGACAATATCTAAAAAATAAACATAGATACAGTGTTTATTTTAACAGCACAAACCAGCACAAATCCAGCACAAACGAATGACACCAGTTTTGTGCGATATAGACAACCTGGGGTGGAGAGTGACGTCACGACTCCAGAAATATTTTAATTATATCTAAACAACGAAAATAGATAAAGTGTTTGTTTTAACGGCACAAACCAGCACAAATCCAGCACAAACGAATGACACCAGTTTGGCGCGATTTAGAGGAAATGGGTTGGAGAGTGACGTCACGGCTCCCGAAATATTTTGCTTATATCTAAAGGAGGAAAACAGATACAGTGTTTGTTTTTAACGGCACAAACCAGCACAAATCGAGTACAAACGACCTGTGCTGATTTAAAGTCATTTGAGCAACATGGGGTGGAAAGTGACGTCACATGGTCAAAAAAATAACGCTTAATATCTCAGACCCCAAACCAGCACAAACGTTCGTTTTTGCGGCACAAATCAGCACAAACGTAGCGCAAACAAATGGCATTATTTTGGGGTTTATTTGTTTTTATGGGGTGCCAACTTCACGGAGGTGCTCAGGACAGGTTATTTTTTTTTGCCCTTATAGATGGGATTGTTACTTTTTGAGAGCATACTGAAAATGTATACTTTGTACAAATGCTTGACATTGTTTTTGTGCTCTACTATTAATTAGTTTAATGTAATTTATTAATGATTTAATATGTAAAAAAAATGTTGGCAATTTGATGACTGGGCAATGGGCACTGCACATGTGTGTAAGTTTTGGCAGCAATACATGAGAACATGTGAGTTGTAAATGTTTGGTTTTATAAACCATATATAAACGCTAAAGAATGTTGCATATTTAGTCTAAAACTAGAAAGCGTCAAGAATTGCGTACTGAGCAGGTGCCACTTTTGAATTTGAGCTTGTTGTGACAATTTAAAAGTATGTTTTATATAGTATCAAGTTGAGTAGAATGAAATTCAGATGAACTATTTGCCATGTTATTACTGTCATGCAAATTATCAGTGTCAGTTGCATCACTTCAGTGCTATTCATAAATCCTCTCCTGTGGCCTCATGGAATAGTAAAATACATTTTGAATGCATGCTTTAGAATCCTTTCATTTACCGTTTTCAAATACTATGAATTCAGACATACTACTCTTTTGGCTTACTGTATTTGTATACTGTACAAATAACAAGCCAATGCTAAAGCAATTTACCTTCAACTCTTTCAAGCATTAGAATATTTGAACATTTTGTTAGTTTTTTTTTTTCTATTGTAACGCTATAATTCACCCAAAAAAACAGGTAGGTACATTTGATCAATAATAATATCTAATAGCTAAATATATGTCTTAATATATGACATATAATTTTATTTTGAAGGGGGATCCAGAGTTTATTTTTAAGGCTTGGTTGTGTTTATAAGATGCAAAGCAATGTGTGCTCATGCTTCAATGGTAAAAAAAAATATTTTTTCATACTGTATATCTTACGTTGACTATATACAGCTATTCAGCTAACATGAAAACGGCTGTCATATTTCCTAGTTCCTCCGAAAGCCCGCCCTCAAGAGGCTCTGATTGGTCAGCTAACATAATGTGCTGTGATTCGTGGATCTGCTCACTAATCTCACTAACCCAGATGTATTTTTTGTGTAGTCACCAAACTTGGTTCGCTGTAGGCTTTGCTAAGCTATCTTTGTAAAAGCCAAAGTCTCCCTTTGCATTGATCTACATTCAGAGATGTTGTTTGTGTTCACACAGCTACATTACACATCAACTAAAGCTTAAAATATAATATCGTAGTGGACCACCCCTTTAATACCTTAACTGTAGAAAACTAGAAAACATCTAGAATTTTATTTTTCCAAAACAATTTTGAAATTTGTAAAAACTCCCATACTGCAGATATATTATCTTTCCTTTATTATTACATTTTCTAAAGTGTGCATCTGCTTCATGTGATTGCCACAAATTTTCTCATCCCAAATGTCCTTACATACATTATAAAACAGTTTATTTTTACATTCAAGCTGCTATTTTCCCATAAACAAAATACTATTGCTGTTTCATGTAGAAAAAAGCTGAAATGTAGACAATACCCATGTTTGTGTGGACAGCAGGGCCTAAGGTTGTGATTAAATTTTGGTTGTAGTTTTGCATTTTTCTTCAGTGATTCTGCTTTTTAACAGCAGTTCATTATTCTCTGTTCACTCAACACTTTAACTCTGCCTCAGTGTTTTTTTTTTAGGTACCTATGTAGGAACCTATGGGAGATGTTAATTTTACTCTAAAAATTTTGCTGTGGGCGACGCAGTGGCGCAGTAGGTAGTGCTGTCGCCTCACAGCAAGAAGGTCGCTGGTTCGAGCCTCGGCTGGGTCAGTTGGCGTTTCTGTGTGGAGTTTGCCTGTTCTCCCTGCGTTCGCGTGGGTTTCCTCCGGGTGCTCCGGTTTCCCCCACAGTCCAAAGACATGCGGTCCAGGTGAATTGGGTAGGCTAAATTGTCCGTAGTGAATGAGTGTGTATGGATGTTTCCCAGAGATGGGTTGTGGCTGGAAGGGCATCCGCTGCATAAAAAATGTGCTGGATAAGTTGGCGGTTCATTCCGCTGTGGCGACCCCAGATTAATAAAGGGACTAAGCCAAAAAGAAAATGAATGAATTAATGAATTTTGCTGTGTATCAAATTGTGTATCAAAAAAGTCTACTTTAAAGTAAAGATATCAGTTAAATGATTATGTTTAGATGGGGTATTATGAAAGCAAAATCGATGAACAAGACCAATAACTTTGATTTATTAACTTATTAACACATTATTCCCTATTTCCCCATAATTTATGTTTTTACAAGGTATTTGCCCACCGGTTGCTTGAACATTTGACAAAGTATACAAAAAACTATAGATCTCTTGAAAGATTTGTTTTATTTGGAGGAATCTAGAGACCTTCATGATTATGTTGATATACATTTGTGAACAGAAAAATATTTTGTATCATGAAAATTGCTTTTATTTGGGAGGGTTTGCATCCATTTTTCATCCTGAAATTAGTGGTAGGAAGTTGATGGCCTTGTGTGACAGGAAGTAAACCAATTACTTTTTGTCTTTCTTTAATTTTTTTATTTGGTTGTTTGCTTGCATGTCATTGAGAAATTAAAGATGGATAACATGTAGAAAATTACTCATACAGTAAAAATTGCAGCTACAGTATGAACTTCGGCAGCTATAGTTGCAGGTAAGCTTAAATGGGTATAGAATTCACACAAAAACTAATGTATGACCGCTGAATTTATTTATTTATTTTATTATTTTATTTTACATGCTACAGTTATTTTTATTCATATTGCAGTTTGAGAGCACCCATCCATTTTTCTTTCTACGGGAAACTCAGCTCAGACATTTTGCTAAACACAAAGCTTTGGAATAGCATGAGGGTGAGTAAATGATGACAGAAGTTTCATTTTTAGCAAAACTTTTCCTTTAAGTACCTTCAAAACAGTCTACCAACGGCTTTATTGATTGTGAGGATTCCAGCAGCGCGGAAAGTAGAACCTGCTACGTTTAATTCAGTGTTTACATTCCAAAACTCAATATTTTTAGCTCTGTATGTTTTCATGGCAGTAGAAGTTTCCAGCGCCGGTGTAGCAGAAAGCCACCTGATGCTGTCTGTTAAAATCACGCAGCTCCCACCAGCCGAGAGAAGTTCTGCATAAAAGAAAGACAGCAGGCTGTTTGTCCTTCGGAAAGAGTGCAACAGACGTTTAAGATTTTTTTTTAGGTTGGAAACTACACGTTTAATTATTTCCACCATGCTGTGGGGGGCTTATAAAAGCTCAGAGGGAAAGAACAATGGATGAAGATAAAACTGAGCCAATAAGCATCTGACATCATGACAAAAACATTTTTTTTTTGGTTTGACCCAAATGCTAAAAATGGTTCATCATCTTTTTATAGTCGTCTTTAACAGTCATCTTTTATGAGAGATCAATACAAACTTGTTAAACCTAATTATCACAGACACAGCAAAGCTTTGTGAAATCTCAGCTTCTCAGTCTCTGTGCAAACATCAAATCAGACTGGTGGCGAACAGCGGTGGCAGAACCCAGGAGCTTCCAAAGCGACAGGCCCCCAAGCCCGGCCCTCAGGGAGAGGTAGGACTTTTTCTTTTCTGCCAGGCACTCTGAAGGCAGCCTTTTTCAAAGAGTTCCAGTGTGTGAGCCTTTCTCTCTCCTCTACCAGTCTCTCATTAGCAGCAAACAAACAGCTGTCGGGTTACCTCTCCTGGGCTCTCATTAAGAGCTGCCAGTCATTCGCATGCCCGATGCCAGCCAATCAAAGAAGGCCTTGCACCTACGCCGAGCCCGCCCACATGCAAAAGCAAGGAGGTCATAGGTCAGGGGCGTATGAGGTGGTAATTTTGCATTGTATCTCCTTACGTGATAAAAACAAAAGTGTGTTATCAGAATAAATCCATAAGCGGCTGCGATTTAATTACGTTAAATCAGAGTGAAGCACTGTGTTTTTACACTTTTTATGGTGTTTCCAAGTTTTATTTACTTTAACATGCATTTGGCAACACAACATTCAGCACCAATCCTGTTATACTTGTATTTAGAAGCCTTTATGGTTAAATTAAGGGAAGTTTTAATTAAAACTAAAACAAAATTGCAAATGTGATTGATCATACAAATGATTGTTAGGCAGCACGGTTGTGTGTTCAGTAGTAAAGCTCCTCCAATGACTAGAGGGCGCTCTTCTGCTGAAATGTCTACCCTGATGAAACCCAGGAGATCCACAGTTGCATTATAAACTGATGCTGCGTCCCAATTCGCATACTTATACCACACCCTAAAAGTATGTACTTGTGTTGTGAGGGAAAAGTATATACTTTTGAGTGTGTAACAGAAGAGTATACAAGCTTTGGGACATACTTCTTCCTCTAATAGATTATTATGTTGCTTATTTTACAAACCCTGTCAATCATCCACACATCATTCACATTTCTTTCATATTTAATTTTCTACCTTATTGGAGAAGCAGCAGCAGGTTAATCTGCCATTCACAAGTCTTTCATGCAGAGAAATCTCCTCAGGTATTTGGATAATATGCGTTCAGACGTTAATGTCCATAAGTTCATGTTGTTGTTGCATATGAACTTTATAACACGGTAAAAGTGGTTCAAATATTTACCAGCGGGCTAGATAATAATTAACAGTCATACAAATATCTTTACCGAAGCCTCTCTACTTGACGGTTGGTCTCGCGCATCCACCATGTTTGTAGTTTATTTACTTTTTTCACCCATGATTGTAGTTCTAATCAATCTCACGTCCAACGCACATAGTACTGTGGGCGATATCAGTGATTAGAGTATGGTCGGTTCTACACTTTTACCAAAAATAGTAAGGCCCAATCCCAATTCTACCCCTTAGCCCTTCCCCTTACCCCTACCCCTCCCAATCCCGTGACGGGGTAGTGGTGTCCCAATTCTCTTTAGCTTGAAGGCGTAGGGCTAAGGGTAATGAATACCCCTTCGAACGAAGATTTTTCAGGACCACACTCGAAACCAAGGGGTAAGAAAATTTCCCAGAATACACAAGCCACAACGGCAGATAGTTACGCCCGGAACTAAGGAGATCCACAAATTAGTATTTTTTGTCATTATTACATATTTTTACAAATAACAAACACATGTTTAAATATATTCATAACTGCGTACGTGTTTTACCGTCATGCTTTTAAAAAAAACGCTAAAATAAAAAATGCTAAATTTCGCGATCTATAATCCATAATAATAACTCCTTTACAGCAGTCCCACAACAATCTGACACTCGATGACACTCAAATACCCTGTCAGAAAAGTCTAGTGGCTGGGAATTGGCTTTTTACGGTGTCTGCTATAATGTTAGTGTTGTTTTTGGTGTGTTTACATAGATGAATATGGCCACTGTGTTAAATACACAGTATTACGATCTTATTGGCACATTGGATCGTTATGATAACATAACATATGCCTTCAGTGATTCCCTAATAAATACCAATAAATAACGCAGCTGGAATCACTACAGCAGTCGCGATCGTCTGATCTCATATGAAGCAAGAGATCGCGATGACATATGACCTGTGCAGGTGCTTTAGTGCTGTCCCAATTCTTAGGGGTAAATTTTGAAGCCCTTCTCCTTCACCCTCGGTTTTAAGGGCCAAGGGGAAGGGGGAAGGGGAAGGGGTAGGGGTAGAATTGGGATTGGGTAAATCATCTGGGAACCTTTTAGCATACTCTTTTCAACATACTACGATTTGGGCCATACTAATTCTATTTTCAAATACTATTTAGGATGGATAATATGTGAATTTGGACACAGCATGAATATTTAACTGCTTTCATTAATTCAGCATGACTAATAATTTCATGATTATGGAATCATCTTACAGAATCATCTTACATTTTTTTTTCTCTCAACTACAGTTATGGAGAAGGTTTTGAGTAAACACATGTTATCATATGTGGTGTTTTAAAGTTATCTAATATAATGTGTATTTATATAGCACATTTTATTGTGTATGGCCATACACTCAAAGCACTTCACAATCATGGGGGAGGGGGGGTCTCTCCACACCACCAACAGTGAGCAGCATCCACTTGGATGATGTGACGGCAGCCACAGGACAACGGCTGGGTCAGTTGGCATTTCTGTGTGGAGTTTGCATGTTCTCCCGTGTTGGCGTGGGTTTCCTCTGGGTGTTCTGGTTTCCCCCACTGTTCAAAGACATGCGGTACAGGGGAATTGAATAAGCTAAATTGGCCGTAGTGTATGTGTGTGAATGCAAGAGTGTGTGGGTGTTTCCCAGCGATGGGTTGTAGCTGGAAGGCGATCCACTGCGTAATAATATGCTGGACAAGTTGGCGGTTCATTTCGCTGTGGTGACCCCTGATTAATAAAGGAACTAAGCCGAAAAGAAAATGAATGAATGACTATCTTGAATTATCTTATCTTGAACGATTATCTTACAATT
>LR812528.1:25004851-25121701 GCA_903798195.1 Danio kyathit
TTTTTCCAGCCAGCATTCAGAGCTAGCCTTGCCACATTTGCTTTTACAGTTAAAACCCAAGTAAAATGAATATTTAATAAAGTTCAGAACATTTAAATTCTATGTCCATATATTCAAATGAATTGCAATTCAGCATCGTGCTTTCCACCTTAATTCAAAGAAGGGAATTTGAATTTCAGTCTCAGTCTGAGTTCTGAATGGCGCTTAACTCCGCTGACTAAAGCTTTTGAAAATGAAATTACAAGATGTTTGCAGCTAAAAATAAGATTTCCCTTCCAAATGTTGCCTCGCTGCATGCTAAAATTCACTTTGGACGGGGAAAGTGTATATAAATTACAGCAATGCATAATTTATCATATCACGAACAAGATGAACAATTATCAGTGCATGAGTCAAACTCGCTTTTGACACTTTCTGACACTGTTTCTATGCATAATTATATCATGCCATGCGAGTAGAGACAAATCACACAGTATAGAAGAGTAAAATCACTTGCCGCAGACAGACTACGCCAGCTCCATTGTGTCCCAACCTATTGCTAGTTATTTGCATAAAATTAATCTTTCATCACCTGTGTCACATCATCGGACACGCCCACAGCCGTCGCTGTCACTCACGTTGCCAGAAATTGCCATCTCTCATTGAAAATGAATGACTTCTGCTTGCTTCGTCCCTACAAATCACTGTCAGCATGAAGGCCCCTTTACTGACTGCAGATGTTGTGCTACAATAATAAATAATAAATACCCCGCAGAATACATACAGACTGTAATGTTTTATTAGACTTCTACAGAACACGTAGTGAGTTGTCATCACTGCCAGAGCTTCTGATCTTCACCTGAAAGCTTTGAATAAAACAGAGCAGGCATAATGATTGAAAACTCTGAGGCTTTGCTTTTCAAGCCGACTGACTTTATGGAAGAAGCTTCGCATGCTACGGATAACTGTTCCTACAATACCATCAAATACCCTATCATCTGGAGCCTTGAAAGTATAGAGATCGTGTAATGTTGGAAAAATCACTGACATTGGCTGTTTCTCTGTAAGGGCTTGTTGGCTTCACTGTTTCAAAGATCGGCTTTATGCCACTTACCGCAAAAAATATCACTGATTGCAATTGAAAACTCTGCCATGTAAATGTATAAGAAAATGACCGTTTTTCAATATTTTAAAGCTAGTGAATTATATATGAGTTTAAAACTTTAATTTTAAAGGCCGTTTACATAATTATAACTCATAATATCAATAAAGATAGTTTTAAAGATGATTATAAACGTAAAAGAATATTAAAGTTTCCACTACAACATTATTACTATAATAAATAATACAATAGTAGAGGAGAGTGGGGACGAAAGTATCATTTTTCATAAAAAAAACTCATTTAAAAAGATTATGTTTCTAGCAGAACTACATTTTTGCTGTGGTTACTAACTTACAAGAGTGCTCTATCAAAATCAGGTGCTATTTTGTATCAGTGTAGAACAACTCCAATATAATTTCATATTAAACATCTTAGCCAGCGTCAGGACGTGGACGCACTGTTTTTGTACATGTCAGTGACTACGTTTACATGAACACCAATATCTCGATTTTAAAGTTGTACAGAAAACGCTTATTATATCATTGTAATAACAAGACATACGCGCATTCATTGCTGTACATCATGGTTTATTTTGAAAGGTAAGAGTCCTCAGAACAACATCCTGTCTAACACATTTAGTCCACCGACACAATAGTGTTGAATTATGAATGGTTAATAATTTATTGGATTTGGTTATTGACGATTTGACACGACCCAAGATTGTTTCGTTCTTCAAAACTCATCCGAGAGTTGTCATAGCAAAGGTTCTGGTAGCTCAAACCTGCTCGGGAGCAGGCTTTTTTCATTTAAAACAGGATTAGATCAGGGCATTTCAAGCAAAGGCAATACTGAAAGTATATACCGAATGCTGATATTTTCTTACAGTAGTAGTTATAGACACTTGTGAAAATAGTAATATACATTTATAAATTAATTTAATATAATAAAAATAATTTATATTTGGTAATATTTAATATTAAATAATTAATATTAATTATGTTTATATACATATACATTTTAATACATTTATAAATAAAACTTTAGCAATCTGCACCCCGAAATAAAAGTACAAAATGGGGTGGTTCTCCCTAAGAGGAACAAAGAGAACATTTATTAATATTGACTTTTTAGATTCAAATGCGTACTATTTTAAGCAACTTTTTTTCCATTTTAAGCCAGCTTTACAAATTATGTATGATAATAGACATGAACAATGTTCAACTGTTTTTTGTTTGTTTGCTTTTTAAAGGAATAATAATTTATGTAGTCATGCAAATGTTTTGACAGCTAATATGCCAGTGATTTGATGCTTTGCAAAAGTTGCAGAGACATTTACCGATATCAAAAAGCTATTTTTGATGCAAAATTTATTTAAATTCACAGATTAAGAAACTTAAATAGGCCTAGGCTACTGTAATAACGAAAATGTTAAAATGTAAAACTAAATAAAATTGCTAAATATTCTTGACACATGAAAGTATTAGCTTGCAGCTCAAAACAAATGTGGAAAGTTATTGCGTATCATATTTAACAAGCAGTTTACTGCGCATTTTATGTAATTTTGCTCACATGGATGATTGACTATTACAGCTTTTTTCAGTCACTTTGGTACATTTCTCACAACACTATTTACATTTGCACAACAGTTAATGCATTTCTCAAAAAAAATAATACAAACTGCAAAACCTAGTTGATAACCTGCAAAAGCGTGTCACTTGCTCAAAATGGAGAGCTCATTCCTCAAAAGCAAGTATTCATGTCAATGAAAGTGTCAGTGTCATCAAAATGAAAAGTCCTGAAACCATTGTTTATGAACAAGAGAGTCAAATGGCTTTGTAATGTTTTCATTATGGTGACACTTCCTGAAAATGCTGAAGACAACACTAGATTCTATTTGCAAAGCCATTTGAAAACTACAGTAAAGTTAGACTTTACTGCATTTAGTGAGGTATCTGAGTACAAGACACTGAATATGTATGTTTCACATTTTTACTGCATTTGCTTTCTGCAATTCTAATTTATTCAAAGCATTGTGCAAAAGAATAAATACACCCTTATTTACAACACACATAAACTTCCTTTGGGTAGAGCTAACTGTATATAACTAAACAATAAAGCAGTACATATTGGGACTGAACCTACAACATACATACAGGTCTGTAAATCATTTAGAAGACATTTTCAGGAGAAAAAAAAAAAAAAGATTTAAATAATTTTTAAAAATCACAGTTACAAAAATCTAAACATAAGCAGTCGGGTGTTTTGTCGAGTTTTTTGACGTTCTGTACAGTATATGCTATCAGTCACCTTAGCCAGTAGCTTATTTCCTAGTTTGACTGATGGGGAATTTAGCCAAAGGCTGCATGATTATTTCGACATATGGTGACGTTTATTCATCTATTAGACAAGTTGTTGTTTATATTAAATTTTATGCATTGTTCCTTTTGACCCAATCAGTAGGGACAGAATAACACACTGATGGCTCAAAAGTAACAACAATATTTGCTAGATTTACAGGCTTAATCTTATTTATTTTAAATATTTCTAACTACTACATTGTTAATGTCAACTGCAAACATATTTTGTCCTTTATTTCAGTTCCATCAAAAGTTTCACAAAAAATCCAACATTGCAAAATGTTCTATAATTTTTGAATATGTTTTATTACTATAGGCAATATGGATTAATTTTTTTAATGATATGAGTCAAAACACTGAAAACTAATGTGGAAGTGAAAATAAGGCATAGCTATAGCAGTGGGACATAAATAACAGTGTTTCGTTCGTCCCCGCAGGAACTCTAGCCATTTAAACTTGATTTACTTTTAAACTGAAAGACTCAGACATTGCAAACTTAAGGAAGTGTTATTGCACTAAATAACCTGTAGATTGATCATTAGTGTGACACATGAAAAGAAAAACAACAACTTGTACTGCTACAATAATAACTTTTTGCACTTAAAAACAGAAACTTGGAGCTAACTGCAGGGCACAGTCCTGAAATCAGCTGATATTTGGCAGCTCCATCAAGGGTTGCATGCTGAATGTTCTGTTATAGCCTGGAAATCAAATGTTGTCAAGGCTTTGAGAAAAGCCATTTGTTACTTTTATCTCACGTTACTTTCGCCTCCGCTCGCCCCTAATATTTATGTGAAACTAAAATGTAAATTTACACATGATACCAACTTGGATGATAAAAAATCTGATAATTATTTTTAATGTTATGGCTGATTTCAACAGTACCTTATTTATAAAACACAATGCAATGCAGTGCAAAAATATAAGCATTATTATATTGTATATACATTAATATATATATATAACAGTTCTGTCTGGTTCTTGTATCTGATTGGCTGATAGCCGTGTGATATTCTGCAAATAACAGCACTTCTCCAGCCTCTTAACCTTTCACCTTTGTGTATTACTTTGCCCACATACAGTGACAAGCAGAGGACACTCTACAGTTTGACAAATATTGCTGCTGTTGGACAACATAATGCACTTTTGAGGATTGTTTAATTGAGAATATAGTTGTTTAGATTGCAACTATGCAGTTTATTTATAAGGATAGTGAGGATAGATTTTAAATTATTTATAATTTCTGAGAGAAAAGACGGTTGACGTTGTTCATCCACAAGAAGGCAACAGAGACCGCATAATAAGCCCTTCGAGGATAAAACAGCATAATTGTTAACAGCTGATCAAATCATTATTAAACAGGTAAATGACATTCTAAGTCGATCTTTCTCTTTTGTATGTTGTAGTGCTGTATTTATATCAAAGTAATTGTAGTGTATTGAGAGTGAAATGGGACTTCATATCAGGAATGTGTGTATTTTGTGTTGGCCACTCTTTGTATAACCCTGAGTTACTTTTTGATTTGCCATCTGTTTGTTTCTAATGCGTCTCCTGTTTTTGTTACTGCAGACTAGTCCAGTAAAAAGAAAGAAAGAAGAAATGCCAGCATGTGTTTAGTGTTTTTCCTTATCGCAAACACAACAGTCATCTGGTAGAGTTGGTGCTGCTTTGGTTTTTTCGAGGATAATTATTGGGATCTCCTAATTGTAACAAAGAAATACTGGGAAATCTCTATTGACTGATGGCATTTCATGCCGTTCAGCCTTAAAATCTTAAAATGTGAGCAAAAATTACCTGTTTTGTCATCACTTTAGACATTACCCTAGATATACTGTATATAACATAATAATGTAGTGCATTTTCCCATTTTTAACATTTTTTAATAGTGTACATGCTTAAAATTAAAAACTGAACTGAAAACTTTTAATTAAATCAACTGAAAGCAAATTTAGACATCATATATAATATAAAAAAATTGATATTCTATTTGATATTTGCTAAAGATGCATTCTTATATAGCTACTGCTTTGTTAACAAATGACCTGATGCCTTAAATATTTAAAAATGCTAGTAATTACATGTACATGTAATTAATGTAATTGCTTTACAAGTGATTTCAACTTACATTAAAACAGTAAAATACTGTATCAACTTAAAAATAAGAGAGAGAGAGAGAGAGAGAGAGAGAGAGAGAGAGAGAGAGAGAGAGAGAGAGAGAGAGAGAGAGAGAGAGAGAGAGAGAGAGAGAGAGAGAGAGAGAGAGAGAGAGAGCTTGCTATAACATTTATTAATCAAAGTAAAAGATTTTTTAAAATCCATCAGCAATATGTTTTAGGATCTTGTTGAATAACACAATCAAAATGTTCAAAATGCATGCATAATTAAATATACAATATTGACTTATGCTGATAGATTAAAACAAATCTTTCAGTTTGATTGATAACCATTATGGCAAGCTCTTTAAGTCCAAAGCAAAGGCTTTGGGAAGATGCAGTACTTTAATTAGCATAAACGTTCATTGCATACAAAACATTTCGGTTTAATAAAAAAACACATGTACTTTTCAGTATTGAAACAAATTAAAAAACTAGTTTATAATCAACTTTTTTTTTCATTGCAGTGCATTCTAGGATTACTTTCCTAGTACATACTGTGCTGTATGATGCTGTCTTTTAATTTGGCCGAAAGAAGGTGTCTGAGAAGCCAGCATAATTAAGTTTAAGTTTAATAAATTACATTCTGGAACAGTCCTCGTGTCGATGATGCCTTAAAATGCTGCCTGTACAGAAGTGGTTTTGGAACAGAGTTGAAATCTTGGCTTCCTCGGTGGAGGACTCATTTCCACACAAGCTCAAATTGCTGAAGCAATGCCTGAAAAATGTAAATGAATAAATAGTAATGATGATTATAAACCTTTAGCTTTGTTAAGTGCAAAGACAAGGATTAATGTGCGTGGCATTCGTCCAAAGGCACATTAGGCAACACAATGTAAAATTGCATATTCCTGCTTAGAGAACAAGCTTAAATAATTATTTTTCATTAGAGAGCCTCAGACAATGCTGCTTAGGAAGGAAATTGCGCTAGTAGCATTGTGTTTTGTTAGCATTGGTAGCAAACAAATATTGGTGTTGTTCTTCTCCTACTCATATAAGTATTATATTTTATCATGACTGTATATAATGCTCTTATTCTAGACACAATGGTGTTTTCTTCTGATTTAAAATGAAGTAAACAAAATAATAAACTTAAAGCACTAGGTAAAAGTGAACATAATAACCAATGAATAACAATGAAAAAGAACTTAAATGACTTACTTTTAGGTAGTACAGATATAACTAAGATATTGTTTTGGAAGCTTTAATTGTGGATATTCACAACAACAAAACACTGTGCTATTGTTAAAATCTTTGAACTTCATTCTGTAACGGATTTTTATGAAATTAGTAGACCTGATATTTGTATATTCTTCAGACTCTGGGTACCTGCAAATCTCATAGAATTTTCCAGGTTTATGTCCACCTGTGCTAATATAGTTACTGTGCTGGTTTGTTTAGGGAAGAGCTTATAATATTAGCTTTATGATTGACTATTAAGCCATGTTCGGTGTTCATATTTATGTAACTGAGATGGTGTTCGTTGTTATGGAAGACCTGTTCCAATTTGGGGTTTTTAATTCAACCAAAAAAAAAATGTTGTTAAAACACTCAACAGATATTTACCAGCAAGAATTTTTTGTTTTTAAAAGATGTCTAATACTATACAACTAATAGACGTCTAATCATAGTCGTTTTGGCTACAGCAAGGCTAAATGTGGGCTTTCAGTGAAAATCTAATAGATGTCTAAGAATAGGTCAAAACTAGACTAGTCATCAAATAAACAGAAATGAATGACTACAAAAAACAAGATCGCTTATTTACACGACTGCAGCGCCTTGCAAGGAGAAGCTTGTGCATTCCTGCAACAAGCGGTTCGCGCAAACGCTCATTTAGTGCAGCCAGCCGTGTTTTGGAGGCGAGGCGGAATCGCCAGAATCCAGGCACAGTAGATGCTATTCTGTTTTTGCAGTGTTAAGAAAAGGGCCAAGTACACACAACATAGCTGCTGTTTAGGCTGAAGGGACGCCGTTTTTGTTCTCTTTTTCCTGTTTATGTAAAAGCTGAATCTGCTGTTAATAACGAACGATCCACTGTTACCTAAGTTGCAGGAGAGGGGAAATAGTGTGGCCGCTTTAGGACTGCCTTTACGGGAGTTGTAGTCCATAGCGAGGGGCATTGTGGGTAGTGTAGTTCGACACGCATGCTGTGTGATGTGAGCTCTCGCTGTGTTGCACGTGCGGTGAATTAGAGGGAGAACGTTTTATCCGGTTTTGTTTTATGTTTACTTCAGTAATTCCACCCGGGAGCTGTTTTGCACTGTGAACCTGAAAACACTGAAATAAGTAAAAGAAGGGCATGCATCGAGTACTTTTGTCCATCTCATCATTTGCTCGAGCATGAATTAACGAGCTGTTACTCTGCCGCCGGACATTGCGGAAAAAGTTACACCTATCATCATGCTTAAAACAAAGAATTAGAATTATTAAAGTGGCGATCGGGTGCGGATATATATATCAGATAAAATAATATGTGCGGGCGAGTGGCGGGTGGATGATTAGAATAAAGCAGCGGATTCGGGTGACATTTGAGCTAATCCGCGCATCTCCACTACAAATATAATGCTGTCTAATCTGTCTATTTGATGACTAGTCTAGTTTGGGGCTATTCTTAGATGTTTACTAGATTTTCACTGACAGCCCAAGTTTACCCTTGTTTTAGCCAAGCTGTCTACGTTTAGATGTCTATTAGACGTCTATTAAACATGCTGGGTTACTTCATCCCAATTGCAAGCAATTTAAAGAGCATTTATGTTAATATTTTTCAACTCTGTAGTGTTATTTTGAATTCATCACAAATATTAACATCAATATTGGTATTGATATTAATATTGATATTTTAGCCTAACGCTGGGCACAATATAATGTAGTGATAATTTGAATTTATCACAATTTTTTTAAAATACATATAGCTCCATCTGAATGCACATACACATGCTGGAGGTGTACCAGAACTGGCTTTTGATTGGTTGCCCTGCCCTTTTGAAGCATAAACACCTATGAATCAAGAGCTACTGTAGTATGGTCAACTGTTGATAAAGAGTATGTTCACAATGTAATTAAATTTACAAAAATCATTAGATATCATTAGACAATACAAAAATACAGTATATATACAGTATACAGTGTTCAGCATGATTAGTACACCCCTCACAAGTCTTTTTTTTAATAAATATTTTTTCTAAGATACGATATTATTTGTGTATATGCATTAGTTTAGTCAGTACTGAAGTCAAATCTGCTTCTAATCTAAAAATTAGTACACCTAATTTTTTATGTAAGCAAAAATATTGAATAAAAATAAATAAAAAAAATATATAAGAAACATAAATATATAAATATATTTAGTTGAAATTGTGTAGGAGTTTTTTTTGACAATATTTTGCTAGAGTTTAAATGTATTATCTTTCTATTTCTAAAAATTTTCTTATGACTAAAATATAATTTTAATAAACATATCTGTAAAAAAGTCTTTTAAATTAAAATACATCAAAATATATTACCAATATTCACTGAGAAATGGATAAAAATATTTATTTTCAAAAGGGTCTGTACTCATTTATGCTGAGCACTTTATATATACAGTTGAAGTCAGAATTACTACAACCCCCCTCCCCCCACCCCCTTGAATTTTCTTTTCTTTTTTAAATATTTCCCAAATGATGTTTAACAGAGCAAGGACTTATACAGTATGTCTGATAATATTTGTTCCTCTGGAGAAAGTCTTATTTGTTTTATTTTGGCTAGAATAAAAGCATTTTAAAAATTTTAAGGTAAAAATTATTAGCCCATTTAAGCTATATTTTTATTCGATAGTCTACAGAACAAACAATCATTATACAATGATTAGTAACTTGCCTAATTACCCTAAATTTTTTAAATGTCACTTTAAGCTGTATAAAAGTGTCTTGAAAAATATCTAGTCAAATATTATTTACTGTCATCATGGCAAAGATAACATAAATCAGTTATTAGAAATGAGTTATTAAAACTATTATGTTTAGAAATGTGTTGAAAAAATCTGCTCTCCGTTAAACAGAAATCGGGGGGAAAAATAAACAGGGGGCCTAATAATTCAGGGGGGCTGATAATTCTGACTTCAACTGTATATAAGCACAAATTATTCTTATTATTTTTTTACATAATAACCAACATAGTTTGTCATGAATTGCATGGAACAAGCATTGTAACTTTCTTTTCTCATCCTGACAGCTTTTTATCTCTCTTTAAATCAAATTGCTCAAACCGGTAGGCAATTCCTCCTCACATTCCCACATAAACTAAAGATTAAATCCGCTTCAGGCCTTGGCTTGTATATATTTATATACATAATACATTTTTACGAAGCAGCCTAATAGTCTCCATCTTCTCCAATAGCAAAAGTGCCATTTCAAATTTGCCAGTTTCGCCAGAGGCCAGTGTTTATCCTCGCTGAGACTGAGCAGTGTCCAATAAGAGTCCCTGGCAGCACAAACAGGTGGCATAATCTCCACGACTTTATATTGTTGCTTTCTAACCGCCACTTTTCTGTGATCTCCTCCAGCTGCGAGACACAGAGATTCCAAAAGCAAACACTGAAACCGTATGTGGCCATCGAGCGGACCTGAAGACTCCATAATGCCTCACTCTCTCTAATGAGAGGTCTCTTAACGCGATCCCCCGCAGGTCTCTTTCAGCTGCGACTGACCGGCCACTGCACAAACAGGTCTAAATGAAGTCCTTCATCAAAGCTCTGTCACACCTCAATGCTCCGAGGCGGCGAACGCCTCCACAGATTGTGACAGAGGTGGATGGCGTGGAGGCCTTTTATCGTATTATTGCGTTCGATATGGTATAATAACCCCCATATATCACAGAGTAATTATAACTGGCTTCCATGTCCATTGTAAATCAGTGGGCTACAATCTGTAATGGGAGCGATTAGAAATCTCGCAGTAACAATGGCGTACTGGAAATGAGTGATTATGCGTCTATTCTTGTAGCGAAAAAAATTTACCAGAAGAGAAATTGATGAAACAACATGCATTATTGTCATCATTGTCTTTGTTTCGGTCACAACGGGATCTTGAAGACAGAGGAGCTCATTTGCATCGCAAGTGTGGCTGATTGCAACTAAAGTGTCTTATGGTTTGATACGTCCAAACAAAACAATTGGCTGTTGGAAATGTACCAAGAATGTGCTGGGCCAAATTAGATGATGTCTTTTTATTGTGCTCCCTATGCTTGCAGGTATTTGTGACGACTACAAGACAATGTTAAGGTGTTGTGGGTGGTTACCAGGGCATAGCTATGTCATTGCTTTTTAATATATAAAAATGAGTTTGACTTTAAAGGAAGTTAAAGGAGTTAAATAGCTTTACCTTTTATGAATCCATTCAGCCAATCTCTGGGTCTGCCGGGAGCACTTTTTAATGATATTACGCAGAGCTTGAAAATAGTCCCAAGCTAGATAAATAGGTAAAAGCACTGCCTAATATCATTGTGCCTGCTGGAGCCATGATACTGCAGTAAAGTTCCTTGATTGTTACACCAGAATGTACAGAGTGTATAGATCTTATATCAACCTAGAAAATAACAGCCCCGTAGCCAGCCTGGCAGAGGTAGGTAGTAACGAATTACTTTACATTTGCTTGAGTACTTTTGTTGGGTAACATGTACTTTTTGAGTACATTTAAAAATGTGTACTATTACCTTACTCAGTAGTTCCTCCATTACTGTGAAGGGATAATAAATATGATTCATATGACTTGTTTGCAAATTTCGTGAGGCACCGCATTGGAGAGGTTGTGTGGCGAGAGGTTGCTATAGAGACACATCTCCTGCTTTCGTTTAGAGCGTGCGCGCCTATGTTTGCAATGATGGCTGAAGTCGAGAAAGACATACGAGTTTATACTGCGGTCACACCATGGCCATCTGCAGTTTCGAGAAGGACGGTCATGCTGTCAGTGTTGTTAGTTTTATGGGACCAGGTCACCCGCGGCCTCAAGTTTAGTCTATGTTTTCACTCCAAGATGTTAACAAGAATAGTTTGATAATGTGATGCACGCTGTACGCCGAACTGACATTGCAACATATACATGAACTACAGCTCTAACCTAAAAAAACATGATGTGGTAAGTGTAAAAATGATCCCAATTGGAACCTTATTAATGGTAACTATGGGATAACTAAAGAAACTGCTGTTTAATATTATATAGTTGTATAGTTATATAGTTATATAGTTGAAGTCAGAATTATTAGCCCTCCTTTGAATTTTTTTAAATTTTTTAAATATTTCCCAAATGATGTTTAACCGAGCAAGGAAATTTTCACAGTATGTCTGATAATATTTTTCCTTCTGGAGAAAATCTTATTTGTTTTATTTGGGCGAAAATAAAAGCAGTTTTAATTTTTTTAAAAAACATTTTAAGGTCAAAATTATTAGCCCCTTTAACCTATATTTTTTTCGATAGTCTACAGAACAAACCATCGATATAAAATAACTTGCCTAATAGCCCTAACCTGCCTAGTTAACCTAATTACCATAGTTAAGCCTTTAAATGTCACTTTAAGCTGTATAGAAGTGTCTTGAAAAATATCTAGTCAAATATTATTTATTGTCATCATGGCAAAGATCAAATAAATCAGTTATTAGAAATGAGTTATTAAAACTATTTAGAAATGTGTTGAAAACTTCTTCTCTCCGTTAAACAGAAATTGGGGAAAAAATAAACAGGGGGGCTAATAATTCAAGGGACTAATAATTCTGACTTCAACTGTATATATATATATATATATATATATATATATATATATATATATATATATATATATATATATATATATATAATGAAAAGTAACTAATAATTTTTTTACTCTTACTCGAGTAACTTTTAAGATAGTTGTTTTTACTTGAATAAAAATTTCTGCAAGTAGTTGTACTTCTACTTGAGTATATATTTTGGATACTCTACCCACCTCTGCAGGCTGGTGAAAGGGGTGGTTCTTTTTTCTCACATTTCTTTCTTATTCACATTACAGTATTTTCTGTTTAATTTTGAGATTTAAATACTTCATTTTTTTGTGTCATTTTAAGCACATTTCTTCAGCTGGATTAGCTTGTCAGATGGTCATCATAACCACACTTTTTAATGAATCAAAGTATTTCCTAAAGATTTAGAATAAAGAAATATGAAGAAATACTTCTTTTTACATACAAATTTATTACATCTTAGATTATTAGAAAAAAAAAAGAAATCTGTTAAAGTTTAAAATTAAAAACTGTAGTCTATTGTCATTTATTCATTTATTTTAGCACATTCGACTTTCCTCAGTCAGAATTTGACCATTTGATCAATAAAAAATGTAAACATAATAATAATGTAAATCTTCACAACTTTTCTAGCTTCTCTTGTAAAAAGTACATATGAATATTCATGAATAACAACAATAGCCAAATTAGTATTCAAATTCATTTTAATATGGGTGGCTTTTGGTGCTTCACACCTTTTATTGCTCATTTTTTGTTTCAAAAATAATGTCCAAGATTTAAAAGAAAAGTTACATGTAAAATGTTTTCTTTAAAAACAATACAGTAGCGAAAGAAGACTTTTCTTACGTCAGATTGTGTTTTCTTGCACCTGGATGTTGGACTCATGAAAAATATTTGTTAGCATTAGCCAAAACTGATTAGCTAAAGTTAAGCCGAAGCGACAGTCAACAGATGATTCTGCTTGGTCTTAAAGCCTTTTTCGATGGGTTATTTTCACTATTTATGCTGGCATAGCAGTCAAAAAAGGACAAATGAGCTCATGTATGGGACAAATTCTGGACCTTTGTATGTGAAGGGTTGGTTTTTGAAACCACCTGAACCCCCCCTGGCTACGGGCCTAATAACAACCTTTCATTTTTAGCCTTAGTACATGACATAACTACAGAAGAGTCAAGCCTTAAATAGGACAATTATCGAAATGCTAATGGTCCAATTCAATTCAATGATTTATGCTTAGCTAACCTAAAAGTTCTCCCACCAGATCCAAAATATTTTCTAATTTTTAGTACAGATTAGCTTGTTTTGGTCCTTCATCACTGCACCATCACAAATGAGACTCTATTGAATTGGAACTCTTCAACACTTTACCATTCAATTATGTCTAAATAAATTAATTGAGACCATCCACAACAGATAAACTGAATTCAGAACAACAACAAAAGCTCTTTTGCTAAGCTTGACAGACATTGTGAATACAGAATAGAGAAAGAATTGAAAAGCTGAACATTGCCACTCAGAGCATAATATAAATGCCAGAAAGTCAAACGTTATTATTATATGTTAGTGTGATTGACTTTTAACTATAGCATAAGGTTGCCATGGCTGGCTATGTTCGCGTTTGCACGGTACTCAAATGTATTTGGCATATCAATGTCCATTTACTTAACTGGTGTTTCTCATTGTGCTGGGCTTGACTTTTCTGAAGTAGGAGCTAATTTTGTCCTTCCAAAAATGTTTCTATAATTAAAATCATTCTCATTTACTGCCGTACAAACACACAAAAAATAAGACAGTTTCGCCAAGAATTATGGGAAGCGTGAAAATGTTTGTCCTTGACATGTCTAACATCCCCTGTAGTCCACATTGGCCACCATTTTCAAGACAAGTGAAACTTATTTTTAATTATCAGAAGTGGTGTGTTACTGGTGTATGTTTAATTTCTTTTCTTTTCTTTTTTTTGATGCAGTAGAAAAGATGATATTATATTATATTATATTTGGGGGGGGGGGGGGGGGGGGGGTGGCATACAGATCACAGCATTTTATAATTAGTAGAAATGTTACATTAATATGTAAAAAACCTCCATTGTCAAATGTTGAAAAATGCAATGCTTTAGTGTTAATGTGTTAAATGATAGTGTTTAATCAAATAAAGGCTGCAATACAGTGGCCGAGAGAAAATTACAAAAAACGGCAGTACATTGAGAAAAGATCTTTATCCCTTTGACAGCACACGTGCTGCAAATCCTCACAAAGCAAACACATTTTAAAAAACGCGCTGCATTTTCAAACAACGCAAACAAATTAATAAAACGCGCTGCATTTTCTCACAAGGCAAACAATTTACGAAAACACACTGCCTTTTTTCACAACACAACGGAAATGTTTCAAGGAGACCCTAAAATGTGACAGACCCGGCTATTTAGGTTGTGGTTATTTAGGCTATAATAAATTCTAAAGACAAGTGAATTGGGATATTAAAATAAACATACAAAAAACTCACCTTTCAAAAATCACTCACAACTTCACTTAGCAATAATAGTCACAGCACAGCAGCGTCCATCAGGTTTTTACCCTTTGAAACATTTCCGCTGTGTTCTATTCTTTCTAGGTTGTGAGAAAATGCAGCGTGTTTTCGTAAATTGTTTGCGATGTGAGAAAATGCAGTGTGTTTTCGTAAATTGTTTGTGCTGTGGGAAAATGCAGTGTGTTTTTGTAAATTGTTTGCGCTGTCAAAAAATGCAGTGCGTTTTATTAATTTGTTTGCGTTGTGAGAAAATGCAGCGCATTTTTGTAAATTGTTTGTGTTGTGAGAAAATGCAGCGTGTTTTTGTAAATTGTTTGCGCTGTGAGAAAATGCAGCGTGTTTTCGTAAATTGTTTGTGCTGTGGGAAAATGCAGTGTGTTTTTGTAAATTGTTTGCACTGTCAAAAAATGCAGTGCGTTTTATTAATTTGTTTGCGTTGTGGGAAAATGCAGCGCAATTTTGTATATTGTTTGTGTTGTGAGAAAATGCAGTGTGTTTTTGTAAATTGTTTGTGCTGTGGGAAAATGCAGTGTGTTTTCATAAATTGTTTGCGCTGTGAGATAATGCAGTGCAATTTATTAATTTGTTTGCGTTGTGAGAAAATGCAGTGCGTTTTATTAATTTGTTTGAGTTGTGAGAAAACGCAGTGCGTTTTATTAATTTGTTTGAGTTGAGGGAAAATGCAGTGCGTTTTATTAATTTGTTTGCGCTGTGAGAAAATGCAGTGCGTTTTCGTAAATTGTTTGCTTTGTGAGAAAATGCAGTGCGTTTTATTAATTTGTTTGCGTTGTGGGAAAATGCATTGCGTTTTTGTAAATTGTTTGTGCTGTGAGAAAATGCAGCATGTTTTCGTTAATTGTTTGCGTTGTGAGAAAATGCAGTGTGTTTTTTTATTAATTTGTTTGCGTTGTGAGAAAATGCAGCGCGTTTTCGTAAATTGTTTGCGCTGTGAGAAAATGCAGTGCGTTTTTGTAAATTGTTTGTGCTGTGGGAAAATGTAGCTCGATTTATTAATTTGTTTGTGTTGTGGGAAAATGCAGCACATTTTTTCATGTGTACTGTATGTGTTCTGAGGATTTGCAGCACATCAAACTGATGAAGATCTTTTCTTAATTTGCTGGCGTTTTTTGTAATGGCAAGTGTTTTTTTTTTTTAAATTGCAGCACATTAGGCTCTCTTGGCCACCGAACTGCAAGCATGATTAACATTGTTGTCAGAATAAAACCAGCTCTCAAAGAAACAAGAACCAGGTTCAAAATAGAGCTGTTGGAGAAAAACAGCCATCCGATACCTTGGACTAAACCAAACAACAGACTTTATAGAAAGGAATACAATAAGAAGGCGGAGCACTGGAATGCCATTGGCTGCCAATCTTGAGTATGACAAAATGTGCAATTTAATCAGGCTTGAAACGAAATACAATGTACGATAATTAAAGCTATACATCTCCATGGAGCTGTAATAAATAAATAAACATAGAGACAGAAGCATTAACATTTGTCTCGTGCTAAATTAACTCTACATTGATAAGACCCACCTCGAGGTCCTTTAACTCTAATTTGCGAAAGACTGTTCAGTTTCTCCATCTGTTCAGTATTTCTTTTAGCTTATCTCTAATTTCACAGGTAAAACAATAATAACTTGAGAATGTAAACAAGTTATCAGCAAAACCGGCTTTCATCTGAGGTATGAAAAAATGCAATTTGATTGCAGTTTCTTCAGCGTTGTTGTGGTATTTGATTTATGTAATATAATTGCTTTCTGTTGGTCAGTCTCCACTGACATCTATTAGATAGTTGCTCGTGTGATTCTGTCAGTTCGTATTGTATTTGTTTTCGTGTTGTTGATAATTGTGTTTGGCCTTTACGTCTCACAGCAGCAAAACTAAAAACGGTGTGTAATTGATTTTCTTCCTGTTTGAGAGACATCAGCATCTTATTTGCTTTGAGATGCTATTTCCACATCGATGGGGCTATTAGCTATCCAATCTGACATCTCAGATAGGTTTGAGGAAGAAGGAGGGGTGCGCGTATGTGCGCCTGTGTGTGTGTAAACCTGACTGACAGCTCAAAGACTCTGGTGTTTTGGCTCACACACGTTGTTATCAACTGATGTCAACCTTCTTATCGCGAATAGCCTTCACATCTTCACCACACTGCTGCTTCTCTCGCACACAAACACACATTTGAATCACAAATCCAGCAAACATCTGGGCAGTTTTCTTCTTAACTTTGTTATTTACCATGCATTGCATTACTTATTTTGCTACATTTAATACATAGATTGTATTCCAATGCAAAACCATTGGCTTCCATAGTAAATGATGACAGAATTTTTGAGTTTGTAAGTGAATTATCCCTTTAAACAAAGTGTACAAATATTTATTGTGCTTAAATGATGTTTTGTTCTCAAAATAGCCCTTATTTCTCAATCGTTGAGCCATTTCTTTCACAACAACTAGTTCTGCCCACAATAAAGTTTTATCAGAAGTTAGTGTTCTTGGTTTCCATGGAAACAAAACTGTCTGTGGACAGACGGCATGCTTTAGATGAAATATGAGATATGTAATGTGGGAAGAAAACAAAGCCAAATCAAGGAAATTTTCACATTTTTGGTTCATTTCCAATCAAGCTGCAATTGTCAAATTATGCCCCCCAAAAATTAGGAAATATTATTTAATTGTGTGCATTTCAGAAACTGTGCTAATTGTGAAATAATCCCTACGAAGATAAAGGAGGTGGTTGTTTCATTCAAAAATAGGTTTTTACAGTAGTTGCTGCCTTTGTTTTCGTCTCAGAATCAGAGTATGTTGTGTTCAAGTGCATTTGATTAAGAAGTTGAAGTTGCTACCCAGGCTCATTGCTAAAACAAGCTTCAATCAACATTTACATTTCATTTACATTTATTCATTTAGTAGCCTCTTTTATTCAAAGTGACATACAAGAAGCAATTCATCATAAATAGGCAAATAATCATACATAGTAAAAGGAAGTTTCAGACATCATTCACTCAAAAAAGATTTTTTCTAATTGTTTAAACTACTTATTTAAAAATTGGCTGAATCAACACAATTTCTGAGTTTTTTTCAGGACAGCTTAACTGTTTTATGTTCAATCTACTTAAATTTGTAAAAACGATTAGATTAACAATTGATTTGTGGTGTGGCACAGTGGCTCAGTGGTTAGCACTAGGGATGCTATGATTAAGAGTTTTGCAGCCAATACAGAGTACCGATTCCTTGTTATGGTGATCAGCAGATACTGAGTACCGATTCTGATGCTTCAAGCTTTATAATGCATTAAGCACATTTTCCCTCTAAGTATAATACTTAGGCCCAATCCCAATTCTACCCCTTAGTCCTTCCCTTTACCCTTCCCTTCCTTAGGGGTGTGCCAATTCTCCTTAGCTTAAAGGCGTAGGGCTAAGGGGAAGAGGTAGATAGCCCTTTGAATGAAGATTTTTCAGGACCACACTCGAAACCAAGGGGTAAGAAAATTTCTCAGAATACACCAGCCACAACGGCAGAATACTTTTACAACAAACAAGCATATGTTTTAATATATTCATAACCACTGTCATGTTTTACCGTCATGCTTTAAAAAAAAACACTAAAATAAAAACCGCTAAATTGTGCTCTATAATCTATAATCCATAATAATAACTCCTTTATAGTCGTGCCTGCCAAGCTGGTGGTGAAGCTCCAGGCTCTGGGCCTACACAGCTCTCTGTGCAACTGGATCCTGGACTTCCTGTCAAGCAGACGCCAGGTGGTTAGAATGAACAACATCACCTCATCCACACTGATCCTCAACACTGGTGCTCCACAGGGCTGTGTTCTCAGCCCACTCCTGTACTCCCTGTACACACATGACTGTACATCCAAACACAGCTCCAATGTCATCGTTAAATTTGCTGATGACACAACGGTGGTGGGCCTAATCACCGATAATGATGAGACGGCCTACAGAGAGGAGGTGCACGCTCTGACGCAGTGGTGTCAGGAAAACTACCTCTCACTCAACATCAGCAAAACCAAGGAGCTGGTAGTGGATTTCAGGAGAGAGAAAAAAGAACACACTCCCATCACCATTAACGGGACACCAGTGGAGAGAGTCAGCACTTTCAAGTTTCTTGAAGTACACATCGCTGAGGATCTGACATGGACTGCTCACACAGACGCAGTGCTGAGGAAGGCACAACAACGCCTCTTCTTCCTCAGGCGTCTCAGGAGGTTTGGAATGAGCCCCCACATCCTCCGCTCGTTCTACACCTGCACTGTGGAGAGCATCCTCACTGGCTGCATCACCACCTGGTACGGAAACAGCACCAGCAGCAATCGCAAAGGTCTACATAGGATTGTGCGAACTGCTGGACGCGTAGTAGGAGGTGAGCTTCCCTCCCTCCAGGACATCTATACCAGGAGGTGCATGAGGAAAGCCAAGAGAATCATCAGCGACTCCAGCCATCCAAGCCATAGACTTTTCTCTCTGCTACCCTCAGGCAGACGGTTCCGCAGCATCCGGTCACGCACCAGCCGACTGAAGGAAAGTTTCTTCCCTCAGACTATCAGGCTGATGAACACTCAACACACCCCACACAAACTCTTCTATACCCCGCACTGCACACCATCAAGAGGTAGCATGCACTGCACTTTAACAAATCCATACTTAAAACAATACTGCCCACAACTATGTGTACACCTATCCATCGTACATATCGCTGTCAACATTGTCAATTTTACATTGTCTTGTTTTTTTGTGAGTATGTTGTTGTATATTGCACTGTCTGTATTTTGCACTGTCGTTGTACTTGCACTATCTGTATTTTGCACTGTCTGGAGCCAGCACCTAAGCTTTTCACTCATCATAGCACACGTGCTGTTGATGATGTGACAATAAAAGTGATTTGATTTGACATTCTGACACTCGATGACGCTCAGAGACTCTGTCAGAAAAGTCTAGTGTCTGGGAATGACCATTCTACAGAGTCTGCTATAATGTTAATGTTGTTTTTGGTGTGTTTACAGATGAATATGGCCACTGTGTAAATGCACAGTACAGTTATGATTTTATTGCCACATTAGATCGTTATGATAACATAAGATATGCCTTCAGTGATTTCCTGAAGATAAATACCAAAAAATAACACAACTGGAATAACTACAGCAGTCAGCAGGTGCTCCGGTTTCCCCCACAGTCAAGACATGCGCTATAGGTGAATTGAATAAACTAAATTGGTCATAGTGTATGAGTGCATGAGAATGAGTGCGTTTGGGTGTTTCCAAACTGGGTTGCGGCTGGAGGGGCTACATGAAACCAGATACCGGAATAGTTGGTGGTTCATTTAACTGTGGCGACCCCTGAAATAGAGAATAAGCCAAAGGAAAATGAATGAATGAATTGATTTGTGTTGGGACAACATAAAGGAATTGTGTGGAACCCAACATTTTGGACAGTGTATCAAGAAGTACATGAGCTTAAACAGAGAGAGATCAAGAGAAAGTTGATTACTATTACTAAATATTATATATATATATATATATAAAGACTTTTACAGTTTCACATTATCTTAATGTATGACTGAAATATGTTTGTATCTCATTTCTATCCTCATATTTATGACATTTTCAATATAGTAAACTTGCTTAATAGCTCACCTGGTACTTGTGTTGTACACTGTAAAATGTACATGATCAATTAGTCCTGACAGCATACTGCATGTTTTAGGTCATTGTAACTTATTAAACTAAATTAATCATGTTCTAAATTAATCATGTCTCCTAATGTTATAAGTTACGCAAGCTGTTTGAAGTCAGTTTAACATAATATAAGTTCAATGGACTCATAAGGTTAATTTGATTCTGCTTAAAAACTGAAGGCAACCAGGATTTTCTACAGTGTAGAGTGCTCTTGTGACACAATTCAACCAAACGACTTTTGACTTTGAGTAAAAACAAGGTAAACTGGCAACATGACTTCATTCCGGCAGATAGCTCTCTGCAACTCTCACATGATCACCCACTGAAGCTAAGCAGGGCTGCGTCCAGTCAGTACCTGGATGGGAGACAACATGGGAAAGCTAGGTTGCTGCCAGAAGTGGTGTTAGCGAGACCAGCAGGGGGCGCCCAACCTGTGGTCTGTGTGGGTCCTAATGCGCCAGTATAGTGACGGGGACTCTATACTGCTCAGTGAGTGCATCTTTCGGGTGAGAATCTGCCCATTGGCCTCTGTCTATCATTGCCTCCTAATAATCTCCATACTATAATTGGCTTCATCACTCTGTCTCCTCTCCACCAATTAGCTGGTGTGCGGTCTGGTACAATATGTGCTCAACCCTGTTTCTCGAGATCTACCTTCCTACAGAGATCAGCACCAACCCTGATCAAACACACCTGAACCAATTAATTAGGACATGAACAGCATTGTATAATCACAAGCAGGTGTGATATGGGTTGCAACTGAAATCTGCAGGAAGGTAGATCTCCAGGAACAGGGTTGGTCACCTCTGATGTAGAAGTTTTACATCTGAACTCTACATATGAAATGTTGAAAGTTATAGTTACAAAAGTTCAAAAGTCTTGTAATAAACCCCAGTAACACTCCAGTGTTTTTCCTATGGGTATTTCAATGAGTAAAAGCAACATTCTGTAATATCTTTTTTTTTTTTTTGCAATAATATCAACCCACATATTTGGCATCCACATATTTTTCATGAGTTTGGGTGTGCATTATTATAATAACAGTTTCCATCCAAAGCTGCAAATTTAACAAAAGTAGAACACTGCTTAAAAGCATTGTGATAAAAGCTTTCCACCCCATGTGTTTAAGAGAATTAAATTGTCACTCTTGCTCAGAGACAGTGGTTTAATTATCAAAACTTGATATGATGTGATTGAGATCGGTGCACTGATTAGTCAGTTATCCAATTACATCATACTGTATGTTGAGGAAAAATTACATGACTTTTTAAAACTGATGAATTTATTTTGCAAATATGTTTCTATCACAGCTTATTCACATATTCTTTTATCCAATAAAAGTATCTGACTAAATGAGGATATAAGTTTGTTTTGCACAGTTTATACATGTCTTGTTATTTCCAGCCAGCAGTTTTTGTGTGACATCTTAAAACAGACATAGATTAAAATGCACATTGTTTATCTATTCTACACAACAATTAAAAAACCTCATTTTTTATATCTACTTTTACAAAATGACATCATTAATGTGTTTTTGCTTTTTAATTTAGTTCACTCATTCATTCACATTTTTGTGAACATTTTTTTAATCACAAGCAGGTGTGATATGGGTTGCAACTAAAATCTGCAGGAAGGTAGATCTCCGGGAACAGGGTTGGTCACCTCTGATGTAGAGGCTTTGCATCTGAACTCTACATTCATTGATTTTCTTTTTGGCTTAGTCCCTTTATTAACCTGGGGTCTCCAAAGCAGAATGAACTGCCAACTTCTCCGCATATGTTTTACGCAGCGGATGCCCTACCAGCTGCAACCCAGCACTGGGACACACCCAAACACTCTCATTCACACACATACACTAGGGCCAATTTAGCTTACCCAATTCACCTATAGTGCATGCATATACTGTAGAACATGCAAACTCTACACAGAAATGCCAACTGACCCAGCTGAGGCTCGAACCAGCGACCTTCTTGCTGTAAGGCGACAGCACTACCCACTGCGCCACCACGCAGCCATAATTTAGTTCTAATTATGACATTATGGTTGCATTTATGTGCCTTCACCTCTTAAATATAACCTTTCTAACTTGACTTTCACCCAAAAATAAAAATTCACGCATCATTTACTCATTACTCAATTTTAGTTTTATTTAAAATTTTTTGTTGAATGCAAAAGAAGATATCTTAAAGAATTTTGGAAACCTGTAACCATTGACTTCCATAGTATTTGTTTTTTCTTCTATGGAGTTCAATGGTTACAGGTTTCCAACATTCTTCAAAATATCTTCTTTTGCATTAAAAAAAAAAATCAAATCAAAGATTTGTGCAAATCAAGGATGAGTAACAATGGCACATTTTTCCTTTTAGGAAAGGCAAGGCAAGTTTATTTATATAGCATATTTCATACACAATGCTTATTCAAAGTGCTTTACATTGACAAGAATAAAAGGAACAAGCGAACAACATAATTTTAAAACAGATAAAACAGATTAAAACTAGTTTAAAACAGGTTATAAAAGAATAAAATATACGTAATAGTTACGTAACTTACGTAATAGTGCGATCTGTCAGACGTAGCACAGTGCTCATTCAGTAAAGGCACAGCTAAACAGATCTGTTTTCAGTCTTGATTTGAATGTGCCTAATGTTGGAGCACATCTGATCATTTCTGGAAGCTGATTCCAGCACCGAGTGGCGTAATAGCGGAAGGCAGATTCACCCTGCTTTGACTGAACTCTTGGAATTTCTAGTTTATATGATCCCAACGATCTGAGTAATCTATTAGGTCTGTATTCAGTGAGCATATCTGTAATGTATTGAGGTCCGAGGTCATTTAGTGATTTATAGACAAGCAGTAATACTTTAAAATATATTCTGAATGTAACTGGGAGCCAGTGTAAAGACCTGAGGACAGGTGTGATGTGCTCTGCTTTTCTGGTACTGATCAGAATCCTGGCAGCAGCATTCTGGATGAGCTGCAATTGTCTGACTGTCTTTTTAGGCTGAATTATCCCTTTAAACACACTAGTATACACAATAGATCATTTCTGACTTAACAAATACATGATATCCAGAATTCTCCATTCTCTATGATATATAAATATCTCCTGTTGAACTTTCCATTACCGGCCAAGTTAAACCGACTAGAGTGTGGAAAGTTTGTTTTAAGAGAGTTTAGCAGGGGCCAGAGTGCCCATAACAGAAAATAACACCTTTCCCCATAGCAGATGAAGTCTCTATATTTTCCTCCTCCTTGACTGCGGTTAAATATACAGCGCTGTCCTTGTCAGTATCATGTACATTGAACTTATATGCTCTCTCTATTGTAGTGTCCAGAGGAAGCATCTGCCCGGGAAGTCAGGCTCAAGGCATATGTGTGTAGGCGATGCTGAAGGCAGCTGGGAAGGCGAGGTGATGAAAGGTTTGGAGAAAAACGCAGCATGCCGAGATTGCTAAAAGAGGAGCGATACTGTAGGGAAAGAAACATGGGCGGCCTTTAAGAAATAGCTTGTGTGAGCAGAGCGGTGCAGAACTTTTTTTTTTTTTTTCGCTCTACTTTGTAATATCTATTAAGTAGGTTTCCTCTGGCTGCTGGTGAAGTTTCTACAGCTTGCTGACTAGTCCAGCCATTTGTCTTGTTGAGAAACGCCATGCCAAGCCGGCCAGATGAGCTTTTAAATGACTGTCACTTCACCCTCTATTTCAAACAGCCTCATGTTATGGCATCCTATAGCAATTTACTTTATTTACGCTTCCTGCCTCTGGGTGCTTTCATTTATGGGCCGGATATAAGCTTGGTCAAAAAAACTGTGAAGAAAGGTTGGCCTTGTGTTTTCTGTATAGCTGGTGTGCAGTGGATATTTAGTGCACAATGGAGGAAAAACAGCTAGTAGGAAAGACAGAAAAATCCAACGTGATCTCACAGCAATTCGTAACTTTTTGATTTAATGGCTAATTCGCAGTGTTGGGCAAGCTACTTGAAAAATGTAGTAAGCTAAGCTATAAGCTACAGTACTCTACTTAAAATGTAGCTTAACTATACTAAAAGCTAACCTCTGGGAAATGTAGCAAGCTAAGCTAAAAGCTACTTGACAAAAGAAGCTTAGCTACATCTATTTTTGCAATTTTTTATTTTTAAATTGAAGCAACAAATCCAAGTTAATCACATCTTAGTGATCAATAAAACTGTCAATGAAACATATGAGGTATAATTGTTCAGCTCAATTATTTACTGCAATTAATATTCTCCAAACAGAGACAATTTTTAACAGCAAAAATCCAATAAAACCAGGTGTTACACATTTAAAATACTATAGTAATGTATATATATGGTTGGCAATGTCACTGACCAGAGCAAGATGTGGCAGTAACGCACCACAAAGTTTGTAGTCCCACCACAGTAAAACAGGAAGAAGAAAAAATGGTCATTCTGACCATCATATGGATTTACTTTCATCAGCTAGACACCGGCCTAACAGCTCCGTGAATTTCGATGTTATCACTTATTGATCCGCAATCGGTAAACGTAGCTTGTGTGAACGCTACTGCGCTACTTGACCAAAAAAATTGCTTTGCTACTGAAATTCATATGAATTAGCTGTGTTGGGCAGAAGCGTCACTAATTGTAGGGTATTACGGGGAATTACGTCATACACTAATTTGCATATTACTGACGTCATCGCGTTCTACCATTTCTGTTTGTTTAACAGCCTATGGTAAATAAATGGGTATTTTATATTCGCACTATGCTTTATGTAAGCTTGTCAATTTAACTAAATTTATTGCTGTTTGAATACAGTATATCATTATAGATGAGTAGGGAATTTGCAGTAATCTCTCAGACGTAATATACTCAGACAAGTTCTGAAACTCTTACTTAAAACATCTCTGATTGTGCAACAAGAGTAAACGGTCAAATTAAATTGTTAAAATAAAGGAGAAGCAGATCGGGTTGACTGTACAAGGGAAATACCTTCAAACTGCCACCTGTTCTAAATCATTTGCCGTCGGTACGCTGAGAGGTGATCTGCTCTCAGGCTGCAGGGGAGGCTCGTTGAGAAGAGTAGGGACGGTACAGTAATGGACAAACGACAGTCTATAAAAATCGCCAGTAACACACAAAAACGTCGCTAGATTTGTCGCTAGTCGCTTTTTTGAAAATTTGTCGCTAAGTTGGCAACACTGGCGCAAACTGAAGAGCGGGGAGCGGGAGGAGTGAGAGGTTTAGGGAGATGGGGGCGCGCGAACTGTAGCGCGCGACCGTCACCGGAAGAGCACAAGCGCCAAGTTTCAGCCCGGACTGTACCAAAATGCTGAGGAGCGGGGGCGGGGGAATTCCGGGAGTTTACCGGGAGACAGACCAATACGGGAGACGGGTCTGAAATACGGGAGACTCCCGGGAAAAACGGGAGTGTTGGCAGGTATGCCCCAATGGCAGTTGGGTTGAGGGGCGAGGTTGTGTGCAATGCCTCCTTTCTAAAATCGTACATTTTCGTACGACTGAACTTTACAAATTCGTATGAATTAGCCACTAAATTGACAAAACAAAAAATAGTTACGTTTTCTCGTGAGATCAGGCTGAAAAATTGTAAATGGGATCTTAAGGAGATAGTTCACTCAAAAATAAAATGTATCTCATTATTTACTCACTTGTTCAAAACCTTTTTCAGTTCCTTTCTTATTTTAAACACAAAAGATGGCATTTCAAAAAATGCTGATTGCTGGGACTCATTAGCTCCGTCCAAAATCGCCTACTCAGTAGGTACTGCATTTGAATTTAAACATATTTGGCTGTTAGAAAAGTACGTTCTACACAGGATGAGTAGTATGAACTTGGAGGTACTACATCCGGCATTTTGTTATCACGCAACCTACCCGCGTCAGTTGTGTTGCTTCACTCCCATTTATAAATTCTCTTGCGGTGCATCATGGGATAGCATAGCCTCCATTTGATAACCACTTCAGTATCGCGGGAAGTAATAGGTCATCTGGGTACTTCTCACATGCTGTTTTTCAAATTCTATGAATTCAGACATACTACTCGGCTTGCATACTGTTTTTAACATACTATAAAGTATGGAAGTATGCAATTTCAAACACAGCCATAGACTTCCATAAAGATTTTTTCCTACTATGGAAGTTTATAGGTCCATCCAATCATTCTTGGTCACATTTGATGATGATTGAGGATCACAGCGAGCTCAACAGATCTTTTAATCCCAGTTGCTTTTGCACGTTCTGTCTTGTTGATATGATTATACGTGTTACTACGGAGACATGTTAATACGCAGCTGTCAATCAATTTGGTGGGCGGGGAAGCCGCACTCCTTCATTGCAGTGGGCCTCAAAATGGGAGGCATTTGGATCATATAACGTCAGAAAATTAAACAAAAGAGGCTTATTGTCTTCATATCACCCCAGTATGACTGTGGACACACTATCACACAGTTCTGTCCAAACAGCTTCCAAAAGATGATTTTCATCATCGATGCCCTTTAAGATAATACTGTTTGCTGGTGAAGAGTGTTTCACTGTGTCAATCAATCAATCAATCAATCAATCAATCAATCAATCAATCAATCAATCAATCAATCAATCAAAAAGTTTAAAAAAAATTCTAATTATATTATATTAATTATATTATATTAATTTAAAAAATAATATAAACAAGAATGTTTAATCAGATTTCCTCCAATGTCCTCAAGTGTAAGTCGCTTTGGACAAAAGTGTCTGCTAAATGACTAGATGCAAATGCAATGTTCAGAATTTAGTTCTAGAAATGTGTGGAAATTACTAAATTGGATATTTAAACTAAACATTTTATAAAACTCAATAATACAAAAATGTTAGCTTGATTTAGTCCTGGACAATTACGGTGATATGATAACTATTGTTTACTTTTTAAAACCCTATTCACCTGCAGTGTCTTGCCTTGAATGCAGTGCATATTGAATTGGGAAAAAATGCTTAATATTCCCTTCAATGTGAAAAGAACATTTTATTTTTAAATAATACATTAAAAGACACATTACCTCAAGCATTTATATTGCATGCGACAGGCTGTCTGTTTATCCAGCCAATAAGTGATAAGGGCAAGTGTTCAGGTATTATATTTCTCATAGGAATTGTTGGAGAAACACATCTTTTAAGTCTACAAAAGACCCTTTGAGCCATACAGTTTTCCTCGGGGAGAAGAAAAATCATCTCCACAGATCTATTCCAAAGGTGATGAGCTGATTAAAACCACATTATAGTTTAATGAGCACGAGGAATGGAGTAAAAAAGGAGGGGTTTCTGTTATTAGGGGGAGGAACCTGCCTCAGATGGAGTGGATTCATTTGGAGAAAAAGAGAGATGTCTTAATTTAGAGAGAACAAAGAATGAGTCTTTTTTTGGTGACAATTACCGTCTCTCGTGCAACGCGAGCCGTCAGCCTCTCTGGAGTGCAGCAGGTCAAACAGAACATCCTGCGAGTTAATTAAAGAAGAGCTAGTCTAGATGTAAGCTGGGTAGTCAGCGGATATATATGCCCTGAAGAGGTTGGTAAAACATGACAGAAAAGACAGAGGCCAACGGGAAAACAGACAGAGTGAAATTCATTTTTATTCAGCCCCACCCCCACCAGACATCTTTTATGACCTGTACAACCTGATAATTTCACATTACTCAAAACATTTGTGGAAACTTATTGCCTCAAAACATTTCAGTAAGCTAAGGCCATGCTCACACGTACCTGGTATTTTTTGTTTTTCCTCAATTTTAAAAACCGATTTCATCCACACATGCAAGGTTTAAATATCTGTTCACATGAAAACACAAAAATACTGCCTGCATGTAATGAAGTGCTGTCAAGAGCATGTCAAGCAACAGGTGGTGATATAAATGTAAAATCCTAAATGTAAAGTTATATTGGCCAATCAGAAGCTGTTGGTGAGTTTGTTAAATTGCACTGGCTTTACTATTTGAGATGTGATCACCAGGGGGCATCGGTAAGAACGCACAAGTCAGGCTTTGTAGTTAGCTGAGTTGTTACAGCATTTATTTTGCACAGTCATAGAGGCACATGCATGTGTGGTATTTTCTAGAAACAAAAGAGAAACATTTCACAATAAATTAACTTGCAATTTGTATAATCTACAGAACAATATAACATATGATATAATATAGATATATAACATCAGTTATGGCATATAATCAAAGATTAACAGGGCATCAGGTCTAAATATGCATCAGTAAGCATATACAGGGGAGACAGATCCAAATACTGAGCAAACATGGCATTTACATTGCCTAACCCTTCACTGATTTACATATCAACACAATCCAATATTATTTAAACTTGCGGGGAGAACATGTGCGCCGTTAATAATGGCGTTTACTCGGATTGCGCACCACCCGCGGTTATGACGTATTGCAGCCATGCGGTCCGACAGTTAGTTTAGTTACAACACTAATCCTATAACCTATTAGAAGCACACAGACATAAAACATAAACACTTACTTCTCGTAACGCACACACAATAAGCCACTGTATCGAGCTGTTAGCCAGACTGTATAGAACTGCACTGTCCGACTACAGAAACGGAAATGATATGCGTCTTCTGGGTGGGCCTGACCCAGCTGTCAATCAAACCAGCGTTGAATCAGAACGCCAAATATACCTGGCCTTTTCAAAAAAAATGGATATTATCAGTTGTAATTGTTTGCAGAGGCATTTGTCTTAAAAACAACCGAGATTGTGGTGCACAATCTGACGCCATACTGCGTTTGCGTGTGGAAAAACGACCAAACCATGTAGAAAAATCTGCAGTTCTGAAAATATCCATGTTCGTTTGTTTTAAAGTTGGTTGAACTTGATTTTGTTTTGTGCTAACATGTCTGTGATGAGTTGGGTGGCATTCAAATGTCTTTTATTAACAGCTATTTTGAAGGTGTTTTTAGAAGGTGTTTTGAAGAAAGCTGAAAAACTGTGACCATTGATTTCCATAATAGTAAAAACAAATACTATGGAAGTCAAGGGTTTCAAGTTTCCAGTTTTCTTCAAAACACTATTTTTTTGTATTCAGATGAAGAAAGAAACTCATGAAGGTTTGGAAACACTTGAGGTGAGTAAATAGTGAGTAGTTTCATTTTTGGGTGAACTATCCCTTTAAAGCCAGTAGTGTCTTCCATCATTTATGAAGACACTGACACTCTCAAAATGCTGCTGTTTGACTGATGTTGGACTAAAATGTTGACCAAAACAATTTAAAAAGAGATCCTGTGCTGTACCCTGATTGGTGGCTTGCCACATGCTTGACCAATTAAGATTTTATCCACTCATAAATTAAAAAGAAACTACTGATTTCAAAAAACGAGTAAACATTTAGATTTATGATGTTGAAATGTATTGAAGTTAAAGTAAAAATTCTCCCCTGATGAAAATATTAAAGTGAAGTACAGATATGTGAAGAAGCTAAGTACAGTAATGAATTATATTTATTTCATCGCTGTCCACTACTGGTCTTTATGATTGATTGTTAGTTAGCAGAAGCATGTTAATGTAATTAGCAAAAAGGCTACTTACATACACTTGCATGATTATTGTTGTGGATCATGCGTCATATACAAACCGTTAACATTTTTTTTTTAATTACACAGTATTTAACTGTAATATGAACTGAATTTTACTGCGGGGCAGTTTTGCGGTATGTTACTGTATTTTAAAGTTGCATTGTGAAAAAGACTATATTTTACAGTAAAGATATACATATAATTCTGTACGCAAGATAAATGCTGCCTTTTTATAAATAACAGCCTTTTTGTAGTAATTGATTTACAGTAAGTTACTGGCGAACTGCTATCAATAAGTTACTGCAGATTATAAAGGAAATTTTTAACAGTTTTGTAAATCACACAGTATTTTTGTAAATCACACAGTATTTAACTGTAATATAAACTGAATTGTATTGTAGGGCAGTTATGCAGTCTGTTACTGTATTTTAAAGTTGCACTGTGAAAATTACTGTGCAGTATTTTTACAGGAAAGATATACGTACAATTCTGTAAGCAAGATAAATGCTGCTGTAAATGTAAATACAGCATTTGTGTTGTAATTGATTTACAGTAAGTTACTGGCAAACTTCTGCCAGTAAGTTACTGTAGATTATACAGGAAATTGGTAACAATTTTGTAAATCACACAGTTTTTTTTTTTTGTATATCACACAGTATTTAACTGTAATAGGAACTGTATTTTACTGTAAGACAGTTATGCAGTATGTTACTGTATTTTAACATTTGTGCAGTATTTTTACAGGAAAGATATACATACAATTCTGTAAGCAAGACAAATACTGCTATCAATATAATTACAGCATTTTTGTTGTAATTTATTTACAGTAAGTTACTGGCAAACTGCTGCCAGTAAGTTACTGTAGATTGTACAAGACATTGTTAACAGTCAGTTTTGTAAATCACACAGTATTTCAGTGTAATATGAACTGAATTGTATTGTAGGGCAGTTATGCAATATGTTACTGTATTTTAAATTTGCATTGTGAAAATTACTGAATATTTTACAGTAAAGATATACATACAATTCTGTAATGAAGATAGATGCTGCTGTCAATGTAATTACAGCATTTTTGTTGTAATTGGTTTACAGTAAGTTACTGGCAAACTGCTGCCAGTAAGTTACTTTAGATTATACAGTTAGAAGATAACAGTTTTGTAAATCATACAATATATTTGTAAATCACACATTTACTGTAATGTGAACTGAATTTTACTGTTAGATAGTTATGCAGTATGTTACTGTATTTTAATGTTGCATTATGAAAATTACTGTGTATTTTACAGTAAAGATATACGCACAATTCTGTTAGCAAGATAACTGATGCTTTATTGTAATTACAGCCTTTTTGTTGTAATTGATTTAAAGTAAGTTACTGGCAAACTGCTGCCAGTAAGTTACTGCAGATTATATAGGAAATTGTTAACAGTGGATTCTTATTTTTTAACATTCTATACTCTTTTCTACAATTGTAACCATACAAATTCCAACATAACATGCAGAAACTTCTGTAAATTCTAACATCACACAAAATGAAAGCCTAATTTATGTCTCCCTATGTTAACAAACACAATAACATTTAATTTTAACAAAAGTTTCCTTCCATAGTCTGATGCAAAGCAAGCTGGAAACTAGAAATCTGCTTATAGTCGTTCATAGATCTCCTTACAATATTTGTTTTCTAGTAATATTACAAAAAAAAAAAAAAGATATGAAATGAACGCATTTATTAAATAAATTTCACAGTTGGTTTTATACAGTACTGTGACATTTCAGCCTAAACTTTAAGCTCTGTCAGCTCAATACAAATTCCAGTCCTTTTATATTATTTATGTTCCAGTGTGTGAAATATGCATTAAAACTCTCATTTTTGGGCGGGTTTCAGCTGTACAGCTTTGATGTGTGGAGTGTCAAGCAGAAGACTGACCCTCCTCCAGATGGATTTCAGGACATGACCTACCTCAAATCCCTTCTGGAGGGGCTAACAGGGCAGAAACGTTTGTAGGTTGTAGGACAGACAGGAGAGCATCAGACTAGAAAGAGGTGACTTATGAATTCTGTATGTCGTGACTTTGTGCTTTAGGCATTGGGCAACTCTTAGAGGAACTGGAGTGCAGATAGAATAACCTCAGTAACACTGTCTCCACAAAGTCCAGTGCTGGAGAATCTTACATTTTGGGTGCAAGACGTCATATTATATTACAGTAGAAGTGAAATATTTGTCTTACTGAGGATTGCTGGTTGAAATAAAACATTTTGTTACACTTGATTTCGAGGTGTTCTTGTTACAGTGTAACTATTCATTTAGACCAGGGGTGGGCAAACTCGGTCCTGGAGGACCGGTGTCCTGCATAGTTTAGCTCCAGCACTAATCAAACACACCTGAACATGCTAAGTGTCTTCAGGATCAAGCCGTGGTCACACTGGACTTTTCCCTCCATAGACTTCCATTCATACGCACGCGAATGCGTCAGACCAGAAACGCAAGGTCATGCGTCAGATTTCGCAGGTTGCTGCGGTGCAAAGTTCAAACTTGGTGAACTCTGACCTGCGAAATCGCATCACTTGACTGCGTGAGACCAATCCAGGATCAAAACATGACCTCTCTGAACAGAAATTTAAAACATGAAGCAATCGCTCGCTTTTTTAATGTCTAATCATCTTGTTTAATCCCGCCCCTTTTCGCAGCACAGTATGACAGAATTTCGCAAGCTCAAACTCTAGTGTGACTGCGGCTTCACTAGAAATCTATAAGCAGGTGTGTTTGATTAAAGTTGGAGCTAAACTGTGCAGGACACCGGCCCTCCATGACCGAGTTTGCCCACCCCTGATTTAGACCATTTTAATGTGGTCATGTCATTGGCCAATGAATATTTCCTGCTTGTTATCAAACTATTCCATAACTGTAACAAGAGGCAATTCAAGCAATAGATATTAAAAATGTAAAATAAGAAATACGTTGGGACCATTGTTTTTCTTTACATCCCTCAAAATGGTGTATAATTTAGTAGTATTATTTAATTGCACAAATTTATGGCTGGGGTCAACATAGTTTAGGGTTAGTTGCATGTAATTTAGCAGTTAGGTTTTGGATTAAAGTGCTTTTTTGAAAATGCTTTCATTATCCAAAATAATCTTAATCATTGTTTAAGACTTAATCAAAACACCTTGTTTTGGGTTTTACATTAATATATATTGGAAAGTTTTATATCTATAAATGTACATAAATGTAAAACCCTTTTTAGCATATTCGAACAAGAAGTATTAGCCTAAAAAGTGATGTTTAAACTCTTAAAATTTGTGCTTATTGCTTTTTATTTAATAGGCCTATTCATTTTTATGTTTATATTACCCTCTCGTTTCCCCTTTCCCTCATGCATTTGATATTTAATTCATAATTCACTTATTGTTTAAAAATGAACTATATTTTTTGAGACTGTATTCGGATTTATTTGTATTGTAAATCTTTTGTTGTTATAAATAAAAATGATGATGACGCCATGTGATCGGTCATCATGACTGCCGCAACTTTGAGCCCTGAAGTGTCCGGCTGTCCAGCTTGACTGCTCCGTTCAACTTCAACGTTTTCGCAGGTCAGAGTTCACCAAGCTGGAACTTTGCACCGCAGCAACCTGCGAAACTCGACGCATGACCCTGCGTTTCCGGTCTGACACATTCGCGTGCGTATGAATGGAAGTCTATGGGGAGAAAAGTCCAGTGTGACTGCGGCTTAATCTCCGCACCTAATCTCTCCTTGTCCGGTGCACACCTCTGGTTGTCTGTGTTGTCACATGGTTATGTTTTGCTTTCCCAAGTGTGTTTGTTATTGCTTGTCAGTGTTGTTGTGGTCACATATGTTATTGCTTGCCGATAAGCAGTTCTGATTACCGTCCATCTATGGCTTGTTAACGCGGTTATATCTGGTTATATATGTCCTTTGTTTCTCTGTCAGTTTGTTTTTGTTAGTTATGTTACTCTGTGTTTTGTCAGGATTCGCGTGGACTCTTCTCTGGACCCCTGATCTGTTGTTTGATTTACGGTCTGACTACTCGACATTATTGGCTAAGTTTTGCTATGTTTTAATGTTTTCACATTATTGTTGACTTCCGGTCAATAAAGTTCACTTGCAACTTGGATCCATCTCTGTTATTTTATTGCTTATAGAAGAGCGTGACACTCCTTCATTTGCATAAGACATCAGTCTTGTATTTGAATCTGCCACTGTCATGACACATAGGCATTTGTAGTTCCACCCTCTTTTGAAAAGAGCACAATCTCATTTGAATTTAAAGAGACAGTGTCAAAACTGCACAATTTGGATCAAAGCCTAATAGGAGCAGTTTCAAAGAGTTATAAAACATTGTTTGTGGGGTATTTTGAACTGAAACTTCACATACACACTCTAGGTACATCGGAGATTTATTTTACATTTTGTAAAAAGTGGCATAATAGGTCCCCTTTAAAGTCTATGAATGTAAACACTTCTATAGCGATAGTTTTTAAGAAATGTAAAGCTAAATTAAACTGATTCAGTTTATTTAAAAATGAATTTCATTAAATAATGCAATGGTACCTAAAACTAATTTCATTCATTCATTTTCTTTTCGGCTTAGTCCCTTTATTAATCCGGGGTCGCCACAGTGGAATGAACCACCAACTTATCCAGCACATGTTTTATGCAGCGGACGCCCTTCCAGCCGCAACCCATCTCTGGGAAACTAAAACTAATTTGTTAATTCTATTATTTATTTTATGCTACAATCCATTTTACAATCCTATGGTCTCAAAATGTTCACTTAACATTTAAACAATTCACACTGAGATTTAATTTGGTCTGAAAACTGCAGGGAGATCTTAAAATTGGTGCTTAGCAATTCTAATTGACTTAAATCTGCTGGAAATTTCCACAAGTAATGTACAAATAATATGATTCGGATGCACCCATCATTTTACCCATCATTTCTAAATGCATGTTATCCTTGCAGAGATTGAGTTGGCATGGAGCAGCATTTACAGTGAACCGAGCCATTCAGAGACTCTGAAAACACTACAGTAGATCATGACCTGCTTGAGCTTCTGATGCCCTGACACATTCACAGAAAATAATTGAGTTCTGCATTGCAAAATAAGGTGAATAAATCCACAAACAGTGCTGTATTTTACTCTGAAACACACAACATGTTGCACAAAATTTGTTATTTGGTTACTGTACTCAGCCATACTATTTTAAAGTCCTGAATAGTTTGTTTTAATTTTAGATTTAAGTCACATTAAAGACAATTTTGGCAGAGCATACAATTCCCTGAATTTTTTTTCAGCTGAAACGAACACTAGAGTTAGTAAAGCAGTTTTGAGTTTTGCAAATTGTGATTATAATGCAGATTGCAAATGTACTTGGTAACGCTTTACTTAAAGCAGTGTTCATAAGACTGTCATGAATATGTCATTGTTATTGTAAATGCAAAGATGATATTGGTCAAGATGTCATTGTTATAACAACTTGAACATATACATCTCAACGTGTCTTTGTCTGTGATGACAATTTGACATTACTAAGACAACATAACTTGTCATAAATCTGTCATAAACATGATCGTCATGAGGCCATTCTAAGTGTGTCATGAGTTTCATAAAAGCATTGTTAATATTTTTCTTGACCTAACATACAGTGGTACAAATTAAATGCTCCATTAAAATGTCATTAAATATTCATGATGCTATTCTAAAATGATTTGACAGAGTATTGACACTGAGAAAGTTGCATGTCAAATTCATTCAATGTTTATCACAGATTCATGACAAGCTATGAAGTCTTAGTAATCTCAGGCTTTCATAAAAAAAGACATCTCAAACAATGTCATCTTTGCACTTAAAATGACATAACTGAGACATTTTTTTTCCTATATCAAACGTCTCTCGCGAGTGCCGTTCGCGCCCGCGCTGTTTTCGCGTAAACCCACCAGAGGCCGCTGTCGACCTACCGTCTGTCAGTCTGTCTGACTGACTGAATGATTGACTGGGCGACCGGCCAATCGACTGACCCACCCTCCTCCTTCCCTAAACCCAACCAATTTTACCGATTGACCCGCCCACCCACATACGTCCCTAAACCCAACCAACTGTTTACAAAAGCCGTCCAGAAAAGTAAAGCCCTCGTCTGATTTTTACCACGTTTTCGGATTTTACCACATTCTCACTCTGTTTTTCACTCGTTCATTTTATTTTTTTGAATTCTGTTTTGGTCATACCTGATTTCTGGAACCGCTTTTCCCCGGATTCGAACCCGGTCGTCGTCGTCGTGGTCAACTCCTCACTGCGTCTCAAGTGCGCCGACGTACATGACGAGCCAACGGGACAAACTGGTTGCGGCGGGAAAGGCCTCCACACGGAGGTAAGCGGTCAGCCGGTAAGCGCCAAAAGGAACGGCGTCATACCGCCCCGTAGCGTTCGTTTAAAAAATGAAATGCAGCCATACATGCCTCCTGCTACATAATTCGCGGTCTCCAGAAACGTCCACGGGACTACGCTTTCAGAATGAGCCTGTGTTGCGTATTTCCAGTACCTTGTTGAATCTCTGTCATGAAGGATTAAGGCAGTTCTGAATCTGAAGGCAGAAGTGGGTCCGTCCAACACAATACTAGTAAGGTGTACCTAATAAAGTGGCCTGTGAGTGTATTTAATATATCCATGAACATTGCCAGAGTCACGTTTACGCTTTTTAAAATGCCAGTCACTAGACAATTTGCTTTAAAACTGGCATAAAAGATGCATAAAGCAATGTACAATCATTTCTGAAAACCTGTTGCCACAGGCACGTATTTTTCAAGAGCCCATGTTGTTTTCACCACTTATTATTGTTTTCTTGGAGTTTTTAAGACATCCCTCTGTCTGTTTGATTTCGCAACACCTCTTACTGTGTGAACAGCTCTTAACAGATACGTTTCATCTGTTCCTTTAGAACTGAACCCATGATGTTGGTATTGCCAGCACTTTGCTGCATCATTTGAGCTACAGTAATTTACCCCCTCATTGCAGTCCTGCACATCACCTACTGTTCATGCCGTCTCGACAGCAATTACCACCAAGTAAACAGGCAAAACACGACACGTCCTTACATGTCTTAACTTGCATATCAAAGTGGTTGTGAATTAGTCATCTTACTTCATTCTGAGATTCTCCCTCTCTCTCTTTCTGTCTTCTCTCTTTCTCAAAGATATGTTTAATGTCTGTGTACATGCTCCCAGCCATGTTTCACCTCTTTCCCTGCCGTGCTGTTTACTCCTCCAGCAGATGCTTGTTTTCTACCTTCTAGGCTATCTGCCATCGGGTTGTTTAGCAGGATTACATCTGTGTGGATGTGCGGTGGGGTTCTCGTCAAACCGACATGGCCAGCAGTGATAGAGCTCTGCTTTAATGTCTATGTTCATTTTTTTTCAACCCACACAAGGAAACAACATATTAAGCCTCTTAATGGCACAGTGGTCTAATGAAACGGATTGTCACAAAGAAGAGAAAAGGAATGAACTGCTTTGAATCAATATCACAGATTTGAGTGGATTAGCGCAAACGGTGTCTATTTGCACATTTCTCTTGGTTCCGTATCGTTTTAAGCTGCTTTTTTCCTCGTTAGGATTAATTCTGCCCCTTGGAATGCTATTAATTTATGATGGTGGTGTGTGTCTGTAATTAGTTGTTAACAATTGGCTCTTTGAACAAATCCTCAGCTGTCAGTCGCTTTTCTTTCTCTAAACGCATCACACCTTGGATGTCGAGTTTGCGTACGTGTTTTCGTCTGAATCTCCTGCTTCTTGCAGTCTCATTTGCCAGCTTATCACACACACATTCTCAGAAGTCGCTGAATGTCAATCCAGACCAGCTTTGAAGATATCATCCCATTTCACCACTGGAACATCCCGCTAATACACGAATCCGCCAGCTCTAACTTTGTGGCATATGTTTATCTTGGACTTTAATATATGGTGTGTGTGGATATATGTTCCCAGGTGCATGCTTAAAGGGATAGTTCACCTAAAATAAGGATATTTGGTCATAATTTACTCACTCTTCATGCCTTTCTAAGCTTTATGAGTTTCTTACTTCTTTTATAACAAAATAAGATATTTAAGAAGGGATATTTCAATCAAAACTGAAAATTGTTTTATTATTTACTCATCATTCATTTAACTTAGTTTCTTTGTTTTTGTTCAACACAAAAGAGGATATTTTGAAAAATGTTTAAAACCTGTAACCATTGACTTCCATTGTAGTCATTTTTCCTTTTAAGCAAGCCAATAGCCCCTTTCACACATGCAGACCTTTCCAGGAAAATTACTGGCAATTTTCTGGAAAGAGAAGTTGTAACATTACCAGTAATTTCCCAGAATGCTGCTCTGTGTGAATGCAGAAGGAAAATTGCCGGAAAGAGCGTGTTCACGTTTAAAACCTGCTGATGTGAGACATCTACTCCAGTCAATCAGAACATTCAGACGCATTCACATCCCAGCTGTTTATGAATATAAAAGCCTTTGAATATTTTTCCAGACACATTTAGCTGCTAGATGTTAGTCAGATAAAGTTTCTATTTTCTTTCTTAATGCCAACTGTGCAATAATTATTGATAAAATGCTTATGATAAAGACCTGTTTGTTTACCTTCAAGCTCTGCTTCAGTTGCTTGACGCGTGTGCACGTGAAGGAGTGCTCCGGTGAGCGCCAGCACACACACATATTATGTATATCTCGACATACGAAAGTGTTCCTCCATATGTTTTCATCGAAGTTGTTCACAATACCTATCCATCCACAGACTTTGTAATGTAGTCAAATGTTTAAACATTTAGCTGCTGTTTGCACTTCTGCCTTTGGATGTCTTTGGGACAAAGCAACTGCATGAATGCTAAAGCTTTAAATAAACGTGAAATCAACAATAGCCTGTTTAGAGCTCATTTGTGGTTAATGATATCAGAATTTACCGTAATTTTGTAATGGATGTGTGAATGGTCTTCTGGAAAAATTCTGAAACGCTCTTGCCTGTGTGAACAGCGCTTTTTTGAATGTACCGGTAAAGTCGTCCTGGAAATTTTCCGGATATTTACCGGTATCACTATGTGAAAGGGGCTAATGGTTATAGATTTATACATGTTTTAAATAACTTCTGTTGTGTTCATCAGAGAAAGAATCTTATAAAGCTTCAAATCCACTTGAGGATGAGTAAAAAGTTTGTAAATGTTCATTTTTTTTAGGTTTGGCGAACCTTTACTTTAACAGGTTTTCTCATGTGCGATGCATCATCCATTGAATATCGGCCTTAAAATGTGCTCTGAGGAGTTCCATTGTATTGTGGATGGGAACAAAGAAAACATTTCCCCAGCAGCCTGAGTGCAGTTTTCTGGGATGAGCAGAGTGGAAAAACAAAACAAAAAAAAAAAAACATGGCTGGCCCTATTTGCAGAGTAAATGCAGGAATCCACAGTGTTTGAAAAGAGAGAGGAAGAGGGAGTCAGGGGGCATAAACATGAAGTCTTCTGCTTTGATGTAATGTGCTCTGTGTTTACATGATCTGTACCTCTTTGATGTTGTAACGGAAAGTGTTGGGAGTGTAGTGTCAGGGTATTATCTGCCGCCAAAGGCATTACCTTCACCTTGCTGTGAGCAGCACCTTAAGAAAAAATGATATCCTGAACACATCATTTTACCTGAACTCTAACCACACATTGTAATTGTGTAAAAAGGTGATATAGTTGGGCTTTCTTGGATTAGCAACTAGTGCGCATGTGTGATGGAGGACAGTTGTGCATGTAAAACCTCCCTTCAATGATCTCAAGAGAAATATTAGCCACTGACTCAAGAAACTGCAGGCTCATGTTTGTAAGCCTAACCCACTGAATTCCACTGGATTGAATTCTGCTAGAACAGATGATTTGACCTCCCACTGAAATAATATATGCTCATTCTGAAAATGTACCACTATAAACATTTCTGGAGAGCACCAAATACATACCAGGAGCTACTTTTCTTGCAGTTTTTATTTTCGCAAATCCACCAGAGGCCGCTGTGTAGGCTTTTTGAGATCTCAAATTTCTCTCGCCATTTTTGCCTGCTCTTCTCTCGTGAATCTACCAGAGGTCACTTTTGACTGACTGACTGACCAATCGACTGACCCACCCTAATCCTTCCCTAAACCCAACCAATAGTGTTTTCAAAAGCACCAATAAACTCGTCCACAGCCTTCCCTAAACCCAACCGACGGTTTTAAAAAAGCAATCCAAAAAAAGAAAAGCCCTCGCCTGATTTTGATCATGTTTTACCACATTCTCACCCTGTCATTTACTTGTTTATTTTATAATTTGGCCTCTGTTTTTGTCTTACCTGCTTTCTGGAACTGTTCTTCTCCAGGCTTGAACGCTGTCATCGTGGTCGACTCCTCTCCGCGTCTCAAGTTCGCTGACGTACATGGCGAGCTACTAGACAAACTGGTAACAGTGGGAAAGCCATCCATACTGAGATAAGCAGTCAGCTGGTAAGTGCGAAAAGTAATGGTGTCATACCACCCCGTAGCATTCGTTTTAAAATGAAATTCAGCCATAAGTACTTCTGGCTACATAATTTGCGATCTACAGAAACATATATATATAGGGCTACATTTTCAGAATGAACCTATGTTAATAAAATGTGCTGCAAACTGCTGCTACGGTAGCTTTGAGGCCTCAAAAATCTCTTGACCTTGAAACCATACAAATATAGTATTAGTATTGTGAGTAGTAAAAGAAAAAGAAGACTATGTTGTTCAGCATGACAAAAATGAGCAAGTAAGACGTGGTCCTTATTAGAGTACCCACCACCCATGCTGGAAATGCCACTTCGGATTTTGCTCAAAATAGAGAAAGTAGATCTGGCTTTTATTTCATCTGTAAACAAGCTACACTAAAATTATTTAAAATTAAGTGCACCTGTAAATTAACAATTACAAATGTGCTGCAGTTTTACAGCACACTTGTAATTATTAATTTACAGTGCAATTTGTAAATTTTACAGTATTACTGGAAATTTTACAGTATTGCTGGCAAGATTTACAGGTGCACTCTAGTTTTACAGCACAATTGTAATTGTTAATTTACAGTGCAATTTGTATGATTTGTTTGTTGACATAACTATGATTGTTTTTAGTTGTTTTTTTCCCACACCTTCTCTATATTAATATGGTTCTTTGCTTGTGGGAAAAGTTGTTTATGATTGCGTTGCATTAGTTAATCATATGATTTTCTCATCACCACATGCTTTTGGTGGTGTTTTTGTCTTTATAACAAAGGTAAGCTACAATGTATAGATGTTAGAACTTTGAAACATTGCTGTATAGTATAACACTATAAATAAGAAAACATGGTAGATTACTGTTACACTTTGAAGTTTTTTATATGATTTAAACTATTTTTAACTATAAAATTTAGGCAACCACAGCTTCGAGTTTTTATCGTAATTTTTATTTTTATTGTGAAGAGTTATAGATTTATTGCTGTGATCTACAGTTGAAGTCAGAATTATTAGCCCCCCTTTGATTTTTTTGATTTTTTAAATATTTCCCAAATGATGTTTAACAGAGCAAGGACATTTTCACAGTATGTCTGATAATATTTGATAATATCAATATGTCTGATAAAAGTCTTATTTGTTTTATTTCAGCTAGAATAAAAGCCATTTTTAATTTTTTAAACACCATTTTAAGGACAAAAATATTAGCCTTATTTAAGCTATAAATTTTATCGATAGTCTACAAAACAAACATCATTATACAATGACTTGCCTAATTACCCTAACCTGCCTAGTTAACCTAATTAACCTAGTGAAGCATTTGAATGTCACTTTAAGCTGTATAAAAGTGTAATGGGGGATAGTGACGCTGACAACAAGGGTGCGGATCCAATTGCAGGTTTATTAGAATGGTCAGGCAAGCAATGGTCAACACAGGGGCCAAATAAACGAGGCGAGGATCAAGAACACAGCAAAGCAAGACAAAGGTAACGCTTTTGTAATGTCACTAAACAGATAACAAGACTCAGCAACAGTGTGTGTGTTTGAGCAATACTTATAGTCCATGAATCAGTCCTTGAGCAGTTTCAGCTGTGAGAGTGTAATCAGTCAGGATCTGGAACCGGTTGTGTGTGTGTGTGTTGCATGACTGGGTGTTGTAGTCCATAACATGGCGGATTTGTAGTTCATGTGAATGTGAGTGTATTTACCAGCGATCTCTGGTTGTAGATCGCTGGTGATCGTGACAAGAAGTGTCTTGAAAAATATCTAGTCAAATATTATTTACTGTCATCATGGCAAAGATAAAAATAAATCAGTTATTAGAGATGTTTAGAAATGTGTTGAAAAAAATCTTCTCTACATTTAACAGAAAATGGGGAAGAAAATTACCGGGGGGGGGGGGGGGGGGGCTAATAATTCTGACTTTAACTGTATATGGGAGTGAGGATTAAGGGGTGGTTGTGATAGAGGCCAGTGTAAGTAAAACTCATCCCCTAGTCTCAAGTGGCGCACAAGTGTCTAATGCTAAGGCTAAGATTTACATTGGTGCCGTGACCCAGATGGGAGTGAGTTTTACGACGATGATTGTACTAGTGTCCAGCTAAAAGGATCTGTTCAGGTATACCTCACTCCCCTGGTCTCAGGAGATGCATTAGCCACTATCCGGTATCCAGTCCTTGTTAATGTGTCTGCCTCCCTGGTTAGAAACACTGAATCATGCTCGGAGTGTGGAGAGTAGAATAAGAAGGGTTTCACATGCGACTACAGTCACACATGTGAGATTAGGTGGTGTGATTTCCAAATTGTAATTTTGAGAAAATAGCCTTTTTTGAAGTTCAGTTCAGATTTTTGTTCTCAAGACAACCTGCAAATGTTAGCAGTCAACAGCAATGTCCATAATAAAGCTGCAGTATAAAGATGTATTTACACTGTTGGTATTATTAGACAAAATCTAAATAAGTCTAAATTAGGTTTCAAGTTCATCTGTACAATTTAAATCAGCCAACAGCAACTTATGAACCATGGCAGTTATGTAGGGGAAAAAATGAGTTTGAAACTGATTAGCAACATCTCTTAATATAGATATTTGCCTTATTTTATGTTTTAGTTTTTTGTTTGCAGCATGTAGATATAGTGGCAAAAAAGAATAAATAAATAAAAATAAGACTTTTTACCAGTTTTAATTGGAATTTTTCCAACTTGTTTTCTATTAAATAAATATCTAAAAATACTTAAAACAGGATGTCTTAACTAAAGAAGCAATTGCATAAGATATTAGGTCTTATTTTTGGGTTTCCAGTATTGTGTGAGTTGTATCTTGTCTTACAACACTAGTGGAGTTTCACTGTTTTTTATTTTTATAAAAAAGAAATAAAAAAATCTGCCAGTGAAGTAAGATAAAATACACTTATATTAAAAATACATGATCTGAAAACACGTCTTTATATTTTATTCAGCAAGTAAATTTCAAGAAATAGTTTGATTAAGACAGGATTTTATGCATAAATCCAACTTGAAGTAATTGAGATTTGTAAATTCTTCAGTGAACACACACACAAAACCACTTCAATTTGATCTAGTGCTGAACATTCTTCAGAATTTCTTTCTTCGTTATTGTTGTGCAGAAGAAGGAAGCTCTGTATTTTAAAAGCCTAAATGTTAACACATACTAACATCTCTATTCCCTTATCCTCACCTTCCTGCAGCAGATTCAATCCATGCAGAACTCAGCCAGATGTGCCGACCCCCCCCCCCCCCCCCCCCCCTTCAGACACACCCTGCAGCCCTGCGGCATGATGGGAATGTTCACAGAGCGGAATAAGAGCTGGACAGACCTTACAGTGAACTGCGGACATGCTCTTCTGAAGACACAGAAGAAGAGGCCGCATACTGTAAATATTCCATCTTCTTACGTTTTGGAGAAAAGGCCATTAAGACTTGGCAGGGGTTGGGGGTCAAAAGAGGCTCGCAGCTGCATGAACTAAATATGGAAGGATTTTGACATTTAAACAGAGATTGTTGTTTACGGAGAGAAGATTTGGAGCAGAGGGAAGAAATGCGAAGACGCTGTAATTACTCGCAGCATATGTAATTGTGCGCCACGACCAGAAAGCCTTGAGCTTAATTTTCTGTGATAGTTTGTAAGGACACTTCATTGCATTGTAAGTAAAACATGACATTTGAACAAAAAACCCTCGCCTGCCGCTGTTTCAGCTAAAACAAGGTCATACAAGCAAACGGACTGCTTTGGTAATGTTATTTGTGAAGGCAGACAATGCTATTATTATGCAAATGACAGTTTTGTAGATTAGATGCTATTCTGACACAACAATTGACACATTTGTGACCATCAAAGAAGTTTTTTTTTAATCTTTTGCAATCTCAGGGACACATTTCTTAATACTTGGGTCATTTTGTTTTTTTCAAAGCTCTTCACACAGCGTGGGCTAAACTGAATCATTTTCCAAAATGCGTTCCGTGACTAGATGCTTTGAATTACTTGAATTATTTTCCCAGACTCAAACACCATACTGTATAGGCCAATTCACAGGTTAACGTTTTCTTTTCAAAACTATAAATATATTAATGTACTCAAATGCTTAGGTAAGATGGCATAAGACTGTAACAGTTTTCTGTATGTATTATCTTGAATTATTTGCTTTCATACTCAAAAGGAACATACAACCGAATCACTCTTACTGACAGCCAATGCTGATTTAACAATGTAAGTCAAGCAAATTGTCTTTAATTTGAGCTAGACTAGAACCAGCGCATGACTCAGATGACATGTAAATGCCCCAAAACTACAACATGCTAACTTTTTTGGAGTTTTTAATAAATTGATGTGTTTTTATAACCTATTTATTATATATTTATATATTTTTTATTTTATTATATTAGTATTATTTATTATATTTTCAATTTAAGTTTTCTGTTAAAAATGACAGTAGCCAGGTTTCCGTCCTATTGTAATATGAATCTTATCAAAGTTCTCAAAAAAAAAAAACAAAAAAAAAAACACCACCAAATGCGAAATAAGTGCATTTCATAAAGTTGTTAGAGCAACTAACTGTAGTATTGGTAACTTAGCAACCAAAAGTAAACAAGGCAAGCATAATGGAGACAACTGATGAGTCAAATGAGTGTAATGTTCACAACTTAACAGTTTATTTGTAAAATAAAATAAGGAATGGGGCATCACGGTGGCGCAGTGAGTAGCCCGATCGCCTCACAGCAAGAAGGTCGCTGGTTCGAGCCTCGGCTGGGTCAGTTTGCATTTCTGTGTGGAGTTTGCATGCTCATGTTTCTTCTGGGTGCTTCTGTTTCCCCCACAAGTCCAAAGACATTTGGGAAGGCCAAATTGTCCGTAGTGTATGTGTGTGAATAAGTGTGTATGGATGTTTCCCAGTGATTGGTGGGAGCTGGAAGGGCATCCGCTGCGTAAAACATATGCTGGATAAGTTGGCGATTCATTCTGCTGTGGCGACCCCAGATTAATAAAGGGACTAAGCTGAAAAGAAAAAGAATGAATGAATATAAGAAATGTAATGTAGTAAAACCACCTCAAGTGAGTTCATTAGATATTACCATCACTCATTTCTCAAGCAATGCTTCAAAATGTGCATTAATACCGGTGATGGTTACCGATATATTGGCTGTGGTGAAATCGCCTACTACTCAATAGGTTCTGCATTTGAATTTACTACTCGGCCGTTAGAAAAGTATTTTCTATACAGTATGAATGTGATCAATATGAATGGAATTTGGACGTACTACATCTGCCTTTTTGTCATCATCACGTGACTTACCCACATCAGTTGCGTCGCTTCACTCCCATTCATTAATTCTCACGCAGTGCATCATGGGATAGTGTAACGTCCATCCGATGCGCACTTCAGAATCTCACCAAAAGTACTGTAGTAGGTCATCTGAGTACTTCTCGCATACTGATTTTCGAAGTCTATGAATTCAGACATTCTACTCTGCTCACATACTGTTTTTAGTATAATCTATATTATGGAAGTATTCGATTTTGGACGCAGCCAGTAAAAACACTGCTATTGTATTGTTTACGCTATTGTTTCCAGATGTCCATTGCTAGTTTCACTTTCCTGATGGCATCACACATGTAATCAAAGATGGCAAGCAATGTTTTTTTGTCCACAACACAACGAGAATTTATGAGGTAAAACGAGATGATCTGACATAATGACTATAGTATCAGACAACATGGTGGATGAAGAGGGTGTTCATAAGAGTCTCATAATACATTTATAATTATAACATGAAACGTAATTAATATAAAGGAGATTTTATGCATGCTTCTGATAACTGTCATTCAGTTAGTATTTTAAACACAAAGGTGACATTGAGATATCTTTGTGAAAACTTGACATGAACAAATACATCACAACCTGTCTTTGTATTTGTCAAGACAACATGACATTGCCAAGATGACATAACTTGTCACAAATCTGACATTAAAATGATTATGATTGTGTCATGAAGTTTCTGATAACTTCTTCAGAGGAACAAAATTAAAAAATTTAACTTTTTCAGTAAAAGTGTTATATAATACTGTGTAAAAATACTCTGTCAAATTATTTCAGAACTGTGTCGTTAATATTTAATTACATTTCATGACCTTTTCGTGACTATTTCAATTTGTACCACTGTGGTTAAGGTCAAGAAAATATGAACAACTCTGTTAGAAAATTTATGACACAATTATAAAGGCCTCATGGTGATCCAGCACAATCTTCCGACAATTCGTAACTTTTTGATTTAGTGGCTAATTCGTATGAATTTGTATGCTCATTCTTACAGTTTTTTTATTTTATTTTGAACAACAATTTTTATTTTAAACATTGTCATACATATTGACAAAGGTTTTGTTTTTCAGTTTAGCAAAAAATCTAAATAATTAATAAATAAATTAAAAAAAAATAATACAAAAACAAAAATACAGCAAAAACAATATAGATTCAAAATAACTTAACACACTTTGAAAGAAAAAGTAAATAAATAAATAAATAAATAAATAAATAAATAACAATATTAATGTTAAATAAAGCAATAACATATTTGTCTAATCTATATACTGTACTTTCAATGTCTGCAGTTCAAGAAAAGAGTCACCATCTAGATTCTCCAAAAAGTCATAGAATATTTTCCAAATAGACCAAAATATATGGATTTTGTTTTACAAAAAAAGATGTTAATTTTTCCAAGGCATAAGGTCATCCCCTTTATCCACTGAGATACACCAGGACTCATTCATACAGTTTACTACAGTTTTCTCATCCGCCAATGATGATTGGGTTTAGGTTGAGTGCCACACCTCCTTTTTCAAAATTGTACATTTTTGTACTACTGAACTCGAATTCATGAAACCACTTAACTGACAAAACGTAAAATAGTTACGTTTCCTCATGAGATCAGGCCGGGTGATCATGTTTACAGATTTATGACAAGTTATGCTTGACAAAAGTTATGCTTGATGAGTTAAGTCATGACAAAAACGTTGACAGATTTTCTCGTCTGGTAATGTCAAGTTGTCATGACAAAGTCATCTCAAACAATGACAAGTGTTACCAAATATTGTAAAGTCCGACGAGATTGCAAGTGATTTCAAATTTTGACTTGAATTTAGTAATTTTACTCTTAGATTTTAGTCTTTGTGAGACTTTTAACAAGTTTTATAATTGCTGAAACTTAAAAACAACCAAAAGAACAGCTAATTTAGACGATCCACCTAAAACAAGATTGAAAATTTCTGTAGCTTACGCAACACTATAAACCCTTGTAGTAATTTCCTCAGCGTTTTGAACATTTGACATCTTGTTGGAATGAATTTGTTTTATGTTAATTGCAGACTAAAGCAACACTAAAGCAAACTTTTCTCTAAAAGTTATAAACATACATAACCAATCTGCAAAGAGTTAGTCTAGCAATATCTTAGACAGTAAAAATCCATGAAATGCGACAGCTATAAATACTAAATCACTCTACAACACTGTTACATATCCCACAATTCTAATGCAAATTAATTATGCTTAATGAATACAATTAAAAACAGTGCCAAAGTGTAATTACAGACTGTTCTGCGACATGATTGCATACAAGTGCATGTTGTTCATTATTTTTACTGGCCACATCCATATGTAATTACGCTGTAAAGCCCCAAGCTGGCCAAACTCGACACTTATCACGGAAGGGCAGGGGAGAGTTTTCTCTTTGATGAAGGAGGCTATAAGCAATAGGCCGCGGTAGGAAATTTGTCCGAGGTGCCAGGTTATCACCCGAGCTTTCCTGCAAGAAGTGCCCTGGGAATTTTAATGATGATAGAAAGTCAAGAAAGATTTCTCAAGTTATCTTTGCCCGCACTTGTTTGGCCTCGACAGGTGTTGCTGGCAGCTCCACTAAATCCTTGCAGTCTGATCTAGTGATGATTAAGTTCATGATAAGAAACTAATGAAGATGATTCGCAATTGCATAACAGACAATTAAATGTTTTATATTCTTTGACAAATATAGGAGAATTAAGTATAATTCATTATATTTAAGAGATTTTAGTATCCAAGAGAGAGAGTTTGCCTTCATAAATCATTTCTGAGCTGTCAAAAGACACTTCAGATGTTGGATTTTAAACTGAAGAAATGTTCTGTCATTAGAAGTGTTATTTCTGCATGCCTGCAATAACCTTTCTAGTTTATGGGCTTTGATTTACGAGCGGTGCTTGGTGTTTTCAAGTGAGCAAATCAAGGGTGAGCACTTTTATGGAGCTTTAAAACTTTCTACATGTAATGAGGACTCAACACCACCAATGTGTTTCACTTGGATAATTTTTCGTATCACTGTCAACAACATCAAACATAGCTGCAAAACAGCCAAATGTAATTAAATTGGATTTTTTTTTTTTTTTTTTTTTTTGTAAAGGCTGTCATTAGAAATATTTATTTATTTGTGAAAAATAAAGATGGCAACGCAGTGGCGCAGTAGGTAGTGCTGTTGCCTCACAGCAAGAACGTCGCTGGGTCGCAGGTTCGAACCTCGGCTGGGCTGGGTCAGTTGGCGTTTCTGTGTGGAGTTTGCATGTTCTCCCTGCGTTCGCGTGGGTTTCCTCCGGGTGCTCCGGTTTCCCCCACAGTCCAAAGACATGCAGTACAGGTGAATTGGGTAGGCTAAATTGTCCATAGTGTATGAGTGTGAATGTGTGTGTGTGTGTGTGTGTGTGTGTGGAAGTTCCCAGAGATGGGTTGCAGCTGGAAGGGCATCCGCTGCGTAAAATTGTGCTGGATAAGTTGGCGGTTCATTCCGCTGTGGCGACCCCGCAAGAGACAAAGCCGACAAGAAAATAAATGAATGAATGAAAAATAAAGATGAAAATATTTACTATTACATTTTGTTTTATGTATTGTTATGTGTAGTGTTTTATTTAAATTTGATTTATTTGCTTTATTTTTTATTTATTTTTTAATTTATTTGTTTGTTTATTTATTCATTTATTTATATATTATGCAGGGGTGGAAAGAGTACTGAAAAATCATACTCAAGTAAAAGTAACATTACATGCCCCCAAATGTAGTGCAAGTAGAGTAAAAGTATCTGTTGTAAATATTACTCAAAGTATGAGTAAAAAAGTAGCCCTTTTAAAAGTACTCAAGAGTACTGAGTATTGAGTATTATGCTTTACAGCTGAAACATTTACATGCAATTTGTGTGTGAGTAAACGTAACATTCTGTATAGTGCACTTAGTTATTGTTTAAGGCAGAGATGCCCAAAGTAGGGCCCGCGGGCCAAAGTTGGCCCATGGTAAATCCCATTCCATCTGAAAAGAGAGGAAGAATGTTGGTGGTTGGGGCGAATCCCTTTGACAGAAATCATCAATTTGAATTTTGAATTTACGATTTTTTTAGTTTCCTAGTTTAATTGCTGAGCTACAAAAAAGGCAACTGAAATGTAATGATTCAATTAAATGTTGTAAATGAATCAGACTTTTAAATGTAAATATTGTCACTTGACATACAATACATCTGACATCTACGAGCATATCAAAGCAAAGGCAGGTGCAGCTCGACTAGTGTATTCAACATTGAACTCCATTGTGTTATAAATGGAATTGTTTATGTTTTTATTGTAATGAGTTCATTATAAAATGTTAAAAATGATACTGTATTAGATATTAAATATGATTTAAAGCCACGTTTTTAACTTTTAAAAAAATATTATAGAATAAATGAGAAAATTCCCCTTGGCAAATTTAGTGTAATACGGTTTGGTATATATTCGGCCCAAAACCCTCAATTAAGTTTGGTTTTTGGACTTTTATAGAGAAAGATTTGGGTGCCCCTGGTTTAAGGCCTTTTTGTGATTTCAGTGATCATGAAGCAAACATCCTTCATCTTCTCATCAGTGACATGCAGTCTAAACAGCCTCTGGGTCATTGCGTGTAAAGATTTTGGGGATCTTCTTGGACACTTTTAATGCTTCCAAACAGTTTGCTGCAATTATAAAGCGTCGTAAGGTTGTTGGGTATGATGCGATTTACTTTCTATGTGCGATTTGATTGGACAGGAATCACAGGATTGATTTTTTTTTTACTCAGCCAATCCCCATAGACAAGAAATAATAAAATAGTGACGGCAGGTTGAAGGAAAGTAGTGGAGTAAAGAAAGTACCAATACTGCACTAAAAATGTACTCAAGGGAAATTAAAAGTACACATTTTTAAAACTACTTAGTAAATTACAATTTCTGAGAAAAACTACTTAATTACAGTAATTTGAGTATTTGCAATTTGTTACTTTACACCACTGATATTATGGTCAGTAATATTGTCAAATGCATTTAAAATTAGCCTCCTCTGCTCACCAATTTGGTCTTTGTTTGCTAAAAGCTTTGACATTTTTAAATATCATTACAATTTAAAATAACCTTTGTTAGGATGTAATTTATTCCTGTAATTCAAATCTGAAATTTTCAGCATCATTACTTCAGGTTTCAGTGCCACATGATTGTTCGAAAATAATTTTAATATGTTGATTTGCTGCTCAAGAGATATTTCTTTGAATTTTTAATATTAAAAACCATTTGCTGCTTCATTTTTGTTCCAGAATTCTTTGATGAATAAAGAGTTCATAGCAGAGCCATTCATTTAAAACAGAAATATTTTTTACTTGTTTTAAATAAAGAAGTCTTACGTTTTAAAAGATTAAAGGTCTATAAAAATGCTCCAGCTCAATTTGTTTACTTGAAAACACCAACGGCTGCCCATAAATCAAAACTCATAAATCAAAAAGGTTAGTGCAGGCATGAAATAACTCTTCAAATGACATAACATTTCTGCAGCTGAAAATTCGCCATTTGGAGTGCCTTTTGACAGCTCTGAAACGTTTTATAAAAATTAAAAATCTCACACTTGGGTTTTATGTTCTCTTCCCAGGCAAACAGGTATGTAATCATACTTACACTTCTATACGCTCACTGGCCACTTTATTAGGTACAACTGCGTTAATGCAAATTTCTAATCAGCCAATCACATGGCAGCAACTCAATGCCTTTAGGCAAGTAGACATGGTCAAGACAATCTGGTGAAGTTCAAATCGAGCATCAGAATAGGGAAGAAAGGTGATTTAGGTGACTTTAAATGTGGCATGGCTGTTGGTGTCAGACGGGCTGGTCAGAGTATTTCAAAAACTGCTGATCGACTGGGACTTTCACGTACAACCATCTCTAGGGTTTACAGAGAATGGTCTGAAAAAGAAAAAATATCCAGTGAGTGGCAGTTCTGTGAGTGCAAATGCTTTGTTGATGCCAGAGGTCAGAGGAGAGTGGCCAGACTGGTTCAAGCTGATAGAAAGGCAACAGTAACTCAAATAACCACTTGTTACAACCAAGGTATGCAGAAGAGCATCTCTGAATGCACAACACGTCCAACCTTGAGGCAGATGGGCTACAGCAGCAGAAGACCACACCGGTCGCCACTCCTGTCAGCTAAAAACAGGAAACTGAGGCTACAATTCACACAGGCTCACTAAAATTGGACAATAGAAGATTGGAAAAACGTTGCCTGGTCTGATCAGTCTCGATTTCTGCTGCGACATTTGAATGATCGGGGCCGAATTTTGCAGCAGCTACATGATAGCATGAAACTATCCTGTCTTGTATCAACGGTTCAGGCTGGTGGTGGTGATGATGTAATGGTGTGGGGGATATTTTCTTGGCACACTTTGGCCATGTCCATCCCTTTATGACCACCGTGTACCCATCTTCTGATGGCTACTTCTAGCAGGATAACGTGCCATGTCATAAAGCGCGAATCATCTAAGACTGGTTTCTTGAACATGACAATGAGTTCACTGTACTCAAATGGCCTCAGTCACCAGACTCAATCCAACTGAGCACCTTTGGGATATAGTGGAATAGGAGATTCGCATCATGGATGTGCAGCCGACAAATCTGCAGCAACTGTGTGGTGGTATCATGTCAATATGGACCCTATGCCACAAAGGATTAAAACAGTTCTGAAAGCAAAATGGGGTCCAACCTGGTACCTAATAAAGTGGCCGGTGAGTGTATATATTTATTTGAGCATTGTGCAATTGTATATAATATTAATTGGTATTTTTCTATTACAAACTGCATCATATTACTGCTATCAGACAACAAACATTTACCAACATTCCAACCAACATTCAAGTTAACACTACTCTTCAATATCTATTTTGTGTTCCATTAAAGAAATAATAATTATCAATGTAAAAGTATTAAACATTTTTTTATGTGTATTAATTGTCTCTATATATTCACAAAACGTTTGTGTGTATGTGTGTGTTTCATGAATGATAAATGTCTTAATTAGTGAGTCACCGAGTGTTTCATTCGATTCCTTCAAACTGCTGATTCATTCATTCATTCATTTTCTTTTAGCTTAATCCTTTTATTAATCTGGGGTCGCCACAGCGGAATGAACCGCCAACTTATCCAGCATATGTTTTACGCAAGCGGCAACCTCCCGCTCTCCCTCGGGAAGCCAATACGGAAGTAACTAAAACTGCAATTCATCGACTCGCCTTGGGGGGCTGGCTCCATGAAGTCCAAGGGCTTTCTTTCTGCATTAGTAAATTGGCCATTTTTACAGCTGATAAAAACATGTTTACAGCCTGGTACAAACGATGGCTTTGATGCATATAGCTATGATTACCCTTCATGACAACTCTGAGGGGGGTGAATTTTTTTATAACTCATCCGTTTCGTTTTTATTAGGTTATATTAAGTTTGCATAATTAAGGGCGTGGCCACTTGAGTGACAGCTAGCCCTCGCTGCTCGCTGTCTCGTCACCTCAGCTGATTCTGGCTAATTAGCCGCTGAGCTCGGCAAATAAATCGTGTATTTGTTTTGTTTAATGTTTCTTTACACCTTCATTTGCCTTTTGGAATTATTTCCTGCAATTATCAGATGATATGGCATGATGTGTGGATTTAATTGTGCTTACAAACCGTTCAAGTTGCCTTCATTTCACAGGTGAGTGAAATGATATACTTCTATACCATCTCTATAAATGTATTTGTTTTATTTATGATCATTTATCATTTATAATGTTCTTTAGACCAGTATTGCACTCCAGAATCTGACAGATTGATTAGCTGTAGGCTATAAAACAGTCATCTGAAGCGTTGTCATACAGTGTTAGTGCTGGATTTTATAAACAGCCTTGCATTTACTAACACAGACTATATCTGAAGTGTTTGATAGTAATTCGCGTTTTCCTCCTGTCGAAAAACGTCATAAGAACAATGTTTAGTGGCTCAATGTGTTACAACAGTGTTTTTAAAAGTCTAAACACTTTATTGATATAGTATACAACCAAGCACATGTGGTCAGAACACAAACGAGTCACAGGTAATGAAGTATTAAGCGTTCTCCCAAAGTAATAAATCTGTTTTAATCCAGGTCTAAGCAAAAGGCTGAGAATCAAGCATGCGTCTGTAGCTCCGCTCACGCTCCGCCTCTTTGCCCTTATTTGGTATGCCGCGTTCGGTGCGATGACGCGCTAACAAAATGGCGACGGTTGGCCGCGCCTACTTGTGGCTTCTTTTGCAGTGTTCAGAAACCTATTGGTGACGTCACGGATACTACGTCCATATCTTTTACAGTCTATGGTTTTACGCAGCAGATGCCCTTCCATGCGCAACCCATCACTGGGAATCACCCATACACACTCATTCAAACACGTACATTATGGACAATTTAGCCTACCCAAATTCACCTGTACCACATGTTTTTCGACTTGTGGGGGAAACCGGAGCACCCGGAGGAAACCCACGCAAACACAGGGAAAACATGCAAACTCCACACAGAAACGCCAACTGACCCAGCCAGGGTTCGAACCAGCGACCTTCTTGCTGTGAGGCGATTGTGCTACCCACAGTGCCACCGTGCTGCCCCAACTGCTCATTCATTCAGGAATAAAGTAAACAGCCTACTTAATTCTTTCAAATATGTGGATTCTTTCATGAACTGCGATCGGAGATGCACAGCAAGATCTGCTGAGGCTTTATAGGTAATATTGTCACTGGCAAAAATGACAAAATAGACAGTATTGTGTCTGAAATATAACTCAGAAACAGTTTAGCTGAGCTAATCAATATAATTTTTCACTTGTGCTATTCCAGACAAAAACAGCAGTGTGATATTTCACTCCTTGTTTGTGTGATATGACTATATGTTATAAATAATTCAAAAACCTCATACTGGGCATTTCTTTCTAAAATATATTTATATTAATGGACAAATAACTGAATTCTACAGGCTCCATCACACAATGGGTTTTTGCATCATCCCAGCAGGCACACAACGTCATAAGATGGTTGTGACATCAGGTGACCAAAATTCAAAGTCTAGCCAGCGTCTAAGGACAATGTTACTTTGACATCCAATTATGACGTCAAATGACATTGATATTTGATTGATTTTAGGTTGTGTTGAAAAGTGACCAAAATTCAATGTGGAGCCAACATCTTAAACCAACGTCATGTTGACGTCAAATACTGACATTTATACATTTATACAAATACTGACTCATAGACGTCATAGTGGTAACGTCCACACAATGTCAAGCTGTAACATCAATAAACATTGATATTTGGTTGATTTTAGGTTGGACATTATTTAAAAACAAAATTCAACATCCCCACAACCCCTGCTGAAAAATCCAGCTTAAACCAGCCTAGGATGGTTGGCTGGTTTTAGCTGGTTGACCAGCCTGGTTTTAGAGGGGTTTTGGCCATTTCCAGGCTGGTTTCCAGTCATTTCCAGCCTGGTCTTAGCTGGTCAGGCTGGAAAATGACCAGCTTAAACCAGTTAAAACCAGCTTGACCAGCCTGGTTTAAGCTGGACATAGCTGGTTTTGGCTGGTCAAGCTGGTTTTAGCTGGTCAACTCCCAGCCTGACCAGCTAAGACCAGGCTGGAAACCAGCCTGGAAATGGCCAAAACCCCTCTAAAACCAGGCTGGTCGACCAGCTAAAACCAGCCAACCAGCTTAAGCTGGTTTAAGATGGATTTTTCAGCAGGGACGTTGGAGTATAACGTCAATTTGACGCCATGTTGATATTCTGTGCCTGCTGGGTTGGTGATGATTAGCAATAACTGTATAACATGAAATGGGGGTCTGGGGTGGTTTTCTTAACTAAATAATTAAATTAACACGTTACAACCCTAATGCATATACAAATAAATAATCTAACACACACAAAAGGTGTTGTTATTCAAATATTCATCATCAACAACTAACATCAAATCGTTTTTGACAGACTAAATCACACAGATGCCGATGTCAAATATTCTAGCTATTCAAGTCTTGTTTATTTTGTACTCTAGACATGAACAGGCTGAAGTCAGTGTTCGCCAGGAATCCTCTCATCCGAGTCTCTGTCAGTCTCAAACAGCTTAACTCTAGTGGATTACCAAACACCAGTTGCAGGCAAAGTGTTTCCATGCAGGCTTTTGTTTATTTAAAAATAAAACAGGATTTTGACAGAGCTTCACAACAGCGTAGATTCGTGCCCGTGTCACAGTGTACGCCTGACTGACAGATCTCATTCACACTCTGCTTGCTTGTTTCCCAGGTGTTTTTCAATAGCAGGTCACGACATCCCCAATGGAAGTGGGGAAAGTGGGCCACTTACCTGGACGCTTCACAGCACGAGTGCATTCACCTGTTCACATCCACGCGGCTGCACTTAAGGCTCAGGTGTGAAAACGTCTCAAGGACGCGTGATTTAAAAAAAAAAAAATCCAACCTGAGGCGAAATCCAACCACAGCGATGCTCAGAGGATTCCTCCGTCCAGCGCTTTGTTTGTGGTGAGTACAGTGTGACAGGCAAGGAGGCTTAATAAAAAGCCAAGCAGATTGAGGGAATGACAGACCTGACAGGAGTTAATGGGCTGGTGATAAAACGAAATGTAGAGCAGAAACAAACTGTCGTTTTAACCTAATTTAAACTAACGTCTTCCCTTTCGCTGCTATTCCCAAAGGGGTCACAAGCGGTTGCCTGGATACATCGCGGAGCAGATTCTGCCAACTAAAACGATTGTGTAGAAAATAAGCAAATCACTCAAACTGATTTGTGATATTAATTTAATGCGTGTCAGACTTGATTCCGTTTGGAAAAGGTCATATTCATTCTTCTGCGTTCCAGCATTGTTGCTCCTTGTTTATTTCTCTAAATAAAGATCTCTGAGCGGGCGAGGATTTGTAAATGTGTCGGCCCACGTTCGCGGCGGCTCCTTGTCTCAGCAAATTTAGAATGTCAAACACTGACCTGTGATAAATAGAAGCTTGAGTGAGAATTGCTCTTTCTTTTTTTTTCTCATTTTCCAAAGGGTAGAGAGCTCTCCTCCTGATATTCCCTCAATTGTAGAAGTGTGTGCGCCGTTCTTTTGTTGATTTAATTCAGGCTGCAATGGAAGTATAACAGGATTATTGGATGCTGACAGGAAAAAGCATATTTATAGAAGGCTTTCAAATTCTGGAATACTGTAAAAGAGCTGTTATTTTTACCTGAATTTAGCTTTTGTGTGACAAGCTTTAGCTGGTTTACTGGTTTTAGTTGGTCTCCCAGGTTAGTCGGTAAGCTGGTTTTTAAAGGGTTTAGGGGCTTTCTTGCTGATCATGCCAGTTTTTAACCTCTTACTTCCCAAAAATGGTCGGTTATACTGACAAAAATGTGTGTCTAATCTGGAGAAACCCAAGCGTTGGGTTTGTTCCTATTTGAACCGAAAAAGAAAGTAGTGATTTCTAAATTTATTGCAGACAATATGAAAAACATTATTTAATGTGTCCCTTTTATTGTTTTTCAAACTAAACATGTATACCAATTTTGGTATTACAACACATTCCAAAAAAAGTTGGAACAGTAAAGCATTTACCAGTTTTTTAATGTTGCCATTGCTTTTCACAACACTTAAAATATGTTTAGGGGCTGAAGACACCAAGTGATGAGGAGTTTCAGGTGTAATTTTGTCTCATTCTTCCTGCAGACAAGTCTTAAAGTGGGCAACAGTACAGGAACGTCATCGTCGAATTTTACGCTTGAAAATGTGCCACACATTCTCTATTGGAGACAGGTCAGGACTGCAGGCAGGCCAGTCAAGTACTTCTATCCTCTTCCTCCACAGCCAGGACTTTGTAATGTGTGTAGAATGGTTTCTTATTGTCTTGTTGAAATATGCATGGGTGTCCCTGGAAGAGAAGGCAGCATATTGTGCTCCAAAACTTGAACTTTTCAACATTAATGGTGCCCTCACAGAAGTGCAAGTTACCACTGACACAACACCACACCATGATAGACCCTGGCTTTTGGACTTGTTGCTGGAAATAGTCTGGATGATGCTGTTCTTCTTTGGTTTCTCCCCAAAAAACTTGAAATACTGATTCATCTGACCGCAGTACATGTTTCCACTGTGTGATGATCCATCCCAGATGCCTCAGAGCCCAGAGAAGTCAACGCTTCTGGACACTGTTAACATAGGGCTTCCTTTTGGCACAGTACAGTTTTAACTGGCATTTGTGAATGTAACTATGTATTGTGGTACTTGACAAAGGTTTCCCAAAGTAGTCCCGAGCACATGTAGTGATTTCACTTATAGATGAGTGATGATTCTTGATGCAGTGCATCCTGAGGGATTGAAGATCACGGTTCTTCAGCTTAGATTTGCTTGTCCTTTATGCACTGAATTTCCTCCAGACTCCTTGAATTGTTGAAGGTGAAATATCTAAATATCTTTCTATCTTTCTTCGAGAAATATTGTTTTAAAACAATTTTATTTATTTATTTTTTTCAATTTTCTTTTTGCCCGGCATCCCACCACCTCCCCTTATCACTCAGTCTTTTTCTTCAGAAGTACATTACGTAATTTGGGGGAGAGGAGGACCTTTTGAGGACAGAAGGTTTGAGTATTCTTTGGGGAGAGCAAGCCAAGTTCGTTTACCATTGTTTACCATTTCTATCATGATTGATTTTGCAGGCAAACTCTGAAATGTTGTTTATGATTTCGGTTTAGTCCCTGATTTATCAGGGGTCGCCACAGCATGTGTTTTACACAGTGGATGCCCTTCCAGCAGCAACACCCATACACTTCATTCACATACACACACACACACACTCACACACACACAAACACACACATTTACTCAACCACGGCCAATTTAGTTTATCTAATTTACCAATACAGCATGTCTTTGGGGGAAACCGGAGACCCCCGGGGGGGGGGGGGGGGGGGGGGGGGGGGGGGGGGGGGGGGGGGGGGGGATAGGGGGAACTGTGGCGCTAACCAGACACTCTGAGGTTTCCAACACCAACACTGGGCTAGGTTGCCAACTAGCCCAGCCGGGACTCAAACCAGCCTCACCTCCCTCTTGGTGTGAGGTGACAGTACTAACAACTGAGCCACCATGCCATCCCTGTTTTCCCTCCATCTGATGATTTGATTCGTTTTCATACTTCTTCTGTTTCCTATGTAAGTCCCTCTGTGGCTCGGCAGTGCACTTTATAATTAGATTAGATTAGATTAGATTCAACTTTATTGTCATTACACATGTACAAGTACAAGGAAACGAAATGCAGTTTAGGTCTAACCAGGAGTGCAATAGCAGCAAGTGCAGGATACAGGTATAAGTTATAAAGTGCAGTTATAGGAAAACTATGGTGATATTTACAAATGGATGTACTATGAACATTATATACAGGTTGTGTTAGCTATGATCAGAGATTTGCAATAGATGGATATATGTACAGGTTGCTATTAATAATCAGAAGTGTGCAGATATATAAACATAATTACAAATGTATATGTACAGTGGGTGTGTACATAATTACAAATGTACATGGGTATGTACAGTTAGAATAAATGAATCAGTGCAATGAATATGTGCAATTTTTAAATGTGCAAATGTTAAATAGTGCAGTGATTATGAGGAGTTTATAGGAGGAGTTTATGAGGAGTTTATATGAGGAGAGATTATAATGTCACTTATCTCACCATGGATTGGTTTCTCTGTACAATAACAATAAAAAGATTTAATTATATAAAGCACATTCTTATAATTAATATTTTATTTGTATTATAAATCAATATTTTTGATTTAAGAAAATGTAAACATAAATCCATTTAAATGTGAAGCAAAATGTGTTATTATACACGGACTCGTGTCTTTGATTATCAGATTTAATAAACTATAACGAACATTAAACAAGTAGAAAATACAACAAGAAATGAAGATAACGTTATAAAAAACAATAAGAAATAAAGATAACGTTAGGCAATTTGGTAAACAATGACAAACAGCGTACAACACGGAAACATCATTAAAGACAATTATAAAACGTAACAAAACAACACTGCCAAAATTATAGATGAGAACAAGTAATAGACTTAAAAGACCAAAAACTGTCCATTAGATATGCACAAGATATTTTACTACAATGGAGAGATGAGATCCAGCGGTACATCCGAGATGAACTGGCCGAAGTAAAGCTGCTCTCGGCGGGGGAGGTGATGACGAAGCTCCCGTTGACAAGCTGAGGGTCGGAGTCCGCATAAGCTGAGGCACATCATCAAAGATGCGCTATCTTTGTGAATAAACTGTAGATTCGAGTTTAAAACAACTACATTCTCACCTAAAAAAAACTCTTAAAACGTTATTTTGTAACACAACAGAGGAGTATTTTTAAAATCGTGCCGGTTTTCTCCTCTGCCATTAACTTTCCTTGGTTGGCCTGCAATGGATTCTGGGATATCTGTACTTCGCAAGTTCGCATAAGTCACCTCTCAATGCATACTTGGCAAAAGAGGCAGAGCAAGTACACATCTGGGAGTTTTATCTGTACTTGGCAAAATGTGAACTTTGAATTGGACCAGTACTTCGGTGACGGTTGATGACGTTTCACGAGGACACAAGAACGCATATTCAGAAACAGCCCGTTTCCCTAATTCTTCTTCCAGTCTATTTTCATTTAATTGGATATGTGTTGTTCTAGTTCCCCTACATTGTTCATCATCATCATGTGTTCCTGCACTATCAGAAATAAAGGTACGCGAGCTGTGACTGGGATGGTACCTTTTCAAAAGATACAAATTTGTACCTAAAAGGTCCATATTAATACCTCAAGGGTACAAATTAGTACCTAAAAAGTACAAAAGTGTTCCTCTTAAAATTAGTAGGTACTAATATATACTTTTGAGGTACCAATATGGACCCTTCAAGTACAAATGTGTACCTTTTGAGAAGGTACCACCCCAGTGACAGCTCGCGTACACAGCAAAAAAAATCAGTGTACATTTAACTGAATTTGAGTTTAACTTAACACTCCTTGGGTGTACATATGACTCCCTCCATTTTAGAGTTAAAATAACACTTTCTAAAGTGTTAGTAAATTTGTACATTACTCTCAGAGTACATTTTAACACAGTAAGAGTTTATTCTTATATCAAACTGGAGTGCGTGTTACCCTTCAAAGTGTTAATATATTACCTTTTTTTCTTTTATTATCAGTTGGTGTGTGTGTGTGTGTGTGTGTGACAGATAACAGTGATCAAATATGTTGAAAATAGTTTAAATTTATTAAATGTTCATTAATTTTTTTCAGAAATAATTTCAATACATTTTAAAATGCAACAAGACATATTTTAAGTTTAAGTAAAACATCCCAGGTGAAAAAGAAGTGCTCTTAAATATATTACAAATGTGCTTGAAATGTAGATAGTATGTTTAAAGCACAATTAGCACAAATAACATACTTACTTAAATTGCATTCCAAATGTGTTGGTTTGAATTTTAACGTATTTATAATAAAGTATACTACAAGTACATTGGTAAAAAATATGCGTAATTGCAGTTTTAAAAAATATGCTGGAACTCAAGCATACTATTTATGCATTTTAATGTATTTACAGAAAACACACTAATTTTATTCTTTCTTCAAGTATGTTTTATGTGTACTTCGTATAAGAACATTGTGAAACGATGCCAATTTGAGTGTGTTTAAAGTTTATGCATGTTTTTTTAAATTGTTTTAGACATAATGAAACATATTTTAAATACTGCAAATGAGCATGTGCTTTAGCCTGTATTTCAAAATATTTTACTTCACACTAATGTTAATTGTCAATTGAAAACGTTGAAACTTAAAGTTTTCAAGCATTCATAAACCGTGCAGTTATTTGTGTTTGTATTGTCGTTTTACAGCATATTTTAATATAGTTAAAATACATTCTTCTGAATGATTTTGTTAATTATTGTTGAAATAAAAGGTCTTGTAGTACCCTGTAAATGTATATAGTAATAATACATTAATGTGAAGCTTAAAATATTTTTTTCTACTGGGCTTAAATAATACTTTAACTAGTTTTAAAATGCACTTCAGCTGCATGTGCTTAATTATATTTAATCTGAAATTAAAGTAAACTTCAACTGAGCTTGTACTATACTTCAATTGGTTTTAAAATCCACTGCAGCTGGGCTAAAAATACACTTTGTCTGAACTTAAAATATGTTTTAACTGTGTTAAAATATACTTTAACTGTATTTCAAATATATCATTTAAATGTACTTTAAATAAAATACACTTTTTAAAGTACACTTTTATTGTACTTAAAGTATGTCCATTTTAACACAACTATGTTACGACTTATTTAAAATAGCTTAAAGTTAATCTTAAGTCTATATAAAATAACAATTAATATGCTTGAAGTTGTTCCAAAATAACACATTTAATATCAACTTAGTATAGTACATTTAAAATATGCTAATTACATCCAAAAGGTACAACACACCTTCTTTTCACCTGGGATACTGGTTTGATCACTGTTTGTCTGGAAAAAAACGGAGTAAAAAACTGGACTTCCCATCACTTGTGGAAAATACACTGCATATTGGGTTAAAAACTTAACACTAAAAAAACCTCTTAAATTTACACTCTTTGGTGGATTAAAATGAAAAAAAAAAAAATCACACTGTATATTTAACACTGGAATTTTTGCTGTGTACCTTTATTTCTGAGAGTGTGGGTCCCTGTATGATTACAGTACTAATGGGTACTTTATATTCAATTATTAATTTTACATCAATATAACTGGTGAATTAAGATATTAATCACTAACTCACACTTTATTTTACCTATGATTTTTTTTTCATTGTAATCTACAATAATATTGTCTAAACTATTTCTAAATTACAGCACAGCAATTAAATTAAGTGTAAAAAAAATCATAAAATGTACCAGCACACACACCAGACTGTGCTTTTTTTTTTTTTTTAAATATTATTTTTCCCGCCAAATTATGACAATCACCACAATCATTTCTTGACATATAAATCAAATTAAAAGGAGAAAATGAAAAATAACACCCTATATTATTGCAGCCACATTAGCCAGAGCGCTTTTAATCTATTACATTAAAAACTGGCACACATTCTGAGTGCAGCAAGTCGAAAGCTCTGCAAATAAAGATGATGCTTACGGAAGAGAGAAAGAGCGAGAGAGGAATAGAGGTTCACATGTGTTCCTCCGGTCCATTTAAGACATGTCCTGTTGGGCAAACCGCACTGCTCTTTCAAGCCTGCCTCACATTACCATGGCAACACACAAACCCCCGCTGGCCTCTGCCAGACTCACTGTCCATGTAAGAGAGTGCAAGCAAGACGTGTCCGCGCTTTCTCTCACCTTCCCCTTCCATTCACACACACACACACACATGCATGAACACACACAAGTTACAGTAGGTGACAGCACGCACCACAAACATCCTGCCCACGTTTGTCCACACTGGGAGAGCCATAAATGGACGTCTAATTAGCATTCAGGTGCGGGAGGCTTTAATGTCAGTGACAACACAGTGATAAGCTGCATTAATTCCAAGGAAAGCAGAAACCTTGGAGTCGTGTGTATCTGAGCATGCAGATCTGGCTAATGGCTCAATGCGGAGATAGAATCGGGGCTCAAGGGGGGATCATGCAGACAGGCAGCCGATCACAAGCCCTTCCCTACGGGGCGTAACGGCATTTTCCACGGATGAGCTGGGCTGTCGCTGCTGTGTTCGGGGAGCTGGGAGAAGGACAGACACAGTGTGACAGTCTACCACCTTCTGTAGTGCAGCAACAAACTGTGAACTGTCGTGACGGCCATTAGTTTTGTAGCCTATGCACAAAACAAAGATTTAATCACGCCTGTTGAAGAAGTCGTTTGTTTGCGTGCGCCATCTGCTTTGTTTCAGTTGTTGATTTAGTCAAGTCTTCAACACTTTTAGGAAGATTTTAGTGGTATTTTTTAATTCTAAAAGAGCTAATGAAGAGTAACATATTTGTTGTAACAAATGTAAAAAGAAATCTTTCATGGTTTACTCATGCTCTACTTGTTTGAGTTTTTTAATAGCCTACATAACAAGACATTTTGAGGAATGCTGGAAACCAGTAGCTTGTATAGATTTGTGTTCTTACTATAAATAAAGCTTTCATTTTTAGGTGAACTAACGTTAAAATTCTAACTGCTTTTTCTCAGGTTGAAATAACTGTTCATTCCATCTGATGAAAAAAAAAAAAAAAATAAATAAATATATATATATATATATATATATATATATATATATATATATATATATATATATATATATATATATATATATATATATACTAGATTTTTTTTCAAGACACTTCTATACAGCTTAAGTGAAATTTAAAAGCTTAACTAGGTTAATTTTAGGCAGGTTAGGGTAATTAGGCAAGTTATTGTATAACTATGGTTTGTTCTGTAGACTCTCGAAAAAAAAATCTAGCTTAAAGGGGCTAATGATTTTTACCTTAAAATGGCTTTTAAAAAAATAAAAACTGCTTTTATTCTAGCTGAAATAAAACAATTAAGACTTTCTCCAGAAGACAAAATATTATCAGACATACTGTGAAAATTTCCTTGCTTTGTTAAACATCATTTTGGAAATATTTAAAAAAGAAAAAAAAATGAAAGGGGGGCTAATAATTCTGACTTCAACTGTATATATTAGTGGTGTGAACCTACACTGGTCTCACGGTTTGGTTTGGTTCGGTTACGATTATCATGCCACTGATTCGGTTGCACTGACAATACTTTCCATAAACAATGTAATATTTTACATTGCAACACAATATTTTTTATATTAAAATGTATAATTTATAAATATATTTATATATTATTTGTAATACAATTTTGTCTTTTAATACAAGCAGTCAGAAATAGGTACTGTACCTTTAATTTTACCTGCTCAAATAAAACACTCTTTTTAAATGTATCAATCAAAACTAAAACACATGCACAGATCAACATGAGCATTTATAGCAAATAAACAAATGTAAATATTTTACCACTTGTTTTTTAAGCATTGTTAAACGAGTTCTTAATCTGTAATTGATCATGCGCATTACAGAAAAGGCTGCAATTGGCTTTAACAGTCAACATGGTTCTGGCGCTGTTCAGTAAACAGTGACACGGACACTGATGTTAAACGGCTGTGGTGATCCGTTGATCCATTATAGATGGCGACGTGGTGGAGAAAACTCGCTCTGCACACCAGTGCCGGCCCGTAGGGCTAAGGGGCCCTAGGCAAGATAAAAAAATGGGCCCACTAGTGTAAAAACAGCAAGAAGATAGCACAAAAAATACAATTTTAATATTTAAGTGTATACATTTTTAACAACTGAAACATATTTCATTTATAATACATATGTAAAAATATTTACTCAGATTTAAACAAATAAATTTGCAAGTATTGAAAAGTATTGCAAATGAAAGTGCAAGTGTGTTGTAAAAATAAATTGTACATAAAACTAACTAAATAACATAAAATACAAATAAATGCAGAAGGACACAGATTGGACACTTGTGATGTTATATTACTTAAGACTTTAAGACACTTTTTAGGGTTTATCAAACGTGAGCAATTTGGAGAGATATGTGGAATCTGTGTAGGAATACACTATGGTCATTCTAGTTCACCCAACAGCTGATTGCGAGTGGTGTTATGCAAAATAGAGTGTGGTGCTGCTGGGTATCTTATATTTTCTGCTTTTTTGTATTTTTTATTGTTTTCAGCTGTTTGTCATGTTTGAATTATACAGAGCTATTCTTTTAATGAAATGTGTTATTTATTTTTTCTCACCATCGTTGTGAATTGTATCATGTTTAATGGGGTTTGTGCATTGCGCAATGTGCATTGGTCATGATTTATATGTACACACTCGTCTTCGCTCTTACAATTACAACAAAAATAGAATAGCAGCAGTCGTGGGGCCCAAGATGACCGCCTATATTGCCTGTTGGATGGGCCGGCACTGCTGCACACACGCTCCGATCCACAAGTAACGTTATTGTTGTAACAGCCGAGAGAGGAGATAAAACGTTACTTCACGAACATGTCAGCAGGTCAATGCAGCCACACAGAGAGAGAGAGAGAGAGAGAGAGAGAGAGAGAAAGAGAGAGTTTAAAGCTTTCATTTTCTCCATAACTTGGTTCTGATGTACTTCCCTGTCAGTCCAGCGAACTCACAAGCAGTAAATTGTGCACAGTTATCTGCTTTTTAAGTAGTTGGAGTTTTTTAATTACTCACGGTCTCCTCCCTCACCATAGTAAGCTACCGCGATATAGAGCTTATGCGATAAATGACGTCAGTACATAATGGCCGGTTATGATTATTACAGAACCGATACCAAATTGTTTGCATCTTCAATGCTGTGCATCAAAGAAACAATTAATTGTGACACCAATTAAGATATCTATTATACAGTACATGATATCACCATTTTCACATAACTGCATTTGGATAAGGGTATAATTTTCAAACATTTGGATTTCAGGTCCTCAAAATGCTGTTCTCATGTAAATAAGTCTGAAAAGTAATGATGCTAAAAAATTCAGCTTTACCACCACAGGAATAAATTACATTGTAAAACATATTTAAGTAAAAACATTAATAATACAGTATCAATCATATTTAACAATATACTGACCTTTTTTCATCATTAAACACAGCTATGTTGAGCAGAAGAGACATTTCTTTAAAAAAAACATTATAATTGTTTCAAACTTTTGACCAATGGCGTATGTGGGTTAGATCATGTGCATTTTTATTAAGTGCATATTTTATTTTGAGATCAAACAATACCTGGCAGACCCCCTGCAGTAACGCCGTCGACCCCCTGTTGAAGACCTCTTAACTAAAAGGAATCATGCAAATCAGCTAACAATGCAAATATGGCCCAACAATGATTGCTAAACTTAATTTGCATGTCATATTTATTTTTATTTTATTTTGCACGTTGGAGTTTGAAGTTGCACCAAACTACCTATCTGGCAAAGCTTTCTGTATGTAAATGCTTGCTCCACTACCCAACGATCTGAATCTGCTCTTTAAATTTAGCAGCAAGATGGCTGTAACAAGTTTTTTTTTGTAAATATACATATTTTTTAAGTTTATATCTGATTAAAAATCGAAAATATAATGTACTATAATGTATATAATGTAATAAAATATACTGTGTAAAACATTGTTAGGGTTGTATCACTATTAGAAAACATGATTTTAATAACATTTTCTTGTTTAATACTTACTCGCTCCTTTTATACAAATTCCCCAAAGCCATGGTTTTCCTGCATCTTATGATTTTGGACTCTTGTGTTGTGCTTTTGCTTTGCCTTTGCCACCCTTATTAATTTCCATGGTTACCCTTATTATTTTCCCCAGTCACTGTCTCCACCCCATTGTTACATTGTTGTCTTGTTAGCCCTTGTTTATGGTTCTGATTCCCTTGTTTTACCTCATCTTTTCTTGTTCAGTTTTTGGATTATTATTAAAGGTGCAGTAGGCGATCAAAATGCTAATCGTTAGCATGCATAACAGCTTTGAAAACACAGCCGTCCAAAGCCACGCCTCCTGAAAACTAGAAGGTGCACTGTAAAGTTGACAGTAGACAACCCACTAGATCATGTCATTTGCCAGTTAGAAAAATTTTTAGTACTCTATAATACTGCAATTCCCAATGTAAAACTGTATTATATCGAGCAGGTTTTCAGTTGTGTAGCAAGCAAATATTGTCATAATGTGCAATATTTCATGCATGCAAGGATCGCTGGTCTCACTCTCTCACAAGCTTTGACCTAAAGCGACTATGCTTTGGTTGACGGGGTACAGAAATTACACTTATTACTAAGCCATATTTACATGCTATTTCAGAACAAATATTCATAGTAGCATGGTAAACAATGTAGGGAGTGTTTCTCATTGATCAAAAATGAACCGATGTGATGTGAATATAAAACCAACTTCACCTCAGTAAAGCAGGCTAGGCGGAATAATGCTATTTACTTATGTTTTGTTGTTAAACTAAATAAAAATTGACATTATTGGTGCTGTAAAATGTCCCTTATGAAATTGAAAATAGTCACATCAAACGGAAGATTTTAGTGGCTGAACAACACTTCTGTGCATATAACTCATTCATAAAACAACACAATCTACAATCTAAGCTTTGCGTAACTAAAATAGTTTTAAAACGTAGCATTACCTGTCTAAAAGAAATACTTCAGCCATGGTGTCATCCTTCCTCCAGTGTGCAAAAGTAACTCCAACATTAATTCAGGATTTTAAAAAGTTTTGATTCAGCATTTGTTTTTACAGCTGTCACTTTCTCGTGTGCACACGCAAACGGTGGATCTGTCTGCATGAACAGGGGTGCGCAGATGTACAAATCTACATTTGTTGATAGACAGTTTTGTCTTTCACTTATCAGAATTATGGGATTTATCAGCTAAACAAATTTTAATTGGATGAACATTTTTTAAATGTTAAATATAAAAATACATATAAATACATTTAGATCATTTACTTTAATCATTATTGGAATGTGAAGAGACTTTCAACCAGCACAACAAAAAAAGTTTCAGAAGATAATCACCTACTGCACCTTTAACTAGTATTACTTCTGCACCCGTATCCACTTCACCGGCTTTATAGAGTTTCATGATTTGGTGTAGAAAAGTTATCAAAAGTAATCAAATGTAATCAGTTACCTTTAAAACCTTTAAATAGGGAAACTTAATAATTAAGTAATTAAACACGGTTTATTTTTGTTTAAGGTAATAAATACATCAATAACAGTTGTGTGCATCTAACATGTTTACAACTAACATACTTTTGTGTGTGTGTGTCTTTCTAATATTATAAAATATACACATTTATTGTAATAATTTGGGTTCTGTTATTATTGTAAGCTATTATATTGTAAATCCTTCATTATTTATTTTGATATTAAAGTGGTGTTCAAATAATTTGGCTCCGAATACAGTTTAGAGAGTTTTTTTTCCATCTTTAAGAAAATTGTAATCATTTCCAATCTTTTCATGAGCTTTAATAGAGCGCTGTTAATTAAACAATGAAAATAGAATGTTTGTGAATCATCAATTATAAATAATCATAATTAAATGAACTAGAAAAAGACACTGATTTTATAAAGTGTAAGCTGAAATTTAAAGGATAAGAAAAGGAATTTAGCCAAAAAGTGTTCATGCAAACAGTATGGAGAAACACTATTAATCAGAAACCTTTAATAGAGACGACTGGACCTGCGACTGGCTCTGATCCTTCCTTTTTCACTCTTCCCTTCTTTCTCTCGTTCACACCCAGCAGTCCCAAACCCCTCCACTACAGAGAAGATGAAAATGATGTGCGCTCGTTAAATTAACAGTCCCCAGTGCAGTCTAATTAGCATGTAATAGGACACCAAATCCAGTGCAGGAGGCTTGTTATTTAAGGATAAAGCTCATCTCTCATTTGAATGCATTTTTCATTAGCCGTGCTAATTAAGTTTCATTAGCATTATTAATTAAACATGAAAAGTTCCTCATCCCCTCGCTATGATTATGTCTGCATTAAAGTGGGCCTGAGTGACAGCACTCTATGGGGTGGAGGAGAAGGAAATCATTAGTCCCAACACTCAACATTCGACCTGGTCAAAAGTGTCCCAACGCCTTTGCCGGCAAATTTATCTCCCAGCACGATGACTCGGTTTTCTCGGCGAGCGAAACGAATCATGTTTTCTGAAGCTGTGCCGTTCCTGTTTTATGAATGTATTTGGTTTGTCTGAAGATTGATTTCTCCCCGTATATGAATGGAAAATGTACGCAGGTTGAAAGGCCTGTTGATGCGGACAAACTAAGTGCTTACAGCATCAAGCAACAAGGAGAAAAAGCCATAATAGGCTTCCTGGAATTCATATGGCAGATTATAAGAAAGTGTCAATCAAAGGGAATCTCTCTTTGTGTGCGCAGGTTTTATTGAGAACGGGCCTGACACCCATGATTACTCACTCTCAATCACTCAGGCTAGTGTCATCACCCGTAACCGCTAGCAATAAAACCTCCCGCCAACCCCACAAGAGGTTCTCTGCTGTTCCCCTCTTCAAAACTGAAAAAAGAAGGAAAAAAAGCTCAGTCCTGGCTACGCAGAGCAGGAGCGCGGCTCTGTGGAAATTGAGGTGAGTTTCTCAGCAGGCGGCTTGCTCTGAATCTGTTATGGATACCCCCCCCCAACTCATCTCTCACTAGCCTCTGATAAGTGAAACCGAATCGATTTTGCATCTCCCAGGGCTAAGTGTCCTTACATTGGTCATGCAGCCCCTATCCCAGAATCCCAGACTCTGTGGTTTGCTCCAGTTGCCCTTGGAGTGGGACAGGGTTACTAAGCTAGATTTTGGAGTGGTCTTTGGGTGGCCGTTTGGGTAGAGTTTTGGTGTCAAATGCCTTGTGTCTTTCTTCATTTACTGTAATGTGTAGGGCTGGACAATATTTAGAGATTAAATTTGTATCACGATATGCAAACCGCAAAAGCTGTGATTTCTCTAAATATATGAGCTGTCAGCAGGCATCAATAAGGATTCTGGGCCCTATGCACAGGTTTCTTGTGCTTTTTGAACCCTCGATTTAAATCATGTTTTGGGATAAAGGGGCTTGAGGGATTCTTTGCCCCCCAAACGTGAGGCCCTCCAATCATCTGATTCCCATGCACTGTGCATGCCTTTATTTGCCCTATTCATTGAGGCCCCCTGTTAGTTTCAGATTGAAGATGATCTTTTACACACAGGTAGTTATAATAGGGACCTTTTCAACAGTTCCTAGAATTATTTGCAGCAGCTTCAGCAATATGGTATGTTTACAGTGCAGCAACTGTACAACAAACAAGCAATCGACAAAACAAACTGCAATATAGCCACTGCTATATTGTTGGTTCACATGACTAAACTGTTTTTATACCACAGCAAGTGACATGGCAAAACCATGGTCAGTAGAAGAGGTCCAGCCATTTCTCTCGTTGGTAACAGCTGGATGGGATGACCTGGAATAAAAAAAGTTTTTCAAAAGTCCCAGAAGTAGTGGCAATGCAACTGCAGTAACAATCCCACCCACTATAAGCAGTTCTAAATTGCAGTGAAAATGCAAACCAAGCCATGAAACCCGAACTGAAGCAAACTGACCTATGCTGATTTTTACCATATAATAAACATATTTATTTTATTCTTATTTTATTCGCATAATTTAAATGTCTATTTTCCATCCCTATTATTATGAAACACGACACACAGTAAAAACACAGCTTAATCATGGCCTTCCATTCCTCTACCTTAATGATTGGAATTTCCCAACCCCACCAAAAGGGCTTGTAGACTAAACAGTCAAACACATTCAGCGGTCATTGAAAGTTTATAGGTTCACAAGTTTACCTTTTAGAATTGGGCATGAGTTGCATCCTTCAAAGGCCACATTAGAAGATCGATTGCATCACCTTGGTTCAACAAAGTCTGCCTCAACTCAATATGGCCTCAGAAGTCCTCCATTACACACAAATGAAGAAAAAAAAAAATAAAAAATCAAGGTATGCTTGAGCATTCTGTCCTTTTTAAGCTCACATCTTGTGACATTATGACCAGTTTTCTGTTCGTTCTAGATTAGTCAGTATCACATTCATATTTCAGTCAATCCAGAGTTTATTTGGATGCAACCAGAGACCCGTCTTTTCAACAGTCTCCATCTGCTTGTTTGGTGCGCACAGAGGTTTGTATGGCAGCGTTCAATCTTATTCAAATAAACTGCACCAACAGAGCAAACCAACCAGAGTTCAATTTAATCAGTTCATTTGTTTTTTTGTCTGGTGTCGCTTGTGTGTTTGTGCATGGCCCACCCTCATGTTTCATTATTCATGTGGATTACTCTGTTTGATTTAGTTTAAGCTGCTCTTCAGATCTGCTCAACTCACTTGAGCTTCCTTAACCTGCATGTGATACAATCCAAACAAGTGAATAGTTCTTGTAAAGTGTAAACTCCAAGTTTTTTCCAGATCGTTCAGCCCTAAAAAGATGTTATCAGCATAATAATTCTGTAATAATTAATTGCTTGTTTCCAAAATAGAGCTATTCATGTGATGAAACTTCATGTTATATCGCAAAACAATAAAATATCGCACTGCCAGTTTTTTTTTTGCAAGTATTTCGCCTCATTACTGCATATAAGAAGCTTAAACAAAAGTGAACAATTGCTCTATTTCTCTCACTCAACAACACAGGTGCTTTTGCATTGTTGTCAGGTGGTCCGCAAGGAGGCGAAATCCCTCACCACCTGAACTAAAAATAATCCCAGAGGTGAACAGGCTCTAATTAAAAACTAGAGGCCAGATGTTTTGCCTTCTCTGTTTCTTTTCCCTAATGCTTTGCTTTGGCATCCGTCGACTCTTTTCTGCTCATGCAGCGGCACACACAGATTTGGATGCTCAATAAAGCAACATAACCTGCTTTAATAGCCAGCCAAACTGATGGCGTGATTGGGTTTGTTCTGCCGCTGATAGAAAAACATGTGCTTCCTCCCAAAAAATAAGTTGATTTCGAATGCAGTGTGCGTTTTATCATCTTGATGCTTGATGAGTATTTTTGGAGCTTATCCAAGCATGTGACAGCTCAACTCTTTTTTTTTCACTTAATTACTGTACTTCCCACTGAATATGTCATTAAATAAAGTAGATAATATATGTGTGTCTATATATACAAACAGATGCAGGTATGTGCATAATTAAGTTTTATAATTAAAACATCATCCATCTGTCTATTAATAATTTTGTTAAAATCAAATATTTAATTGTAATATAAATAGTATAATTAATTTTTATAAATGGTCTAAGGATTTGAATTTACAACATAATAATAATAATAATAATAATAATAATAGTATTATTGTTATTATTATTATTTATTTTTATTTATTTATTTATTTATTTTCTTATTAGTAGTAGTTCTAGTATTAGTATTTTATGATCTGCTGCTATTATTAGCAGTTATTATCTTGGTCCAGCATTACAGAAAAACTCAATATATATGACAAACTTTGTCTAAAAATGGTGGTTTGTTTTAGCTAATAAACTATTCAAATAACCGGCCACTTTATTAGGTGCACCTTACTAGTGCCTTCAAATTTGCACAAATTCAAAGCATAAATTCAATAAGGTACTGGAAATATTCCTTTCCTTTGGAGATGTTGGTCCATATTGACATGATAGTATCACGCAGTTGCTGCAGATTTGTCGGCTGCACATCCATGATGTGAATCTGCCATTCCACCACATCCCAAAGGTGCTCTATTGGATTGAGTTCCGGTGACTGTGGAGGCCATTTGAGTACAGTGAACTCATTGTCATGTTTAAAAAACCAGTCTGAGATGATTCACGCTTTATGACATGGCACATTATCCTGCTGGAAGTAGCCATCAGAAGATGGGTAGACTGTGGTCATAAAGGGATGGACATGGTCAGTAGCAACACTCAGGTAGGCTGTGGCGCTGACACGATGCTCAGCTGGTACTAATGGGCCCAAAGTGTGCCAAGAAAATATCCCCCACATCACCAGCCTGAACCGTTGATACAAGACAGGATGGATCCATGCTTTCATGTTGTTGATGGTAAATTCTGACCTTGCCATCCGAATGTCGCAGCAGAAATTGAGACTCATCAGACCAGTCAACATTATTCCAATCTTCTATTGTCCAATTTTGATGAGCCTGTGCAAATTGTTGCCTCAGCTTCCTGTTCCTAGCTGACAGGAGTGGCACCCAGTGTGATCTTCTGCTGCTGTAGCCCATCTGCCTCAAGGTTGTACTTGTTGTGCGTTTAGAGTTAAGGTTGTATTTCTATCAGCTCAAATCAGTTTGGCCATTCTCCTCTGACTTCTGGCATCAACAAGGCATTTGCGCCCACATAACTGCCACTCACTGGAATTTTTCTCTTTTTCGAACCATTCTCTGTAAACCCTAGAGATTGTTGTGCGTGAAAATCCCAGTAGATCAGCAGTTTCTGAAATACTCAGACCAGGCCATCTGGCGGCAACAACCATGCCACATTCAAAGTCACTTAAATCGCCTATCTTCTCCATTCTGATGCTCAGTTTGTACTGCAGCAGATCATCTCGACCATGTCTACATGCCTAAATGCCTTGAGTTGCTGCCATGTGATTGGCTGATAAGAAATGTATGTTAACTAGTAGTTGGACAGGTGTACCTAATAAAGTGGCAGATGAGTGTATGTGTTTGTTATAGGCATTAACCTCACATCTCTCGCATATCATCCAAGGTGGTCTAATTAAGTCCACGGTCAGACACAAAAGTTTTTCTCCTTAAATCAATCTATAAATACATCTGCCTGCCCTCTCAGAACAACCCCCCAGTGAAAAATCAATGTTCTAGATTGCGCCCCATATGAATAAACACAGGCATGAATTAATAAAGAGATTTGAAAATGTAACTGTATCCGGTCGGGGTGTTGCAGGAGGCCTCGAGGGATTGTGGGAAACACAGAAATGAGTGGCTGAGCTGTTAGCGACTCGAGGGCCATCAGAGGAATTTCACTGATGAGACACTTTCATTCTGCACGGCTGATGAGCTGCACTGATGGCTTACTTTTGATTGGGTTTGGAGAGAGACAGTGGAGAGACTTCGGGGAAAACACAAGGGCGATGTGTGGAGAATTGGAGATTGAGCTGTTTAGATGCTGAACTGGGAGTTCCTGTCTTAATCAGACACGAGGATCGCATTAAAAACCTCCACATTTCACAATCGCAACTGACAGCATTAAAAGTGAAGTCTCATATGTTGTGCTATGACAAATCGTCAGGGTTGCTGGTATAAATGGCCTCCCACAGGGTATAGATGATATTTAGTTATTCATATCTTGTTATCCATGCACTTGTTATATGTAAGGATTACAAATACTCAAATTACTGTCATTGAGTAGTTTTTCTAAGGAATTGTGTTTTACTATAGTTTAAAAATTGCACTTTTACTGCACTATTTTCCTTCAACCTTTTTTCTTTTCTTGTCTATGGTGATTGATTGGCTAAGTAGAATAATCAGTCCTGTGATTCACATTCAAACAAATCGCTAGACAAGTCACATCAGGCTAACAAGACAGAGACGCTTTATGAATGCAGCAATATGTATGATTTGTCTTTTCACTGTTATGCTGATGACATCCAAATCTACCTGTCTTTAAAACCAAGTTCAAGTGGGCTAGAGATTCTTATGTTATGCTTGTCGCATGTGAAAGCCTGGTTGTCTTTGAATTTTCTAGATTTTAATGAGAGTAAGACTGAAATAATTCTGTTCGGCCTGTCAAACTCTTCTAGAGCACCGATAGTTAATCTTGAAAAATCAAGTTTTTCTATAAAGCCCTGAGTAAAAAATCTGGGTGTTATTCTGGATGATGGCTTGAGCTTTGACAAACAGATCAATGCAGGGGTCAAATCCTGCTTCTTTCAGCTTCAACTCTTAATAACAGTTACATTTGTTTTTTATCTAGAAAAAAAGATGAAAAATTAATCCATGCTTTTATTACCACTAGGTTGGACTATTGTAACTCTATACTTTGGGATCAGTCAGAAAACCTTATCCCGTTTACAATTAGTTCAAAATGCTGCTGCAAGGGTTTTAACAGGTACCAAGAAACATGACCACATCACACCAGTCTTACGCTCTTTGCTCTGGTTGTGGAGTCACTTTTAAAATTCTTCTCTTGGTTTTTAAATCTTTAAATGGCCTGGCACCTTCTTATCTGTCAGACATGTTGATTGAGCATCAGCCTGGTCGGTCTCTTCTGTCATCTAACCAGAGATTGTTATGCATCCCTAAGTCGAGGCTGAAATGCAGAGGTGACTGTGCCTTCGCAGTAGCTGGTCCTAGGTTGTGGAATGCTTTGTTTTTAAATGTAGGTTGAAAACTTACCTTTTGGATTTGGCATTTTATCAGTGGTGACTTGAGAAAGCTAACATACTGTTATACTACATAAACGTATTATTCTTCTTTTGTCTTTTTCTTCTTAGACTATTTTAAGTACAGTATGCATCTCCTCCTAGACCGTTCATACTACAACCACCAAACTAACACCAAACCTCCAAACTATACTGAATTAAGTTGCTATATCTTTTCAAACTAATCCGATTTACGGTTTTCCAAAAACTGTCCCGGAAAATTCAGAAAAGTCCCATTGACTTAACATTGGACTAAACTTTGTGACCTCATAACTCTGCACCAGACTGTCATACAGACTTAAGGTTACGCTCATTTAACTCAGACTACCAATCTGCCAATCACTGAAGACTTTTCAACTTACTACCCACACCCTAGCAACCACTTATGGCACCCTAGCAGCTATCCCATAAACCTCCATTATAAAAAAACTGCCATTGACTTTACATTGGATATACTAATAACATTCCAATTCATACTGACAATATACTAATCCATACTAGAAACATACTAACAACATACTACTCATACTAGCAACATGCCAATTCATATTAAATTTATGCTAACAACATGCGTGTTTATACTAGAAACATGATAGCAACATGCTAATTCATACTAGAACCATGCTAATAACATGCTAATTTATGGTAGAAACATGCTAGCAACATGCTAATTCATACTAAAACCATGCTAATTTATGTTAGCAACTGCCTAGCAACTACTTAGAACACCTTGTCAACTGCCTAGAACACCTTAGCAACCACCTAGCAACACCTTAGCAACCACTCAGAACACCCTAGCAACCACCTAGCAACTCCTTAGCAATGACCCAGCAGTGCTTTAGCAACCACCTAGCAACACCTTAGCAAGGCCTTAGTAACTCCTTAGTAACCACTCAGAACACCATAGCAACCACCTAGCAACCGCCTAACAATGCCTTAGCAACCACCTAGCAACCCCTCAGAACACCCTAGCAACCACCTAGCAACACCTTAGCAACCACCTAGCAACGCCTTAGTAACTCCTTAGTAACCACTCAGAACACCATAGCAACCACCTAGCAACACATTAGCAACGACCTAGCAACACCCTAGCAACCACCTAGCAATGCCTTTTCAACCACTTAGAACACCCTAGCAACCACCTAGCAACTGCCTAACAATGCCTTAGCAACCCCTCAGAACACCCTAGCAACCACCTAGCAACAACCTAGCAACACCTTAGCAATGACCTAGAACACCTAAGCAACCGCCAAGCAACCAATTAGCAACGCACTAACAACCACACAGAACACCTTAGCAACTCCCTTGCAACGTCTAGCAACCTCTCAGAACACCATAGCAACGACCTAGCAACCACTCAGAACACCCTAGCAAACGCCTAGCAATGCCTTAACAACCAGTCAAAACACCATAGCAACGCCTTAGCAACCACTCAGAACACCCTAGCAACCACCTAGCAACACCTAAGCAACCACTCAGAACACGCTAGAAACCATTCAGAACACCCTAGCATTCACTTAGCAACACTTTAGCAACCACTCAGAACCCCCTATCCGCGGCCTACCAAGAAACATGCCAATCCATACTAGAAACATGCTAACATATATGTAGTTATGACTGTTTCAAACTACTTCAGTTATTTAAACTTTAAAACTACACTTTCTCAAGCTACCATAAAGTTTGTCTATAAACTTGACTTTTCTAGTTTTGTATTGTTCTTTGTTGTGATGTGTATTGTGCAGCACATTGGTCAAACTCTGGTTGTGTTTATAGTGCTATATAAATAAAATTGACATTGACGTTAACATGTAGTGTTGAAGCATTAAAAGTGTCCAAGAAGATGCAAAATTGTTAAATGCAGTGACTGAGAGACTGTTAAGACTGCGTGTGACTAAGATGAAGATGCCTACTGTATGATGACTAAAAATCACCAAATGACCTTAAACAATAACTACAGTAAATGCACTACAGAATGTTACGTTTTCAAAGACATCCACAAATTGCACAAGTGCCATCAGTGCTGCAACTGCTGGACAAAGTGCATAACCTAAGCATCACATTTAGATTTTAGGCCCTTTGGTTACACAGGTTTTACTCCCCATGTTAATGCATCAACCTGTTTTCTGTGTTTTCTGTGCATATATTAAAGCGGTGGTTCAGAGTATATTTTTAAGGCTTGGTTGTGTTTATAAGATGCATAGCAATGTGTGCTCATGCTTCATTAGTAAAAAAAAAAAACATAATATTTTTTTTATATATAAATCTTACTTTAATTATATTTAGAGCTACTCAGCCTACATGAAAATGACTGTCATATTTCCTAGTTCATCTGAAGGCCTGCCTTCAAGAGGCTCTGATTGGTCAGCTAACATAATGTGCTGTGATTTGCGGATTGGCTCCACGTCACCAGGAAAAGCGTCATGCACCTACAAGCACGTGCTTTGCCTCTGTAAATGTCAGTGTAGCCGTATCAGTATGAGCCTGAATCAGAAAGAAAATGACACAGAGGACACAGCTAAACCTCACGTCTGCTCTCTAAAATAAAACCTTACAAGTGTCTTTCACATATATTTGGAATAAGCATAAGTAATATGAAACGTTCACATATCTTTTGCGAGTTTGTTATTTGAGATGTACTGTAGAACTCACCGAAAGTGGCTGCATACAGAGACACTGCAGTGCTGGTGAAGATTGTGGGATTGTACAGCGGTTTGATGGATAAATCTGAATTTGTAACTACATTTTTTACAGTGCCAAACAGCATTTCCCATTGTTTAATTCCTTGTTTACCTCCTTGCTACAACATACCGTTAATGCTAGAAACTACACATGTAATAGATCAGTTACAGATTGTGATTCACAGTCCACAGCTATCATGGTTGGAGCTGCTCCTTCTTTGAGGAGTTTTTAGCCGAATCCAGCACTGAGCTAAGAGATATGGAAGCTGTCCTTTGTCAAATTCTAGCTATATCTTTATTATAATCCTCTGGAACATAATTAAAATTAAACTGTAAGCACTTCTCTCTTTGTGTTGTGTCCTTTGGAAGCCCACATACCGAAACAGAATCAGCTCTGTGGAAATAGCAGCATTTGGACGTCATTTTAGCTTTCTCTGCTATAATATTACAGCGCCTCTGGCCACGCCCCTTCACTGCGAAGGGTGTATGCGCGAGATGAATGCATGTAACCCGAACTGTTTGTAATCTCACTAACCTGGATGTATTTGTAGTCCCCAAACTTCGTTCGCTGTAGGCTTTGCTAAGCTAACTTTGTAAAAGCCAATGTCTCACTTTGCATTAAACTTTGAGTGTCTTACCATCAGAGATGTTGTTTAAAAGTTTAAAATATGATATCGTAGTGGACCACCCCTTTAATGTAGTGTTTTCACATTTAATTAATAGCACATTTTAGTTTTATAGTCCATAAATGGCATTTTTGTTTACTTAGAAACATACTAACACACCAAAAAATGGTGTCAAGCTACATTTTTAATTTGCAGGGTGAAATAATACTCACTATTCTTGATACTCTTAGAAGGGCTACGTTTTACTCATACTTTGGATAGTGTTTACAACAGATACTTTTACTCCACCTGCTATACATTTTTTGGCAGGTAATGATACTTTTACTTCAGTAGGATTTTTCAGTACTCGTTCAACCGCTGGTTATACGAAGTATCCGCATTAAACAATGTATGTAGTGTACGTACAGTACATAAGAAAAAAAGGGCTCTTTCTTTCCTCGTGTGCAAAAATCAGTCACCTTCAGCTGATCTGTGCTGGATGTTCTCAATTTTTTAGGATTTTCTTAGTCACAGCAAGTGGGCTTGACATCCCGTGAAGTGACCTGGCATTGAACTCACACCTTGCTCAATTTTTCACTAACTCAAATGGACTTTCTGTCTCATATGCACTAATAGAAACAGTACAGTCAGATATTTAGATGAATGAATTAACCAATAATTAGGTTTAATATTTATTTATATATGTCCAGTATATAGTTAAGAATGGTTTTTAAACACTATATCTTGTGTAACCTTCATCATTCAGTATTTGGATGATTTTTAGTGGTGGCTTTAGCATGCGAGTAGAACACTGTTTTATAAAACAACCAAAGCACTTAAAAAAAAAACCTTTTTGTGGAACACATACTGTAGTAATCAGATTTAGAGAACAGCCATGACTGTACACCAGTCAGTAAATGATTATATGTTTTTAGTAATGTTAGTGTGTGTAATACCTATGCATACTTCCGTTTATTAATCAAACTTATTTCAGTTTTTATTTTTTGAGGAATAATGAGTGTATTCTGACCTACAGTAACCTCTTATTGGTTATTTCAACAGATGTGATTCTCAAAGTCGACCTGTTTTTTATATAAAACATATGGCGACAAGTTTGCATTCCCGTTCAAATAAATGGATGACCATGAAAGACTGCAGTTATTATTATTTTAACTGTTTGACTTATGTGGTGTCTATTAATTTAATAATAATAATAATAATAATAATAATAATTTTTATTTATATAGCGCCTTTCCAGAGCTCAAGGACACTTAACAAATAATGCGACAAGAAGAGAGAGTACAAGCAAATAAATGTAGAGACAGCAATAGATACACAAACATACAGGAAGTCAAATATAACAAACTGGAAATGCTAAAACAAGACCTAAGAGACAAATAAACAGAGTGCAGGTAGATCAGATAAAGTGGTCAGTTTGTTAGATCAGAAGTAAAGCATTCAGAAAATAAGTCAGTTTTAAGTAAAGATTTGAATTCAGAGATATTATCAGCAGAATGGAGTGAGCGTGGTAGAGAGTTTAGAGTTTGGGTGCAATAACACTAAATTATCTGCCCCCCATTGAGGAAAGGCGGTACCGAGGGACACCGATTGCATCAATTTACAAATGATGCATCTAATTTTGCTTTACTTTTAGTCTAAATACAAGAAAACAATACAAGAAAATTGTCTTGTGAACACTTACAGTGCTGTATATCTGCTAGTTTCAGACCACTGACTGAATATTGCTCACTGTAGACTCCATTGTGCCATCATGCATTCACAATGGAATGAACCATTACAGGGTTGCTCAAATGTATATTTGTATTATCTATTATTTTAATTCTTTATATTATTATTTAGGGTGTCACGGTGGTGCAGTGGGTAGCACGAACTTGCCTCACAGCAAGAAAGTCACTGGTTCGAGCCTAGGCTGGGTCAGTTGGCATTTCTGTGTGGAGTTTGCATGTTCACCGCGTTTTCGTGTGGGTTTTCTCCGGGTGCTCCGATTTCCCCCACAAGTCCAAACACAAGCGCTATAGGTGAATTGGGTTGGCTAAAATGTCGAGAGGGGTCTCGGTGCAGATGCAATCTGAGCTGCATCCAATGCTTTTTAATGGGCTCACCTAACCCCACCTCTAACCCTACCCCTCACAGTGACGTCACTAGCTCAATTGATTGCATTGTGTCTGACACTACATCTCTGAGCAATACAATCTCAGCTTGCATCATAAAGGCTGCATCCAGATACTATTGAAATTGTCCATAGTGTATGTGTGTGAAACAGTGTGTACGGATGTTTCCCAGTGATGAGTTGCTGACAGATTTAAAAAGCAATCCAACGAAAAAAGAAAAGCCCTCGCCTGATTTTTACCACATTTTCAGATTTTACCACATTCTCACCCTGTTATTTAGTTGTTTATTTTATTTTTAGGATTCTGTTTTTTGTCTTACCTGGTTTCTGAAACCGTTCTTCACCGGACTCGAACCCCGTTGTCACGATTAACTCCTCTTTGTGTCTCAAGTCCACTGACATACATGGTGAGCTACTGGACAAACTGGTAACCAGGAAAGCTGTCCATACGGAGGTAAGCGGTCATTTAAAAAATGAAATGCAGCCATATGTACTTCTGGCAACATAATTTGCGATCTCCAGAAACGTTTATTGGGCTACGTTTTCAAGATTGAGCCTATGTTGCTGATAACATAACAGTGTCTGCACCTCAATGTGCAAACTGTCCACCCTAAATTATTAAATATTACAAATGCTATATACCATTTAGATCAGAAAAGTGGCCAGAGACGCAGGCATATGGTTCACCTTGGTTCACACAAGCAGGTCATAATGGAGATTTATTAACAAATCGCTCCCTCCATTACAATTAGAAGTGAAAGCGGGAGAGGGGGTGTGTTTCAGGACATGGCTTAGATCAAATTTAACAGGGAAGAAGGATAATACATTTCCATGCACACAAACACATGCTTTTTGTCAGCAATGCCCATGCAGTCACTTTTCCATCGATGTAGAAAAGTGATATAAAATTATAATTTTCGTAATTTAAAATACATATTTGCATACGTACCCCCGATCGTATATATATGTATAAATGTTTACATATCTATGGCTCCAGATGGCCAGTCCTCAACTACACCTTGGTCCCACATTCATTTCAAAGGAGCGCTACCCTGTACTAAAATGGCGGCTCTATTGACGCATTCCTTCCAATAGATGACAATAGCGTAGGCAACATTCAATGTAAATATCTATAGTCTCTCACAGGTCATCACTTGTCTCTCACAGAACATCAGTAGACATTTAATCGGACAGACAGCAAGACAGACAGACAGCAAGACAGACAGCAAGACAGACAGACAGACAGACAGACAGACAGACAGACAGATAGATAGATAGATAGATAGATAGATAGATAGATAGATAGATAGATAGATAGATAGATAGATAGATAGATAGATAGATAGATAGATAGATAGATAGATAGATAGATAGATAGATAGATAGGTCAGTAGGTAGGTAGGTAGGGATTCCGTTTCATCATATTGAGGAAATGTAAGAGTAAACGACTGCTCTGTGGTCTTTAATTGATGGCCCAAAACACAATGATCGACTCATATTCCTGACATCCGATCTCATCAGTTCTGTTTATGAAACTCTATCAAGCTCACTGTGGAAAATAATTAAGTCTATAGATCACAAAATAATTGGCCCACTGTTTATCCTCATTTCGAGGCATTCTGGGAAGAGGAGTTTATCCTTTGATAATTAGCCTCTCAGTGAAAAGCTAAAAAAATAAAATAAAATAAACAGAGGTGTTAGTTATGTGTGAAGATGTAATTCCATGCTTTGATAACAACACAGGACACCCTCTAGCAGAGAAACAGTAGCAGAGCTGCAGCTAATTAAGGGAGGATTTGGCTGCAAAGCAAGCCTGTTTTTCCACATTACACATAGATTTATTTATAAGAGTGTAGACCGAATTCACTGTTGCCGGCCAGAAACGGTCGAGTGCGAGTCACATACGGATTGTCTCATTATTGTTACAAAGTGATAATAACCTTTGAAACAATCCCTTAGATAATAAAAGACAAACGGGTTGCGCAGCTCAAAGTTGCTATCAGCATCTTGCCGTTGCGTTTTAGATCAGTCACCCTCCGTCTTACATTAGAGAGCCTTTTCATGGAGTCTCTTTAGATTTGCTAAACAGCACAGAAAGGAGATCATTTCTCCATTCCGACATGTAGTAAATGTGCATTTCAGGGACAGCACAGTGTCCTTGTTACATATACGCAGATATAGCCTACTTCATTTTATTACATTACAGATCCTCTCAGAACATTGCTCAGATCAAAAAATGAAATTCTCAAACCCAACCCAGGCTCATTGTAAATACATGCCTTGGCCTACATTTTTGCGAAGTGTAGAATATATATTCTCCGAATACATTTCACTACACGTTTCAGATGAAAAATCCACTAGAAGACGCTGTCTACATTTTTTACAAATCAGAAATATGTTACTTAGGGTGCGTTTTGTTGTAAGTTTCAGATACATGTCTTTCTTGTACGTGTCCAAGAGAAGGTACTGTAAGGCCCAATCCCAATTTTATTTTTGTACCCCTACCCCTTCCCCTCCCCCCTTCCCCCCTTGGCCCCTTAAAACCGAGTGTGAAGAGGAAGGGCTTCAAAATTTACCCGTAAGAATTGGGACAGCACTACAGCACCTGCACAGGTCATCATATGTCATCGCGATCTCTTGCTTCATATGAGATCAGACGATCGCGACTGCTGTAGTGATTCCAGCTGCGTTATTTATTGGTATTTATTAGGGAATCACTGAAGGCATATGTTATGTTATCATAACGATCTAATGTGACAATAAGATCGTAATACTGTGTATTTAACACAGTGGCCATATTCATCTATGTAAACACACCAAAAACAACACTAACATTATAGCAGATATCGTAAAAAGCTCATTCCCAGCCACTAGACTTTTCTGACAGGGTATTTGAGTGTCATCGAGTGTCAGAATGTTGTGGGACTGCTGTACAGGAGTTATTATTATGGATTATAGATAGCGAAATTTTGCGTTTTTTATTTTAGCGTTTTTTTTAAAAAGCATGACGGTAAAACACGTACGCGGTTATGAATATATTTAAACATGTGCTTGTTTGTTGCAAAAATTCTTAATAATGAAAAAAAATACTAATTTGTGGATCTCCTTATTTCCGGGTGTAACTATCTGTCGTTGTGGCTGATGTATTCTGAGAAATTTTCTTACCCCTTGGTTTCGAGTGTGGTCCTGAAAAATCTTTGTTGGAAGGGGTATTCCCCTTAGCCATACGCCTGTAAGCTAAAGAGAATTTGGACACCACCACCCCTTCATGGGAACGCACAAAACGAGGGGTAGGGGTAAGGGGAAGGGCTAAGGGGTAGAATTGGGATTGAGCCTAAGTCTTGTCAAACCCAACTAATAATGTAAATAGAATAAATAATAATGTAAATAAAGAGAAAATTGCACTAAGGCCACATAGTTTCACCTGGATTTTACACTGCTTTTATCTCTTTTGTACAACCGGAGTGTTCTACCACAGTGGTCCTCAACAGTGGAGCTTTTATTTTGAATTTTTTTTTATTTTGAAAAACGACCATATTCTCTCGCTTACAGTGCATCTGGAAAGTATTCACAGCGCTTCACTTTTTCCACATTTTTTTTATGTTACAGCCTTATTCCAAAAGGAATTAAATTCATTTATTTCCTCAAAATTCTACACACAATACCCCATAATGACAATGTGAAATTTTTTTGAAATTGCTGCAAATGTATTAAAAATACAAAAACCTGAAAAACCACATGTACATAAGTATTCACAGCTTTTGCTCAATACTTTGTTGATGCACCTTTGGCAGCAATTACAGCCTCAAGCCTTTTTGAATATGATGCCACAAGCTTCGCACACCTGTCTTTGGAAATTTTTGCCCATTCCTCTTTGCAGTATCTCTCAAACTCTATCAGCTTGGATGAAAAGCGACGATGTACAGCCATTTTCAGATCCCTCCAGAGATATTCTATAGGATTTAGCTCTGGGCTCTGGCTGGGCCACTCAAGGACATTCAACAAGTTGTTGTGAAGCCACTCCATTGATATTTTGGCGGTGTGCTTTGGGTCATTGTCCTGCTGGAAGATGAACCATCGCCCCAGTCTGAGGTCAGGAGCACTCTGAAGCAGGTTTTCATTCAGGATGTCTCTGTACTTTGCTGCATTCATCTTTCCCTCTATCCTGACTAGACTTCCAGTTCCTGCTGTTGAAAAACATCCCCACAGCATGATGCTGCCACCACCATGCTTCACTGCAGGGATAGGTTAGGTTAGGTTAGGTTAGGTTACTTTATTTATACCCGAAGGTAGATTTGGCTTGCAGTCAAGAGTCCTCATCCCACAACAGTGCCACACAAAAAAGCTCACATAGTAACAACAACAAATGAATATTAAGACATAAAACAAACATAAAAACACCTATAAATAATAAATAGATAATCACTTCAAGGGATGGTATTAACCTGGTGATGAGCGGAGCCTGATTATCTCCAAACGAAACGCCTGGCATTCACTCCAAAGCGTTCAAGTTTAGTCTCATCAGATCAGAGAATTTAGTTTCTTATGTCTGAGAGTCTTTCAGATGCCTTTTGGCAAATTTCAGGCGGGCAGTGGCTTCCGTTTGGCCACTCTAACATACAGGCCTGATTGGTGGATTGCTGCACAGGTGGTTGTCCTTCTGTAAGGTTTTCCTCTCTTCGCAGAAGAACACTGGAGCTCAGACAGAGTGACCATCAGGTTATTGATCACCTCCCTGACTAAGGCCCTTCTCCCCCAATAACTCCGCTTAGATGGCCGGCCAGCTCTAGGAAGAGTCCTGGTGGTTCCAAAAATCTTCCACTTATGGATGATGGAGCACACTGTGCTCAATAAAACTTTAGGAGCAGCAGAAATTCTTCTGTAACCTTCCCCAGCCTTGTGCCTTGAGACAATCCTGTCTCGGAGGTCTACAGACAATTCCTTTGTCTTCATGCTTGGTTTGTGCTTTGACATACACAGTCAACCCTGGGATCTTATATAGACAGGTGTATGCCTTTTCAAATCATGTCCAATCAACTGAATTTACCACAGGTGAACTCCAAGTAAGCTGCTGAAACCTCTTAAGAATGATCAGTGGAAACACAATGTACCTGAGCTTAATTAAGAACTTTACAGCAAAGGCTGTGAATACTTATGTACATGACAGCTTGCATTAATTTCAAGAAATCTTTTTTCACAGTGTCATTATGGGGAATTGTGTGTAGAATTTTGAGCAAATAAATTAATTTAATTCATTTTGGAATAAGGCTGTAACATAAAAAATGTGGAAAATATGAAGCGCTGTGCATACTTTCCGGATGCACTGTACATCTTGGTTACTTGAGCACCCAAATTTAACCCACAAGCAACAAAATGAGTAAGAAACAGACGTCTTTGAAAAGTTTCTTTGCTAAGGGGAAAAGACCCAGTGAAGGACCCACGAACTGCCAAGGAATGGATCCAAAACCCATTTGTCAACAAATCAGGTGAATCCACCATGTTTGTGCAAGAAGATCAACTGCTGGAGATTACACATGATGGCAGCCTTTTAAAGGCTGTTCGCATATCATGTCTTCTTTAAAGTTTGCGCAAGTTCGTTATTTCCAATGAAGGTGCACAGCTTGGGCATGCAAGCAGCATGATGCACTTGCACCTTTAGACGCACCTAGTTGAATGAATGCTGCCAGCACACCGCAAATCATGTCACAAGAACTGACCAATCAGCTTCATACTTTGTATGGAATATACATATTTCGGTAGATTAATTATCCCAGACAAACACAGAACACTCAAACATTGCAGTGCTTTGTAATTTTCTCCATAAATAAAACTTGTATCAGAGTTGCAGCAATGTTTTGTCAGCTTGTTATCCTCTGAGAAAATGGTAGATGGTCTCCTAGCAACCTACGAACCAACAAGTGGTTCCCCCCTAGTCTGTGGTAAAATTGTCAAGCTTTTTAAAATTGCTTTTTAAAATTGGGGGGGGGGGGGTAAATTGGTGCTTGTGAAAACACTATTAGTTGGGTTTAGAGAAGGAGGAGGATGTGTCAGTCGATCGGTCAGTCAGTCAGTTAGTCAGTTGACAGTGTCCTCTGGTGGATTTACGCAAGAACAGCAGGCACGAATGGCACTAGCGAGATAAATTTGAGATCTCAAAAAGCGTAAACAGCAGCCTCTGGTGGATTCGCAAAAACAAAAACTGCAAAAAAAAAGTGGCTCCTGGGACATATTTGGCGCTCTCCAGAAATGTTTATAGCGGTACGTTTTCAGAATGAGCCTGAGTTGGTTAAACCTCAACAACAATTAAGTACATTCATGCTGTTGATTTTGTGCAAGTATCTGCTGTTTTCTGTATTATCTTTATTATATATGATGATCAAAATGTACTGTACTGTTTTGAAAGAGGACCTTTAAGCAAGCTATATGACTTTGAGGTAATCTTTTGTGTTTTGTTATTTGTGTGATTTTTTAGACAGACAGACAGACAGACAGACAGACAGACAGACAGACAGACAGACAGACAGACAGATAGAATTTGTACAAATTCATGATATTAACAGATTGTATAGGTGATATTAAAAATTGGATGACTAAAAACTTCTTATTACTAAATTCAGATGAAGATCTAAGGTCTTGCTTATTAGACCCAAAAACTTCACACACACAAAACCTAGAACACTGGCTGTGTCTGAAACAGCATACTACCCAGTAGGTACTGCCTTTGAGTTTAAACGTACTGTACTACTTGGTCGTTAGAAAAGTATGTTCTATATAGTATGAATGTGAGTAGTATAAATGGAACTTGGACGTACTACATCCGCCATTTTGTCATGATCACGTGACCTACCAGCTTGAGTTGCGTCGTGGGATAGCGCAGCGTGCATGGGATGCACACTTTAGAATCTCGCCTGAAGTAGTAGGTCATCCAGGTACTTCTCACATACTGATTTTCGAATTCTATGAATTTGGACATACTACTTTGCTAGCATACTGTTTTAGCATACTACATAGTATGGAAGTATGCGATTTCGAACACAGCCACAGTCTAACCCTTGATGAATTTTCAGTTCAGTCCTCATCTCAAAGTCCCTTTAAGGCAAGTCATTTAATTTGGCGGCCATCTTTGAAATGCCTCTCAGGCAGTATCTCAGGTATTCTGTTTGAATGGGGAAATACAATTCTCCAAAATTGCTTGCCAAGCTTACGGTTAAATTTCATATTAGGAAACAACAATAAAATAAACAACAACTGTCTCTTTAGTTTCATTTCTAAACATTTGAGTCACAAAAAAATCTGTAAAAATGTACATCTTGTCCCAGCCTCTCCCCCGGAGAATCCTCAGTCTATATAGGGATCACTAATTGGCTCTTGTACTAGAAGGCGGGGCTTAATTCGAAATATTTACATTACACTTTTCCCCATTCAAAACTATACGAGCGACACGTCTTGTGTGTTCTATAGTCATCTTTAGTCAAAAATTGATTTTTTCCATTCTGACGTGCACTAAATTTGCATTTCAGGCTCATTACAGTGTCCCTGATTCAGATATACAGCAGTGCATGCTAATATATATTCATTATACTGTAATAACAGCATCACCACAATAGTAATTACAAGCAGCCCCTACGCATAATTACATATTAAGTGCACATTTGTAATTAGCATGACCCTGCGCAAATCCAGGCAATTACACTGCAAAGCAAACACGGCAATGTAAAGAGCAAACCAGTTTCATAAACAATCATGATCTATAGTCATACACAAACACAGTATACAGGAGACTGGATGGGGGAATTCCATCTAAGCTTTCCTCTTGCTGTGTTTTTGTCTCCAAGTTTACACATACTGTCATTTTTTTGTGAATTCTTCAATAAAATATTTATTATTATAGAGGCTGCATAAACAAGTGAAGACAATAACACCAAATTAGCATGCGTTCAGGCAGGAATCAGCTGCATTAAAGCAATAAGCCACGAGAGGCCATGTGTTTCAGCCTCTTTACCAATGAAGTAATTCAGTTCAGCACAGACCTGAGCCACTTATTGCTTTTATAAAACACTGGCAGTGGCACTGTGATAAAAGACACCCGTGCTCAATAAAGGGTTACATTTATTATAAACAATTATAAGTATAATTCATCCGAGTTCATTATCCTGGCTGTAGGTCGTTTACGGTTACCAAGCAACATCGCTAACTGGTACGTTAATATTGAATGTGGAGTCGCAGGTGCATCTTTTAAAGGAATGTGGTTCAACCAATCTGAACTTATAATTGGATTTGTAGAATTTGTAGTATTTGAGTATACAACAGGAAAATAGTGGATATATACCGTTGAAGTCATAATTATTGGACAATCATGTGAAATTTCCAAGTGCTGTTTAATGGAAAGAATATTTTTTCAACACATTTTTAAACATTTTAGTTTAATTAACACATTTCTAATGACTAATTTATTTGGTTTTTGCCATCATGACAGAAGGGAAAATAAGTATTGAACATTGTCATGTTTTTTCCTTGAAATAATATTTCTAACGAAGCTGTTGACATGGAATTAAACCAGATTTTGATAAAAACCCAAACTATCCAAACAAAAAAATAAAACAAAACAAAAAAAATCTGAAAAATTTGTTACTGTATGTGTAACAACAATGGAATGACACACCAATTGAATGTAATAAATACCCACATAGCAAAATATCTCTGGCCCTCCTATGGCCCACACAATCAGCTTTTGCTTGGCCCACATGCCGCAGTGAATTACGGTACATGACTGGACCAAGTTTGGCTTCCAGACAAGGGCCAAACATGGACCATATCTGGGCCAAGTCTTAGCCAAGTTAATAACCCATAACTGAGCTTGAAGTGGGCCAGATATGATGGTGTGTCATGACTGCAATTGAAATTGATTAACCCATGAATCATTGCACTTTAGGCGTGCTATGGGCATGCTTTTTCTCGAAGCGACCTAATTGGTAGAATTTTTTCTTTATTTTAAAATAATAAAAATTTATTTTAAATGTGGGTCAAGAAAAGCCAAACTTACATGGCCCACATATTAATTGTTAACATCTGGACCAAATACTACATTTTACATCTGGCCCAAATAATGTGTGCAGCCATAAAGATGGTGCCACCTCTGCCAAACCAGGGTCATGTTTGGCCCACATTCTGTATGCCAGTGCCGGATGAATGCCTGCTGTGCCAGATTTATGCCAAATCTGGGTCAGAATTCTTTGCAGGGTACTTCATATAAAGGCTTTTTGGTGATGGCAGTTTAAAGATGTCTCTCATATGGAGAATTAAGTCTCATGAATTGCTCAGCTGTGATTTACTTTCACAGACTTCAACAGAGTGTAAACATCTTGAATTTTCTGTGGGTCTCGTTTATTAAATCTGATCTAAATTTTGTATTTTCTTTTGGATTCAAGTCAGGTGATTGGCTGGGCCATTCTACAGCTTTGTAGAAACCATTTGAGAGTTTCCTTGGCTGTGTTTTGGATCATTGTCTTGCTGAAATGTCCCCCCTGGTTTCATCTTCATCATCCTGATAATGTAGATGTTGGACTGAAGCAGCTGATATTATTTACACTGATGAAGGGCAGAGAGCTGCTGAAGAACTACTGAGAGATTTCAGCTGCTGTCTGGGCATTCACTGCCTTTCTGCACTTCCCTTACTTCGTGTGTTTAATACTTTTTCCCTGTGTCATGTCATTTTTTTACACATAACTTCATTTGTAAAATAATTAGTTTAGTTTTCTTTTCATATATAGAGTTTTTTGTTTGTTGCCAACATCCAGTGAAAATTTTAAATCAACAGCATCTTTATAAATATGTTTTCTGAGAAAAATGGGGATGTGTTCAATACTTATTTCCCCTGCTGTATGTTACTAGTTGAACCATATGTTGCTAGTTAACATTGGTTTTTTCTGCGGCCAGTTGAAAAATATATATCTTTCTTAAGGGGCAAATAATAGTATTGACCTTAAGTATTGTTTTTTTTTTAAGTAATTTTTTTCTGAGCCAAACTAAGAACACCAAAACTTTCTACAGAAGAAAAAAAATAATATGGGAAATATTGTGAAAATTTCCTTCCTCCATTAAATACCACTTTGGCTACATATTTGATAAAAAAATTGCAATTTCACAGAAGGGCTAATAGTTTTGTCTTCACATTTAAATGATTATTTTGTTGTTGTCGTTGTTGTAGTTCTTGTACAGTAGTAGAGAAATCATGTGTGTTTTAAAGGGCACCTATGGTAAAAAATCTACTTTTCAAGCTGTTTGGACAGACATATGTGTAGTATAGTGTATAGACCGTCATATTGAGGTGATATAAACACACCCAGTCCTTTTTTTTTCAATTTAACAACATAAAAACGGTGGACCAATTGGAGCGGTTTTGAGATCGACCGCAACTTGACGTAGGAGTGCGGTCCCCCCGCCCACCAATATTGATTGACAGGTGCACATTACCATATCCTCTATGTTGTTTCACGTCCGTCATTTTCAGCGTGTGAGTCAAAGCGACGTCACCAAAGAAACACCCTTGCTCTATTTTTAGATCATGTAAGGCTCATTGGGCTCAACATTCACCAAGTTATCGCTCTCCTCGCCGCCAGTGTTTGTGAGTTTTGGTGTGTTTGCATACATGTGTACTTTTCATTGCGTCTTCCTTAAACTTCAGCGGTTTGTATTTCCCGCGGTCACAGAAGCTCCCTGTCATCTTAACTAGGTGCAGCTGTGCCTCACGTGCGCGTCCCTCTATTGGAAATAACGAACTAACGGCGTGCAGCGCCATGCATTTCGTGGTGTCGCGGATGAAAGTGAGGGTTCGCTCACTATTCTGTCGCCTAGGTCGCCTCTATGGACGTGCTGGCCCTGCTCAGGACACTTATATTTCTGCCGCGCCACAGAGCGTTATCTGAATAGTTTCATTTTAAATAACATGCGAATGTGCGCGTCTGGTGTGCCGTGTGGTGGCTCTGAGCGGCTCATCCGGTGTATGACGCCCTTTAGTTATAGCCTCAAGCAGGTCGTACACCAGAAGCGCCGCTCGGCGACAAGCAGCGTTGCGCCACGCAGCGGCATGCATTTTTGAAATCTAAACATAAGTTTCTATCAGGGGACACACACCGGTACCGGAGGTGTTCGATACTTTCAACGGTCATGTGCGCGCTGCGTCGCGATGCAATGCTCTTCAGTCAAAGTTAATTCAGTGTGCTTGGTTATTAGTCACGGTGTAGGCTACAAGCTCCGAGCTTTAAACTAGCACACAGTTGGCTGTAAAACTATACAAAGACACAAATGATTTTGTAGTCTCTGCTTGATCTGTGTCCGAGTCGTACATGTACAGCGGAATGCTGGTCCTCTCACTCATGTTGCTTCTCTCTATCTGCCTGTCTGTAGCCATACACAGCAAGGGAGCTCTTGGCTCCGCCCCCTTGTTAAGTTGGGCGGGAAGTCAAAACTAATTTTCATGTGAAGCAACACGCCCCTAAAACGAAGAACTGTGTACACGCCCCCAAAATCACACTTTTTAACACATCATAATAAAAAAATCTGAATTGTGTTTTGAACTGAACCTAAACTGGCACAATCAGAAGAACCATAATATTAATATTACATCTCAAAAAAGGGGTAAAATAGGTGCCCTTTAAAATTTTATTAATGCATTAATTTGACCAAAAAAAAGTTCTTTTTTTTATTTAAGATTTTATTTAACCTATTTTTACTTTTTCATTAGTAATTATGTAGCTTTTTTTCAGTCTGTAAAAATTGTACCAAAAAAAACTTAGTAGAATGTTAAAAATGAGAAAAAAATTGACGTGAAAACAAAATGTCAAGAAAGATTTCCAAAAAAACGAGAGGGGTCTGGATGCAGACCTGGTGCAGTGCAATCTGAGCTGCATCCAATTCTTTTTAATAGGCTAACCTAACCCTACCCCTAACCCCACCCAGACAAGATCATTGGTTTTAACCAAACTGGTCCAATTTTAATTTACTGTAATGATGTTTTAAAGAGAGCTCAGGGTATCTTATGCACCCCGGATCACCCATTGTATTCTGTGTTTCAGCTGCTGCCATCAGGACGTTGTTTTAGAGTTCCTATATGCAGGACAAACAAATTTAGAAATTATTTTATAATGGTGGCAATTAGGTCATTAAATGAATCCAGCAGGGAGGGAGATGCATCTAAAAAATGATGTATTGTTTGTTTTTTTGGTAATAATTTGATAACGTGTACATGGAACTTCGACTGTATCATGGCACCTTGTTGCAATTTTACTTTCCCTAAACAGGATGCATTGTGTCTGACATTGCATTACTGAAAGATGCAGTCTCACCTTTCATCATAAAGGCTGCATCCAGATACTATTGAGAAGAAAAAAAAACACCAAAAGCTTTGTATGTATGTTTTTTTTTTCAATCAAAATGATGAAAACAAAAAATAAAATAAAACATTGGTAGTAGTTTAGTTTATTTTAGTTCATGTCTTTCATTATCATATCCATTTTATCATAAAAAACATTATTTCTGGTCAAGTGGTGCTTGAGCCATAAACCAGTCAAAGCCAAGCACTTCACATTCAAAATGCAGACGATAAGCATATGTTTATCATTCTCGATCGTTGCATATTGCCCAAACATTTACATTCACAAACAGTCAACATAATCCGACTGAAAGACAGGAGCCCGCATCTTCCCCACTCAATAGCAGGAGTGGCAGAAGGGCTTCTCAGTCCATCTCAAATGGAAATCCAGCAAGGCGGTGTATTAGACAGCAGTTTAATGCCACAGCACGTTTCCCCATCAGCACAAACAAGAACACTGTGTTGCGTGGAGGCCCCAGTGAGCAGGTGCGCTACTTCAGTGGAGCAGAACTCGAGGACTGAAAACTCAAGTGCCCATTCAGATCGGCCCTCCTCTAATTTCTCTCAGGCGTCGAGGCCTTTCTTTTTTTTGTCTCGGGATCTGGTTTTCGGGTTTTTTTGCTCTTGTGTGGGCACCGAGACCAACCATTAATCACCCGCCATTCGCCTTGCACGCTCCATTGGGAACGAACGAGTAATGAATACTTTCAGCTCGCCTAAAAATGAATCAGCGTTGTATTAAAAAAGGCTAGCAAGATACTGCTGGTACAAAAATTAACTATTAGTTAGCACTATACTGCAGCAGTCCATTAGTTATTTTAAGAATAAAAAAAGGTATTCCAAGTTTTCTGAAATGTTATATTTGAATATGCAAATGCAGCACGGTTTTATTAAACATGAGCTAATTTGCATACATTGTAGCACACAAAAAATTAGTTTAAAAGTTTCTTTAAATTCTTTTACTTTTTGACATATAAAGAATGTTGTGATTTTTTAATCACTCTATTATTCCGTGAATAGACAGAAATGTTTTATATTTTTGTATAGAATAAAATTAATAAAATATAATGTAAACATACACTCACCGGCCACTTTATTAGGTACACCTTACTAGTACCGGGTTAGGCCCCTTTTTGCCTTTTGCATTAATCCTTCATGGCAGAGATTCAACAAGGTACTGAAAATATTCCTCAGAGATTTTGGTCCATATTGACATGATAGCATCACGCAGCTGCTGCAGATTTGTCGGCTGCACATCCATGATGTGAATCTCCCGTTCCACCACATCCCAAATGTGCTCTATTGGATTGACATCTGGTGACTGTGGAGGCCATTTGAGTACAGTGAACTCATTGTCATGTTCAAGAAACCAGTCTGAGATGATTCGCGGATTGACATGGCGCATTATCCTGCTGGCAGTAGCCATCAGAAGATGGGTACACTGTGGTCATAATGCGATGGACATTGTCAGCAGCAATACTCAGGTAGGCTGTGGTGTTGGCACAATGCTCAATCGGTACTAATGGGCCCAGAGTGTGCCAAGAAAATATCCCCCACACCACTACCACCAGCCTGAACTGTTGATACAAGGCAGGATGGATCCATGACTCATCAGACCAGGCAACATTTTTCCAATCTTCTATTGTTCAATTTTGGTGAGTCTGTGTGAACTGTAGCCTCAGTTTTCTGTTCTCAGCCGACAGGAGTGGCACCTGGTGTGGTCTTCTGGTGCTGAAACCCATTCACCTCAAGGTTCGACGATGTTGTATGTTCAGAGATGCTCTTTTTTATACCTCGGTTGTAATGGGTGATTATTTGAGTAACTGTTACCAACCCTAGAGATGGTTGTGCGTGAAAATACCAGTAGATCAGCAGTTTCTGAAATACTCAGACCAGTCCAATTGGCACCAACCATGCCACGTTCATAATCACTTAAATCACCATTCTTTCCCATTCTGATGCTCAGTTTGAATTGCAGCAGATCGTCTTGACCATGTTTACATGCCTGAATGCATTGACTTGCTGCCATATGATTAGCTGATTAGAAATTTGCGTTAACGAGCAGTTGGACAGGCGTACCTAATAAAGTGACCGGTACGTATAAATAAACCTCACAATACATATATAAATAAAACTGTGAAGAAAAAAACATTTTTCAGAAAAAACCCTTTTTAAAATGTGTATTATATGTGATCTATCTATCTATCTATCTATCTATCTATCTATCTATCTATCTATCTATCTATCTATCTATCTATCTATCTATCTATCTATCTATCTATCTATCTATCTATCAAATGTATCAAAATTGCATTTTGTTACGACAGCTGCAATGTTTATATCTTAGAAAATACATTAAGAGGACAAATCGGAATTTGGAAGTACAGGTTAAAGGTCAACAACACTTGTTGACAGGATTTCATATTCATCCATATATGAATAAAACAGTGAAGTGTGGTGTGTAAATAAGAGATTTATGACTCAGAGCAAGAGAAAATCTATTTGAGAAAATAGCCTTTAAAAATATGCCTTGTCATGTACTCTACAAACCCAAACTGATAAAACACATTAAAAGAAACACTTAAACACACACACAAAAAGAACCACACACTTCATGTAAAGGCAAAAAGCCCAAAATATCTAAATTAATTTCCATGAAACAAATTCATGAAATTAAAGTCCATGAAACTGTAAAAAAAAATGCAGGGTTCCACACAATTCCTTCATGTTATCCCAACACAAATTTCCCAAAGTTAGCTTAATAGTTTTTACAAATGTAAGTGGATTGAATATAAAACAATTTAGTGTCCCCAAAAACTTAAGAACTGTGTTGATTCAGCTCATATAAAACAAGTAGTTTAAACAAGCTGCAAAAAATATTTTTTTTTGAGTGAAAAGTGTTTTTCCCAGCAGTCTCTTTTGCCTTAAAACAGACTAGCAGCACATCCATTTTTATCTTTTTGAACAATACTCGGTACAAGCGATGTAAAGGGACTTTTTTTTCCAACGAGTTGATAAATGACACTTAAGCTCCATGTCTATTGGATTAGCATACATTAGCAATGCAGCACACTTTAGCCACACGGCAGCACTTGGAATGCTCACGGATGGGCTGAGGAGCTCTGGACCCTCCCAGCACTACATTATCTTACATTAATGAAGAGCACTCGTGCACACAGGACTCACTCGCACACTCTCAGGACAGAATAAATATATGAGAGAGAGAGAGAGAGAGAGATAGAGAGTTTACAGTACATTAGCGATAGCAATATGGAGACCTTTCCTGATAGCGGTCATTACCTTGTGCAGGTATCATTATGTTTAATGGAAAAAAAAAACACAATTTGAAGGATTAACCTCGATGACTGGAATGATTCCCCTTTCCTTGGTAATGAATTGCATTGAGCGTGAGACCACGTAGCTGTGAGAGACTGCAGAAGTCATGGTTCCTTGGCTATCCGTATTATCGCTGTGTGAGACAAATGGATCATTTATTGTCTTTTAATGGAAAACACTTTAAGACTTCATGAATCTAAACATTCATCTTCAATTACTAAAATTAGTAATGTATCATGTTAGCTGATATCTCGTATTGCCCTTCAGACGGTATTAATATTAACAAAAATAATAGTGAGTAAAATAAATGCTTAAAATTAATATAACAAAAATTTCAAACAATCAAAGGTGAACACATATACAACAGTTCTGTCTGGTTCTTGAATCTGATTGGCTGATAGGCGTGCATTATTCTGCAAATAACAGCACTCATCCAGTCTCTTCACCCTTCACCCTTGTGTATTACTCCGCCCACAAACAGCGACAAGCAGAGGACACTCTACAGTTTGATAAATATTGCAGCTGTTGGACAACATAATGTACTTTTGAGGCTTTTTTAGTCGAGAATGTAGTTGTTTAGATCGCAAATATGCAGTTTATTTATAAGGAGAGTGTCTTTTTAAAATATTTATAATTTCTGAGAAACAGCGCGTCGGCGACCATTAGCCTTTGAGCAGAGCAAAGACAGTTGACTTTATTAATCCACAAGATGGCGACAGAGACCGCATAATAAGCCCTTAGAGGATAAAAACAATGTAATTTCAATCTACAGCTGATCAAATCACTATTAAACTGGTAAGTGACATTCTTAGTCAGGGGTCACCAATCTCTTTCCTGGAGGTCCGGTGCCCTGCAGGGTTTAGCTCCAACTTGCCTCAACACACCTGCCTGGGTGTTTCAAGTATACCTAGTAAGACCTTGATTAGCTTGTTCAGGTGTGTTTGATTAGGGTTGGAGCTAAAATCTGCAGGACACCAGACCTCCAGGAACAAGTTTGGTGATCCCTGTTATAGGTCAATCTCTCTCTTTTGTATGTTGTAGCGCTGTATTTATACCATAGTAATTGTAGTGTATTGAGTGTGAGATGGAACTCATATCAGGAATGTATGTATTTTGTGTTGGCCACTCTTTGTATAACCCTGAGTTACTTCTGGTTGGCCATCTGTTTGTTTCTAAAGTGTCTCTCGTTTTCGTTACTGCAGACTAGTCAGCAAAAAGAAAGTAAAAAGAAAGAAAGAAGAAATGCTCGCATGTGTTTAGTGCTTTTCCTTATTCCGAACACAACAGTAATCTGGTAGTGTTTGCGCTGCTTTGGATTTTTTAGGGTTAATGATTGTGAGAAATACTGGGAAGTCTCTGTAGACTGATGGCATTTCATGGCGTTCAGTCTTATAATCTTAAGATGTGAGCAAAATCACCTGTTTTGTCATCATTAATAATTCTGACTTCAACTTTATATATATATATATATATATATATATATATATATATATATATATATATATATATATATATATATATATATATATATATATATATATATATACATAGAGTATATATGTATCTGTGATACAAATTTGTAATCCAGTCAATAAAAAAATGATAATTTACAACACAATTAAACTCATAGATAGATAGATATTTAAAATAATATTTTAAAAACAGTGATTATTAACACTTGACTTCTATAATCATTTAATTATTAGATAGTAAATAATGAATTCGGTTTATACACTGAACAAAAATATTTATTGGATTTACTATTTTGTAGGTAACTGGTTGCAAACAATTTATATGGCCAGAATTTAAACAAACAAATTAAATCTAGTAATGTTAAACTCAATTTGTTTTTAAATTCAGCCTATATAAATTGTTTGCAAACAGTTACCTGTAAAAATTCCAATTATTTTTTTCAGTGTATAATAATAATAATAATGTAACAACAACAATGATAATAATATTAAATATCAAATAATAATAGTATGGAAAATCATTATTATTACTATTAGTAGTAGTATTTTCAATTGCCATCTACCTTTTACTGGCGGAGAAAAATGGCAAATTTATCGTCCGCTCGATGGAAAACACTTTAAGACATCACGATACCACACATTCATCTTCTATGACACGACTCACAGCGTATCACGTTATCTGCAGCATAACTGTCCTCCATATGCACTCATACTATCTAACGCAATCTGAGTTCAAGAGATATCGCCTCGCAATCGATAACCATCTCCTCGGCACACAAACACACTTCACACTCTTTTGATATTGCTAATAACTGATATAAGGAAAGTTAATGAAATTGCCTGCGCCGTGGTCCTGATACTCACACCAGGGCCTGAGCTGTCAGGGTTTTATCAGTCTAATGTTCAGGCTTCATGCCCAATCTAGTCTAGAGAAACAGTGACTCATGGAGAAACAGGCGAATGGCTCCCGACCAGCATCTGCATTTTGTCTCAGCGGGAGCGCTTTTGATTAGCGTAGGATACACTTAAGAAAGTAAACACAATACATACAAATGATATATAATCACCCGGCCAACGGCAAGGCCAATAATCGATCAAGGCTGTCGACCCGAGTGCTGATTGCCTCCAGCTCTCTCCCGGCTCAGATGTGTTTGGTCAGCAAAAAAAAAAAAACACTACAGTGGCTGAGAATGAGGATATTAGCTAGCTTAGCTCAAACTAGCGAAGAGGACACGCCCATGTAGTTTGTTTACATCTTGTTCTTTAGCATCTGGCTGCATTCCTTGGAGAATTCAGATTAATCTGTCAAATATTTGATGGTAAAGTAGAATGAAATTGAATTTGGAGATTGTTAGAGGACATTTTGGGAGTGAGATGTAAACACGTGCTGTGTGCTTTACTCTTTATGACAATAAATACAACATAGTGACAGAGCTGAAGAAAAAAACAGACGTTAATGTCATTACCCTCCTACTAATTATTTTTTTAAGTAAGATATCAGTCTTCTTAGTACTGCTAAATCTATTTGTTTCAACGATTTAATTCAATTCAATTCATCTTTATTTCTATAGCGCTTTTACAATGTAGATTGTGCCAAAGCATTTGTCTTAACATAGAAGTTCTAGTAAATTGAAACTGTGTCATTCCAGTTTTCAGAGTTGAAGTTTAGTTCAGTTTAGTTCAGTTCAGTGTGGTCTAATTTTCACTGCAGAAAGTCCAAACACTAGGAACAAATCCATCGATGTGCAACTCCACACGTCCCAAACCAAGCTAGCCAGTGGCGAGAAGCATTCATTCATTCATTTATTTTATTTTCGGCGTAGTCCCTTTATTAATCCGTGGTCGCCACAGCGTAATGAACCGCCAACTTATCCAGCACATGTTTAACGCAGCGGATGCCCTTCCAGCTGCAACCCATCTCTGGGAAATGGCGAGAAACGAACTTCACCAATTGATGAAAGTGAAGAAAAAAAAAACCTTGAGAGAAACCTGGCGCAGTTGGGCACGGCCATATCTCCTCTGGCCAAACTTCATGTGCAGAGCTGCAGTCTAGGCACCGGAGGCTGGAGAATGCTGGATGTCAATCGTGGAGAAGCTGCAAGTGTGAATATGTCACCAACAGGTGTTCAGGCTGGTAACTGGGGTCTTTCAGGAATCAGTCTTTTGCTCTCCACTCATCCATGACCGCCACAGCATCTGCTCAGGATACGGCCTGATCCAAGATTAGGGGTACCTCTAGAAGTGCTCTGTGGAGCATCAATGGCGCTGCACAATCTCTAGAGGCCTCGGGATGAGTTCCCCTTAGGTAGAAACCAGTACAACATCAAAGAATAGAACAAAAGGTTTACTAATATATATAATCGTGTAATGCTGCGTTCACACCAGATGCGGAAGAAGCATCAAGCGTGGGTGATTTACATGTTAAGTCAATGCAAAGATGCGAATAGACATCCTGCGGTGCGAATGAAGCGGCGCGAGTTGAGCGTTTTGCACGGTTGATGCGTGTATTGCGCGTTTCGCACAAATTACTCGAGTTGGAAAATCTGAATTTCAGCATAAATTCTTGCCACGTTAACCAATCAGGAGCTTGCTCTTGTGGGTATGGTTGTGATTATGACGTAGCGCCTGTTGTTGGTGTCTCGGGGGGAAATCCTGCTGCTGACACCGAACAACAGTTCATCAAACTGGGCTCAGCTCAGTCTGAAGCACTGCTGAAAGCCTCCATCATCCAGGTACAGTTTCTGGAGGAGTTTATGAGCTCACAGAGCTGGGTGCATCTCAGAATGGATCTAGTGGACCAAATGTATCGACGCTGTTTATCAGCCTTCCTAGAGCACATAAACACAGCTACTCTGTATAAAATCCATGTTAGCCATTTAGCAACGAAGCTACTGTAGGGTCACCAGGCAGACAGAATCCCTGCCCATTACGCAAATCCACGTCTATTGCTCAGTGAATTTGAATGAAGCGTGTCTGGTGTGAACACAGCAAAAGTATATTTTTCTTATACAACAATACTGAAGTATTTGATGACTCAAAATTGCAGTTCATCTTATTTCCTTAAGGTGTCTGATACAATATGGTGTGGTGAGAGCCTGGATATATACAGTAAGAGTGACTGGCAAAACATTCATACATTCATTCATTCATTTTCCTTTGACTTAGTCCCTTATTTATCAGGGTCACCACAGCGGAATGAACCGTCAACTATTCCAGCATATGTTTAACACAGCAGATCCCCTTCCAGCTGCAACTTAACACTGGGAAACATCCATACACTCCTGCATTCACACACGCTCATACACTGCGACCAATTTAGCTTATTCAATTCACCTATACAGCATGTCTTTGGATTGTGAGGGAAACCAGAGCACCCGGAGGAAACCCATGTGAACGCGGAGAGAACAAACAAACTCCACACAGAAATGCCAACTGGTCTGTCCGGCACTTGAACCAGTGACCTTCTCGTTGTAAGGCGACAGTGCTAACCACTGAGCCACTATGCCACCGTGCCACCTCAGTATTCATACTTTTAAGAGTTAATTATCTGATCATAGAAATGTGAATATTTTTCTGTGATCTCTGCATTTCACTTCAGTCACATCATTTCGCATTTCAGTGTTGCTTTTAATTGAAACTACTGAATTTTCCTACTACAAAAAGTACTTAAATTATATAACAGCTCTCCAGGTTGTTCCTATCTTTACTCAAGTATACCTGACTTTGATTTAACGGACAAAAGAAATAAACCAGCCAAGATGCTATGCCAAAAAAGCCTAAAAACACACCAACTTATTACATCATCACCACAGATCAATGGATGTTTGATCTTGTTGAGTGACTTTTCTGGGTTTGCTTTGGTGAGATGTTTTGACCTCTAGAAAGAGCATTGCTTTGGCCTAGTTTTGATAAGATAACAGTTGACTCAGCTTTATATTGGACCCTTTGGCATAGATAAATTAGCCCCTGCAGGTAGTCTGGTGGTGAAAGTATGATGAAGGAAATTCTAGGTCTAATTTTAGTTGCGAAACTGGAAATTTATCATAATATTATAAAACATGACTCTTAGTTGTATGTCTAATATGCCTAATATACCATAAATATTTCATATCTCATCATTCAGGAATTGCATAAACAATTGTTCAAGCCATTTGTGATACTTATATAATTTTATACTTAATTTGTGTATTTGTTGTATGATTATTGAGTAATTAAGATTAATAATATTATGCTGTATAATTCTGTCACGGATCGAGTTGTTTGGTGATATGGATTAGCTCCACCTACATTTCACGTCAGTTCACCTGCTTATGTAGCCTAAGGTCACACAGCGATGGGTAATCAGCTGGCAGAAGTAGCAGGGAAACAGTATTTTGACCGCGTTTTCTTTGTGGCATGGACGTGTCGTAAAACATCACTGTTCCTGTCAAAATGGCTCCATATTCACCAAATGATGTCGGAGACCATTATAACAATACTATATTTTTAATTTAAAGTGGCGAAATTTGAGGGAAATATTAGGTAGGATGCTTGAATATTACTGCCAAACATTTAACATTTCTATCGTAAAACAGTTGTCATATATGAAATATTTGCTACTCTCATCTTACCATACTCTTTCTCTATATCAAACTATCGTTTCATGCTGGAACTGATGCTGTTTCTGTGAACCCCGCCTACCTTAATTTGATCTCAGTCATTTTGACATTTATGAGCACTAATAAAAGATGGACCAGCCTAATAAATGTAAATTTAAAGCTTTTTGTCATTCTAACAACTGAGTGCTGAGTAATGGAGTGGTTACGGCCCTGTATCAAGATTTGCATAGTCATTCCACTACTACAGAGCTGTTTTTTCTTTGTCAAGGTTTTCCTAATTTGGGTTTGGGAAGCTCTGGGGGGTTATGAAGGAACTGCATTAAATTGCCAAGAAATTAATTAAAGTTAAAGATGAAAACAGGTAAAGGGATATTTCACCCAAAAATGAAGATGTTGTCATCATTTACTCACCTTTACCTTTTCTCAAACCTTAATGAGTTTCTTTATTCAGCTAAACACGAAAGAAGATATTTTGGGAAATGTAAACTTATAACCATTGCCTCCCATAGTATTTGTTTTTTCTACTATGAAAGTCAATCGATTTCAGCTTTCTTCAAAATATCTTCTTTAGTGTTCAACAGATAAATAAACTCATCAAGGTTGGAAACCACTTAAGGTAGAGCAAATAATTATTCATTCATATTCCCTCAGCTTAGTCTATCAAGGGGTCAACACAGTAGAATGAACCACAAACTTATCCAGCATATGTTTTATTCAGTGGATGCCCATCCAGCTGCAACCCACAGCTGGGAAACACCCATACACTATGGCCAATTTAGCTTATTGAATTCACTTATACTGCATGTCTTTGGACTGTGGGGGAAACCAGAGCACCCGGAGGAAACACACACCAACCACGCAAACTCCACACACAAATCCCAACTGACCCAGCCGAGGCTTGAACCAGTGACCTTCTTGCTGTGAGGAGACAGTGCTAACCACTGAGCCACCGTGCCACTCTTAGTAAATAATTAGAATATTTATTTTTTCATTTTTGGGTGAACTATCCCTTTAACAAACATTTTTGGTTCTGTATACAGATGTTTGGTTATTCAAAACTGTCTATTATGGGAAAATATATATATATATTTTCTGTAAACAACATTTAAATATTTCATTTATATTATAATAGATTTGCTTTCATAATTGAAGATAAATTAAAATGATATTTAATTACTATAAATGATTGCATTGTTTAATTGTATTGTACTATAATCACATTTCTTTCTTCAGGTTGCTTCTTTCTCCAGGTATCGCAAACCTTGTCGGCCCTCTGCTGGTTGTAAAAACACCTGCACTGACCTCTAACTTCCAAAAGTTGAGGGAGGGGGGGGGACAGAGTACTTTTTTTCTTTATGAATTGTCCATTCACAGTGTTGCTAAAGGTCAAGGGAGGCGAGTGTAAAACAATGACACCACAAAATGATGTGACCCAAACGTTTGGACAGAAACAAATCTGCGCTCTACAAACCACCGCAGGATACTCCTCTATTTGTAATGTTGCAAGATTTCTGGAACATGAGGAAAAATGAATTTCTGACTCAATCCATCACACTTGGCAGTTTTGTGAGATGGTGGTCCAGGGAGGAAAATGAATTAGATTTCCAATGTGGCCTGACGTGGTGAAATGAGCAGCCGGACCCCAGTCCTGTATCTCCTGTCAATATTCATGATCTCTGCAATGCAAGCTGCTGGCTGGCTGAGATGAGAGCTGAGATGATTGTGTGCATGTCGGTTAACAATGTCAGCCCGATGCGGGGTGATACAAGTGAAAGGCTTGTTGGTATGGCGCGACCATGCAAGTTCAATAAAGGATGGAAGCTGTCCGTTGAAATGAATGGCCCTATTTAGAGGGCGAAAGGGCCTTTAAATTGTCCTGTTTGATAAAATCAGTGCAGTGCTCCAGAAAACTAAAACATGTCACGTCCCATTCTAAATAAAGTTAATCTGTTTTAAAATAGACCTATATCGTTAAATAAATGTTAGATGTTGCTATATGCCTTATGAAAATTAACTATGGTTTTACCACGCTAACCTAAGGAAATACAAAGGGTAATTGATGCACTGAAAATCATGGTTTTCACACTTTTATTATAATTAAACCATGGTTCATTTTCATAAGAGATGTGCAGTGTAAAATTTAAATGTTGTGTAATTTGTAAGGTCTGATAATTATAGTATAGTATAGTATAGTATAGTATAGTATAGTATAGTATAGTATAGTATAGTATAGTATACTATAGTATAGTATATAGGCATGGGACGATAACCGGTTTCAAGATTTACCATGGTATAGAAAAGTCAAGGTTTTAAATCTGCTAAAATGTTTTGTTATACCATCCCTAAGGTATATGTAAGGTTTTTTTTTATACGTTGTAAAGTAATCTGTGTTTTGAAACTAATGAAGACAGCAGAAGTCAATGATTTATTTGAATTATTTAGCCAGACATGTTTAATGTTCCAAAATATTATAAATGTTCCCTAAAATATAATATATTGTGTTCAATAGGGAATTTTTTTTACCCAGACTTTTAAAAAGAACATATTTAGAGCAGTAATCACAATACCATGATACCGTGAAACCATGGTATTTTTATCCAAGCTTATCATACCGTCAGAAACTTATACCGCCCCATGTCTAATAGTATAGCATAGTTCACCCAAAAATTAATCTTTACTAACCATGTAATAACCCTCAATTTCATTTATTGGTTTCTCTAAAAGAATATTTTTTTAAGAATGTTTGAAACTGGTCAAAGACAAACAAACCAGTTTCCAACATTCTATAAAATGTGATCAACAAGAACCTCAAACAGAGTAAATGATGACAGAATTTTCATTTCCCTGCTGAAAAATCCAGCTTAAACCAGCCTAGGATGCTTGGCTGGTTTTAGTTGGTCGACCAGCCTGGTTTTAGAGGGGTTTTGGTCATTTCCAGGCTGGTTTCCAGTCATTTCCAGCCTGGTCTTAGCTGGCCAGACTGGGAGCCCAGCCAAAACCAGCTGTGTCCAGCTTAAACCAGGTCATTTTGGAAACCACCCTGGAAATGGCTAAAACCCATCTAAAACCAGGCTGGTCGACCAGTTAAAACCAGCCAACAACCAGCTTAAGCTTAAGCTGTTTTTTTTTCAGCAGTGTTTTGTGAGGACTATAACTTTTCCAGCTTCCAACATTCTTTAAAATAATTTTTTTTGTGTGTTCAAGAAAGAACCTTGATGATCTTAATTTTAGAGAGTACTATCACTTTTATGACTACATTTTTGGATTTTCCCCATTCCCCAGTAGGTGGCGATTCTGTACGAGTCAGATTCAGATAATCATCTTGACTGACTTAGGAAAGAAGAGTGTCTTTTCCGTATTGGATAAGTCTACTCTGTGGATATAATTGCATCTGGAAAATTGTGTCTAAATGGTAAGTTATCCAATTTTTTTTGAGGTGCTGTGGATAGAAATGTCATACTTGCATGCTTCTTCATATAAGTTTGATAACGTGCTTGTGATTACCTTCGATAACTGCGCGCAAAATGGCGGCATTTAAGTTGTGAATCTGCAATATTGTGGTTTAAATGTAGGTTACTCTATATTAGCCTGTTTTTTTGAGCTGCTGTGTATATGAAATGTCATACTGGCTTGTGTTTGTGCACTGTTTAGATAATGAGTTCGCAGTCTAAACATTTACACTTTAATACCAGCTTTAACTGTAAACTCAGAAACTTAGTTATTAGCAGTTCTTAAGCAGAAAAAAACCCCATATATTTTACTGGAACTGCACTGTCTTTAATGGAAATTGAAATGGTCCCTCTGTATGTAATTTGTTTCTATTGGTAGCATGTTAAACTACTGAATCTAGTGTAACTTAATGTCCCAAATCCCACTAGAAACCATCAAAATCTAGGCCTACTGGTTTTATTAGTTAAACGTTAATGGTTTGTAATGTTATTATGATATTTGTAGTGGAAATCATTAGAACTTCTGTGATGGCTTTTATTGTTGTTTTTTCGTCAGTTCTGTTTTAAACTGGTGTTGTATTTTTTAAATATATATTTTAAATGTTTGTACCATTTATACACATGATTTGCAGTATTGATTGTTTCACCATTTGCTGCACCCTGCGTTTCTTCTCATTTACTATTTCAGCTAAAAGTGACATTGGTCCATGTTTATTGTGCGGGTGTAGTGATATATGGATCAATTTAGTTTTAAGCCTGGCAGCACATCAATTTTGTGTTGCCAAATGTAAACCTTAATGCTTTCATGCCACAATTACAAGATTCTGCATGACAGCCTGACTTTTTGACTATAAGAGTGTTTGTCTAAGAGTGTTGAAAATATTTGTTTGTTGAAAGTTTAAATTAAGTGCTGGAATATCTCTTTCATTTGTTTGTGAATGCCAAATGGACAGTAGCTAGATAAGTACTGTAGATTGACATGTCCAATTTATATAAAGGTATGGAGGATTTTTTTTATTATTATTATATTATTATTATTATTATTTATGCAACCAGAAGTATTCGTCAATACCAAATGCCTACAGCTATATTTGTATGGAGCTGTCATAAAGAGCATTTTCCATGGTGAACCATTTAAAGTAAATGTCATCTTGAAAAGTGCAAAATCTACGTACTATGTAGTGCAATACAGTATACTGCACTTGCATTGTCATAGTTACATAAATGTAAAAATCACCGCATATTATATTTAGAGTTGTTAATAGGGATGCAACGATTATAGATTTTGGTTGTACAATTATAGTCTGAGGAATAATCACGGTTTCACGATAATTAAGATTAGTGTGCATTCATTAATTTTAAAACACCACTAGTTTAGAAAATCACATGAAACCTCCTTATATATTTTAAAGTGTTATCTATTGCTGCTCAGTAACCAAATAATACAACACAAAATAATAATAATAATAATAAAAACAAACAATAGTTTATTTCTCTTTGGACTTAATAATAAATGAAAAAGGTTTTTGGCATTTAAACAGTAATAAGTAATAATTTTACACTGAAAATAAATGACAGAACATTGAATAAATAAATAAATCAATAACGAAAGAAAGAAAGAAATAAGAAAGAAAGAAAGAAAAATAAGAATACATTTTTGAAAATGCATTTGTCTAATGTAAAGCTATTAGCCAAGCATTTCCCTTTTAAAGAGAACAAATGTAGTCAAAGTCTGCTGAACTCTGTCTGAAAGCCACTTTTGATCATCTATTTAAAAAAAATTGTTTAATATTTTTCTTTTGTGTTATTTTCCTCTTTGAAGCAGAAATGTGTATATTCTAAACAAGTATAAAGCTGATCGGTCAGTTCCTGTCACATGACTTGGGGTGCGCTTGCGACATTCTTTAAAGTAGGTGCACCTGGAAAGCGTGACCGCATTGCGCCGTGACCGCATCGCGCCGTGAACGCGTCGCTGCCAATATGCGCACACACCGCACGCCTCCATTGGAAATAACAAACTTGCACGTGCAAAAGAGGGGATTAGTGAATGGCCCTTTGTTAATAGCCTTAGCCATAGTTAAAATTTGCCTTTAATCCATTGTGCGTGCATATTGTGTACAAGCTCGGAATGTTAAACTAGTGCACAGTTGGCATAACTTTTAGTTGCAGCAGTTTTGTTCTGTGCAGAAACGTGGCGTTGAGAAGCCTTTACGATTAATTAACTGTGATAAATTAAAGTGCTGTAATAGTAAAATTTGTTAAACGTTGCATCCCTAGTTGTTAACATCCTCAAACTTTATAATTGTGTAAATCCATTGGCTAAATGAATGTGCAGAGGTCAGTTTGTAAAGTGGTCACTAGGCATGGGTCGGCATAAGATTCTGACGGTATGATAACCTTGAATAAAAATATCACGGTTTCACGGTATTGTGATTACTGCTCTAAAATATTTTATTTTTAAATGTCTGGGTAAAAAACAAAGACTTTTTTTCCCCTTCAAACACAAAAAAAATTTATTTTGAGAAACATTTCCAAAATATTTTAACAGTAAACATGTCAGGTTAAATAATTCAAATGAAACAATTAACTTATACTGCCTTCATTAGATTCTAAAACACAGATTTATTTACAATTTATTACACAAGCTTTCCTGCTGGAGATACTGTTTTCTTAAAAAACAAAAAAGTTAATAAAAAATCTTACATATATCGTAGAAATGGTATAGCAGAACATGTTGGTGGTTATAAAACCTTGACTTTTCCAAATCGCGGTATACCTTGAAATCGGTTATCGTCCCTTGCCAAGTGGTCACTAGTAGCTACATGTTGTAAGAGTAATTATGGTAATTGAATTATGGCCAGGCATTATTTTCAGTCATATTTCTCTCACTAAAGAATTCCGAGTAATGTGGATTCCTAATAAAATATGTGGATTTTGCCAAAAATAATTGAACTATGAATAATTGAAATAATCTGAAAGCACCATAATGAATCAGAAGTCTTACGCAGTGAAACCAAATCACACACTTTCATGCTGAAATGATAAAGCTTTGCCTTCGAAGATGCCATTACGAACTGTTATACTATGTTGCATAACAATTGTCCGGAATTCTTGTCTGAGCATCTGTTTATTCCAATTGTATGTCTATGTAGGGGTGAATAAATGTGACAAGTGTGGGAAGGGTTTTCAATTACAGAGTTGACCAGTGCTAGTTCCGCAAAAAGACCTGCATTAGCGACATGAAAAACACTGTTTTGAAAAGAGTTCCAGAGTGTCTAAATGTCAATAAAAGCCAGATTACACCTTTTTAAAAACCTCTGCTTATTAAGAAATGCTGTTTTCCACACTGGAAATTTGTTTTAACTGTCATATTGTTGACCTGCACTTCTGGCATCCAACATCTCTAATGGAGCACTAGTACAAACTGAACTTACCGTGGAGTTTATGTGTGTGTGTGTGTGTGTGTATTTGTGTGTGCAGGTGTCTGACAGCAAGCCCCGTGTGGGTGGGTGGATCTGTGAGTGCATGCTTGTTAAAAGGTGTTTGTGTCTTAGAGCGTAATAGGCTGGGGTATATATATGTGTATGTGCGTATGCTGAGTTTGTGTTTGCAAGAGCTGTTCTGTCGACTAGCTGTGTGCGAATTCATAAGACAAGCGTACAGTATGTATGTGTGCTGCTTCAGAACAGGCGCATTGGGGGGGAAGATGCATTGCTACAAATCTGTCTGTCTAATTAAATAGTCTGAGCGCCACATGCAGTGCTATAGCTCCAAACATGAAAACCCTTTGCTTTGTGCTCTGGTAATTATTGAGCCAGTCCTCTCTTGTTCTGAGCTTTAAGAACCATCGCCTTCAAAGGACCGAGCTCATTTCCTCTGTGCCGGGGTTGCCTGAGGCTTTTGCCTGTGTCACTAGTGCTGTGAGTATGAGGAAGTAGGAGTTTGTATTATTCAGTCGAGGAGGTGTGCATGGAATATGGATTCAATGCACAATAGAGCTTATGGTGCGATTGGGAACTGAGGATGGTGGGATGATGTCACTGGGTGTGGAGGAAAATCACAAAGGTTTGCAGCAGTGACGCAGAAAAACGCAAGGGTTTGAGAGATGAACTGAATGTCAGTGGGAAGATTTTTAGCTTTGTTGAAATGCACTGGATCCCTGCACAGTGTTCATTGCTCCCTGTACACTCAGCAGGGAATGTCTGTTGAAGTTAACTCAACTTGGCAAAATTTGTTCATTGGGAACGTTCTGCAAGGTCACAGAAAATACTTTTTTGCACTGAAATAGGAGTTTCAGGTATGATTTTAATGGTAAAAAAAACTGTAAAAATGCTACAGTAAAAATATGTAAACTGGAAAGCAGTGAGTTACCTTAATATATACAATTAATAACTTTAAATCGACTTTAACATAATTTCCTGCATGACACATTTTGGGCTCTATTTTAACAATCTAGGCACAAAGTCTATAGCGCATGAAGCAAAAGCATTAAGGGTGTGTCCGAATCCACTTTTGCTATTTTAAGGACGGAAAAATAGGCTCTGCGCCGTGCTTATTGTGCTTATTCTCCTAATGAGTTATGGGCAGGGCCAGACGGAATCTGCGGACGTTTTTTGCTATTCTGCAGAGAATTTTGGTAAAAATCTGCGGATTTCTGCAGAATTATATTGGGAGTCTCATAACTAAAACCTTAATATGTTAAAAAAAATTATCTTTTTAACTTGTATTTAATGTTTAAAATGCAAATCCAATTAGATTAAGTGTAAATAGTTAACTTTAAGTAAATAAACAGAATTAATGATGGGCTAAAAATCTGCGGAAATCTCCAGGAAATCTGCAAAAAATCTGCGGAAATCTGTGCGCGCAGATTCCGTGTGAGCCTAGTTATGGGTGTGTTTTAAGCATAACGTGCATTAAATCAATCAGACTCTCTTTTCCCATTCCCAAAGCTCCCAGTCAGTTGCGTCATGTCATGGTGCATTTGTTATTTACATGGCGGAATTTGTAAGTGGAAAAACAGTTAAACAAACAATCTGCAACACAAGGATAAAGAATGGGCCTCCTCCATTCGGCCTTTTTACTTTCTCTTTACGTTTACTCTTTACTCCTTTACTTTCGTGGATAAGGAAGTGGTGTTGTACGCTCTCCACTGAAGACATTCATTAGCCTACATGTTTAAGGTTGTTTGCTAAGCGCAAAGACTTCAAAACTATTACTAAATTCAGTTCTAATTTCCAGCAAACGAATAAATAAACAATAATAACAAAGTGTGGTCAAAAAACTGAGTTATATCCAAATGCACAGAATTCTTATGCTCCATATAGTGACGCATATGTCTCCAAAACCCAACAGATGGACAAATTTAAACTTGTTTTTATTAAAACAAATATGAATATATTAAAAAATACTGCTAATAATAATAATAACATTATACAAATGCAAATTGTCATGAATAAACTGAAAAAAGCCCCCGACATGAAGAAGGCATGAAGGTAGTGTTTTTTATATTTATGTAGAAAATAATAATTTTTGTATTATTTTAATTCTTAATTTTTTTTTTAAATGTAAAGTAGGGCTGGACGATATGGCAAAAATTTATATCACGATATATTTCTTAATTTCGGTCGATATGATATAATTCCGATATCAATATGGACAATATTAAAAAGACAGGAAAAAACTGCCAAGAGCGCACACAATGGATGTCTGTACCTACAAATGACTACATCTGAATTTGTAAAGTCTATAATACCTCCAGGCTCTTATAACTTTTTTTTTTTAATAAAAACAGTACAAAAAAATTTAATGTTCACTTTTTATTTGTATTTAGCCTTTACAAACAATAAATGTGAAATAATCTATCAAATAAATAAAACTCTCAGACTTAGCTTATTTATATATATATATAGATTGGGCATAAATTAATTTTTTTAATCTAGATTAATCTCGAAATTAATCTAGATTAAATGGCTCATTTGAATTCTGCTGATGGCATTCAGAATATGTGTGCTACCAAAATAATAAGTCATTGAGAACGGGTTTCTCAAGCCAGGTGGCGCATTAGACCAGGGGCTCATCTCCTGTTTCCAGACTGCATCACAAACTGATTGAGAAACTGTTCTACCATGATAATTGGTTATGAAAATAAAGGATGTTCAATAAGATGTACTTGTGTTTACTAACTGTTTATTCAGGTAAACATGAATGTTAAACTGTAGGCCTACATAAGCTCCAAACAGAGATTTCATATTGGCTTTTGATGTACGTACATACAGAAAATGCTGCTTCGCAAAGGCAAGTTCACAGAGCCCTGACGGTGTGTCAAGCATTAAGTATGTTTACATGGGCAACAATACTTTAATACGATTTTAATAAGATTAAAACAATACTCTGATTAAGAGTCACCATGTAAACAGCGATTTTTGATTACCTTAATGCGACTAAAGTCATAACTTAACTAAACAGAGATGGAATTAAGACGTGGAGTATGCAGATATCAGCGGCATTACTGACAAACTATTACCGTCATGTAGGACTTTTGGCCATATTTTCTGACAAGATCCACACAGGCAGCTGTAAAGGACTGCACACACACACACACACACACCGCAAAATGCGGAAGTTTTTTTTCTTTCCAGTTGGCGTGCGTTATTAAATTCCATAACACTTTCACCAGTCTTTACTCATTATTTGCGTCTAATACCCCAGTTTATCACGGCGCATGAAGGAAATGTTCATGAGTTAAAGTGAAACTGCCGATCTGCAGTTAGAGTCAGGCATCCTGCTGATCTGATTCAGAAGGGCACTCTTTAGACGGCTCACCGACCAGGTATACATCCTAAAATACCAAGGTGAAAGTCATCATAGCTTTCATTAGCTTGCGTAGAATAGACCCAGCTCCCAACCCAACTTTGAGAATAGATTAACGACTTTTTAATTTTTTTTTCGCGCAATAAATTCGCACAATTTGCAGAGCACCGAAACTATAAGTTTATCGGAACTTAAAAAGTCGAACCACTTCCACCCCACTGCATTAGTCTTTCTTCTCTTATATCAACTACTGTATTTCGTCTGCATTCTTACATGTGGAAGCTTGTTCATTCACATCTGCATTCAGGGCACTCATTTTGTAGCTAAAACTTTCTGCGACGGTCACGGAGCTTAACCAACTGCTGTGCTGCCATAGACTGTAAAAGAATGTGTGCTGCTGAGCGCTGGCAGCGTGTCTGTGATGTACGTCATCACGCAGGTGACATCACGCTCTTTCTGACAGCTGAGCACTGAAAGTCATTCAGTGACAAGTGATAAAATGTATAAGATCTTATGTATATACTAAAATAAATATATGCAAATTTATATCGAAATACCGGAAATGGGTTCAAAAATCATATCACCATTATTGAAAAAAAATCTATCGCGATATATATCTATATCGAATTATTGTCCAACCCTAATGTAAAGATATTTGTGTGTTGCTGTACATCCTGTGTGTATATAGCAATGTGTAAGCGTTTTGGACATGCATAGGTGCATAACTAACTTTAGACCAGCTTTTAGATGGTCAGAGTTTATTTCAGTTTCTCAAAAAAACAACGCACCAACAATGCACCTTAACACACCCCCTTTTTAGACTGGAACACCCATGAGTCCACGAAGCGAAACGTGAAAATTAGGGTTGAGCTGGTCTGAAATATAGCAACAAATTGTGCCAAACACGTCTTGCGCCTTATACGTCGGGTGTATGATAGGGCCCCTGTATGTTTGTTTTGTTTGGCATTATGGTTGTTTTTAGTTTTTTGTTTCTCATTAGTTATGTTCAATAAAGTTTTATGTATATCTTTTGTTGATTAATAATGTTTATTGCATTATTTCAGTTTACTCATGTTTTTGTCTGTGTAACAAATGTTAGCACTTCAAAACATTACACAACAGCAAATATGTTAGTTGCTTTAGCTAATTTTATTCAGTTTCAACAAAAAAAACTAGCTAAAATAAGATCTATGATTGCTAATTTTTCTAAAATAGTAACACGTTTTCATGAGTGAGATCATTACTAGGGTTGGGCGATGTTTACCAATTTAGCATCGTACGATGTCTAATATGAAACATCGCAATGGACGATGGCATCGTCTTCAAAGGCGGAGGTGAATTAATTATTTAATGAATAATTTATTAATTCATAACGAATTCATTATTTGTAGCCTACCGTTTCATCCACCACAGCGGTGGGTGGCTGAGGGGTGTTGCGGTGTCGCGGACAAAAGTGAGCGGCGCTGGGGTGTTGCGGACGAAAGTGAAGAGGGTTGGGGAGTCACAGAAGAAAGTGAAAATGAACAGCGGACAGGGGAGGAGGGCGGTTGAGGAGGGAGATCGGTAAAATGAGGTTCCGGTACCGGATCCGGTGTGTTCCAGCAAAAATTAAGCCCTGGATAGAGACAAGATTAATTAAATATCACGTTTAACAACTATACTGTAGTGAGACACAATCCAGTGATAAACCCTTGATAAACTGTCCGACGTACACTGTTCTCTGGAGCTCAGACGAGCGCATGACAGTGTGTGTGTCTGTGGCTGTCTGTCTGTTTGTGTGTGTGTGTGTGGCTGTGGCTGTGTGTGTGTGTGTGGTCACGTGATGTGCGTTTTCAGTGAACGGAGGGCTGTTCAGAAATGCTAGATGAAACACCAGTGTGAACGTGGGTCATTTTCGTTTTAAAATGCCATTTTAAAACAAAGCTGTATTAGTGTAAACAGGGCCTGAGTGTGTATTTTTCACAAGCGGGTTTGTGACGGGGGTGGGGCGGAGGATCAGCATCGTGATGTAGGGATGGGCGATATGGCCTAAAATCCATATTGCGATATACATTGCAGCCTCTTGCGATAACAATATATATTGCGATATATAAATTATAATAGAACCATTTCAGAACAGGTTACATAGACCCTTAGGAAAGCCAAACTGCTATTTTTTGTTAAAGAAATAAAGAAACGTTGCATGTCATTTTGAGAACATTTATTGTGCAAAAGAAAAATTGTAATTAAACAACACAATGTTGCAGATAAATACACTAAATGTAGTGCCTTTTAGAAAGAAAGACTTTTCTTTTAAGTCCTTGGTTCCTAAATGCCAAGTTGCAGAGAACAAAAAAACTGGTGTTTAGTTAAGGAACTTACACTGTACTGAAAATACTTCCAGTATTAAAAAGTCAAATAAAATTGTGTATTGCAGATACTTTAAATAAAAACATATTTCTAACCTGCAGCCTAAGGTAACACATTTGATTTTAAACATTTTGTTCTCCTAATGAAATTAAAACTGGTGTCTTGATCTGCTCTTTCTCTCTCTCTCCCTCTCTCTCTGTCTGCTGTAGTTTTGGGGCTGCTGAGAGATTGAGACGCACCAGACAAAGTTTGCTTATAAAGTAATGCAAAAATGAATACAATTAATATCGAAAGCGAAAGCAGATTCTCGTACATGTCCAGGGAAAAGAGAATATATTGTCACCCCAAATAATGAGCTGAATTAGTCTATTTAGTCTTCGCGCTCTTCTCAAAGCTGCTATAAAAGCAGGACAACAGTTCTGTATCCAGCGCGTCTCTGTGGGTCTGCATGCAGAGCACGTGAGTCTGTGGCAGAGTGTTCTCAGTTTCTCGCGAACACAGAACCGGGCCGCCCCAATAATATATCGGCCGCCCAGGTAAAATCTGTGTGGGAATCTGTGTGACAAGCCACGACATGCCATGCATGAGGCTCGCAAGTTGTGCGACACGTCGCCATTCGGTGCCATGCGTTGCTTAGTGCTGTTGTTGAGCGCGTCAGCATGTGTTACAGTCACAATAGATTTCCAACGTAATACACCATAAGTTAGTGTGAAGAGCATGTTGTTTTACCGTGGCCGATTAAATTAAGTTATCAATCGAGCTTATTAAAAAAGAAAATTGCACAAGTGCGTCTATTTTTTTTCGCACTGTCGAGCCCTGTCCGTGTTTATTCAAGATGATGCGTTGCAGCCGGCTGCAGCTCGTTGCTCTTAATTTCGCGGGTAGATTGCGTCATCAAACATGCATTATCGCGATAGTGCAATAGAATTAGAATCTCTATCGTAGGCCAATTTTGTATCGTTATATCGCATATCGTTTATATCGCCCATTACTATCGTGATGTCTATCGGCCATCGGCGATGGACAATGGCATCGTCTATCGGC